>BLBF01000004.1:16638745-16655266 GCA_015471245.1 Laticauda colubrina | reverse complement strand
AGATCTTTCTATTTGAGAGTGCAGGCTTCCAAATGATTGACAGTCTGGTGGAATTGACAGTCTGGTGATACAGAAGCCTGATGATGGCAGATGAGATTCTGCCAAAACATTGCTACAACTTTAAAAGCACAACTACAATGACGTGGGATAATACCCGAAGGAAGCTGAACAGCATACATACATACATACATACATACATACATACATACATACATATGTATATGTATGCTGATCAGCTTTGTTCGGGTATTTTCCCACGTCCTTATAGCTGTGCTTTTAAAGTTGTAGCAACGTTTCAGCAGAATCTCATCTGCCATCATCAGGTTTCTGTATCAGGAAGCCTGATGATGGCAGATGTGATTCTGCCGAAATGTTGCCACAACTTTAAAAGCACAGCTGCAAGGACCTGGGAAAATACCCGAACAAAGCTGAACAGCATACATGTAAGTACCCGCGAAAACTTAAGAAAACAAATATATAGATAGATAGATATAGATATAGATATGGATATGGATATGGATATGGATATGGATATGGATATGGATATGGATATGGATATGGATATGGATATGGATATGGATATAGATATGGATATGGATATGGATAGAGATATAGAGATATAGAGATATATGTAAATAAAGCACTCATTCCATTCCAATTCAATTTTATCATTAATATTCATTAAAAACTTAACATTTTTAGGATTTCTTTTCAATTAAATATCATACTTCCTTGGGAGCACTTATAAACTTTCCAGAATTAATTATTTTTTCCCCATATTTTTCTTCACTTATATTTTATAAATCATTAATAATAATTAAAATGTTCCCATCCTTTCCTAATGTAATTCTCTCATTCACTTTATTTCATTTATTTATTAACAAACATTCCACTAGATTACAATAAATATTTTATCCATCATTTTAATTATATTTTCTAAAGTTATTTCTATTTGTAAAATAACAATACTATCTTATGTACCTTTTGTAGAATCCCTTTTACAATTAAGTTTTCACCCAATATCTCTAAACAGGCTTGTACTTTTAATTCTTATACCTTTTCCCTTTTTTTCTATATCTTGTTTCTGTCCTTTATAACTTCTTTTCCTTGCCTTCTTCCCCCTCTTCTTCTCCCTCCCCTTTTTACCCCCTTGTCTCTCTACTTCTAATTCTCTCTTCTGTAATCCCCTCTCCTGTTGCTTTCTAATATTATACTTATTTTTCAAACTATTCTTTTTGTTTTATTGTTTGTTCAAATCTTAAACTTTTCATTCTCTTTCCCCCCTTTCCTTTTTTCCCCCACATAAAATTATTTGATCATTAAAAATGGCTTCTTCTTTGTCCCAATCTTCTTGTTCTGCAAGCGTTTCTTGTTGTTTGTCATAGTTCCAGATCTCCATTTCTAAAAATTGAAATACGAAGCCAAAAGAACCTCTCCCTTCTTGCTCATCTTCTTTGTACTTTTTATGTTCCATTTTCAGTTCTTCTAAAAGTGGTGCCATTTTAAACACTTTTAAACAATCACCCAATTGATTTTTGTCATTTAAATGCAATAACCAAAAATCCAAACATCACCAAGTAATCCAAATACTCACAAACTATTACTTCTTGCTTCTTTTTTCCACTTTCTCTTCCTGGGGTTCTATTATTTTGTTGCCAAGTTTCAGTTAAAAGGTATCTTTTAGGAATCTTGTTGAGGTTTCAATGTAAATTCCTTTTAGTTTCAGGCAGTCTCCTCCATTTTTCCAGACCCTGCCCTTTTATTCTTTTTCTCTCCTTTCCTGCTTTTAAAAGCTTTTAAGTATCTAGAAGTCTTTATTATCCCTTTGACATTTTATTTTCAGCTTAAATGCCTGTTGATGTCAAAGTGGATTTTTTTTCAATTTCTTTCTAAAGTCTCTTAGCTGTCAGTATAGGGAAGGGAAGAAAAAAACCAACCAAATCCTTTCCCTTCCCTCTCTCCTTCGCTGCTTCAAAATCTTCTTTGGGAACAATGTTATTTTTTTTGTAGTTTAAATTCCAGGGTACCTTATGTTGTTGCTTTTATAGTTTAACCCGGTCAACCAAAACTTTCTCTTCTTATTTTCCTCCTGCACATTCTTTTCCAGTCAAGTTCTTCTTTGAGGTGGCCATTTCTGACCACTGCTGCAACTGCCTTCGGGAAAGGGAGTAATGGCCAGCTGAGGAGGAAAATGCAGTTCTCCTCAACCCTTCTGGCAGTCTCCCCCATCTTCACCATCTCTACGGGGTGGCTAAGCCCCAAAACCACCCAGCTTGGGGCGTTCCGGTGGTGAGCATGGATCAAAACCAAACACGATCACGGTTTTGGTCTGTCGGTGAAGGAACTCAAACCGGAAATCCAGAGCTGGTACTTCTTCGTGTACTTCTCACAAGGCTGATGCTCCAGAAGTGCCAGTTCTTGGAATGTCCATGTGACCAAAGAAATGGCTTTTCCCCAAGGCCAGCACTATGAAGACTTTCTGTATTCACTTGTTCCTCCATGAATTCAGTGGGAATGAAAGGCCCTAATCCACTTGTAACCAAATTTATGGTAGAGATTTTGTATAGTCCTCTAGATTCTCATTCCAATATTTTGGATGTAATAGAGATTTAAACGAACAATGACATGGTTCAGACTACCTATTATATTCAGAGCAGAAGTATGATTTGATTTCAAGATTTCTAGTTCAGAACCCAGTACTTCTAGTTTGATTTAAAACAAATGAAAGGAGCAGTGGATTGCATTACGGTTGCATCTCCATCTGTTCTGCTACCTGAGTCACTGATATTTGGCTAACAAGACATACTGGATTGGCTCATGGTTTGTTGTTCCCTAGAAAAGCACCTTTCAGGGATTGAGTTAAGAAATGTTAGCTTAAACTATAAACCTGGTAGGCATTGACATCCTTCAATAAGTAAGAATGTATTTCTTTGTGGGGAGATGTTCTATAATATAGCCGGGTTGGGGGGACAAGCATCTCACAGTCAGGGAGGAAGATCTCAAAAGAGCATGCAAGACTCTGAAGAATGCCATTGGTCTTCTTTGACCAACTGATTTGGTGGTAGTTGATATTGTGTCTAGACAGTGGCAGAGGTTGAAATACTTCACAGTAAATGAGAACTTGGCAGAACTTCCCCTTGCATATGATACTTGTCTTTCTACTCTGACAACTTGAATCTAAGATACTGATTTGTTCCACTAGAAAGGACTAACTTACCTTTTGGCTCCCAAAATGGCTTCTCCATTAAAAACACAAAACTACCCAAATGAAGGAGAATATTTGTAGCTCAGGGTTGAAGTAAGGGGTCCTTGGGCTCTTTGAATTTGGCTGCTTTCTTGCAGACATTTCATTACCCAAGTAGGTAACATCATCAGGGCTAATAAGGAGTGAGGTTTGATCTCAATTTATATTCTAGTGGCTTGCCCTATCAGTGTTGATGAGAATGGTTTTGGAGGTTATTTGAGTGGGTGTTTCCTGTTAGCTTGTTTGGCAGTTCCTAGATTGGGGTATTGTTTACTCTACACAAATGAAGACAGGAGGCCAGTTGAACTCTGAGTACCGTTAAAACAGCTGACTGAAAGAAACATGAAAGAGTAAAGAGAAGAGCAACAAAGATGATTAGGGGACTGGAGGCTAAAACATATAAAGAACGGTTGCTGGAATTGAGTATGTCTGCTTTAATGAAAAGAAGGACTTGGGGTGACATAGTAGCACAAAGATAGTAAAAGTAATATCAAGATTTAGGAAAGGACTATTTTTAGTCTTCTATTGCTGCTACCGTTCTTGCTCCAGGGGTTTATTAATAGGGGTTGGGATTGCCCTGTTTGCAGTGGTGGGCAGAAACATGCTTCTCTGCTCCAGCATTGCACATGTTTATTTTTGATTACATCAGGAGAAACAATTCTATTCAGTAATAACAAACCCTTGACTTTAGTGGACTTTGAAGAAGTTGGACAAAGCATGTGTCCAAATGCCATTCAAGAAAATAAGGTACACAATATGGAAAGTTATTCTGATGGTTCATGAATATTTACATAAATTATATTGCCATGGTTGTTACAATGCAGTATTGCAGGCATGGTGGTTACAATGCAGTATTGCAGGCATGGTGGTTACAATGCAGTATTGCAGGCAAACTCTGCCCACAGTCTGAAGTTCAATCCTGATGGGACTTGAAGCTGACTCAGCCTTCCATCCTTCCGAGGTTGGTAAAACAAGGACTCAGATTTTTGGGGGCAATATGCAAAAAATTCTTACATTGTAAACCACCCAGAGAGCCCTGTAAAACACTGTGGGGTGGTATATAAATATAAATGCTATTGGTTAGCAATAGTTATCGTTATTGGTTATGTTGTTATTGGTTTATTGATTATGTTATTGGTTATGTTGTTCGCATAATTATATTACTTGTAATTTTCAACCAATGGCATAAATTAATGCAAATGATGTGACTTGATGTAAGTGATACAAATTTGGATCTAACAAACTTGACATTTTTGGCTTTAACAGATGGTCTTTTCTCCTGGAACAATCCACTAAGTTATTCTGTACTTCCACCAGTGGAGAAGTAGGAAAGCAATTCACATCTTGTGAGCTTCTAGCAAGAGCCAGTTGATATAGGGAAGAAGTCTCCAAATTTGGCAACTTTAAGACTTGTGAACTTCAACTCCTATGCTGGCTGGAGAATTCTGGGAGTTGAACTCCACAAGTCTTACAGTTGTGAAGTTTGGGGACTCCTGGTATAGGGGTTGAGGTATCAAACTAGAAATCAGGAGACTACCATTTTTTTGTGCCAGCTGGTTGACCTTGGACAAATCACTCCTTCTCAGCCCTAAGAAGGAGGTAATGGTAGACGACATCTGAAATCTTGCCAAGAAAAATGGAGAAACATATTTAGGAAGTTGTCCAGAGTAAGGAGTGAAGAGTGAGGAGGAAGAGGTGGAGGAGGAGGTGGAGGGCAACATTGCTTTTTCTCTTAATCCAGATGGCCCCTCCACCTTCTTCAGAGGGAAATGTAGCCCCCCACTCCTGCATCCATAAGAAACCTTTTATACATGGGAGCAGCCCTTCTGGTTGAAAAAGTGATGTGGAATCAATCCATCCATCCTATAATAGATGTTTTCCAAAAATCATTTGATGAATTAAAGTCTTAGTGGACATAAATTGTCCACATCTTTAAAAAAAACAACCCAACACATTTGCTATTAGAAAAGAAAAACATTGTAAAATAGGGGGAGCTCTCATTTAGTTTTCAGAAATTAAATTGAATGTAATGTGCAATTGCATATTGGTATAATTTACTAAACCAAGAGAATATCATAAAAAATACAATGCAGTTTAAATTAACACTTTTCCAGAATAAATATGGATGGGGTGATGTAGTTCTAATTTGACAATGTGATAATTTTCTGGCAGAGACAATGAGAAAATGTTCCCTGCTTTGAATTCTTTAACTTAATGTCAATTTCCTTCTTTTTTTCTTTCATTCAAATTCTATGCTTTTTGAATTGCAGGAGGATAAAGGGTTAATTTTAGTTCCTAATCTATAGGAAATTGAATTGCCTGAATTGGAATCTAATGTTTAAAAAATAATAGACTAGATAACAACTTTTCCAGCTAGGAAAAGATGTTCCTCTATGTGGTGGAGGAAGATCATACTCGTTATGTTTGCCTGTTCCTTTTAAAGAGAAACAAATGTTCCAGTAGCCGTGTGGGCTTCTGCTGCAGGTTGAAAAGGCCAATTGAAATGTTAGAAATGAAACATGGTGTCTTCAAAATCGTGTCTTTTTTGGAGTGGGTGGTTGTAATAGCTTTAGCAGAGGAAAATCATTAGGTAAATTTTCTCACACCCATTCAGCTCCTGAATAAATGCCACCCCAGTGTATTTAACTAGGATTTTATAAAAATGTTCTTCCTCTCAGTCAGCTTGAAAATCAAAATGGAGTAGAAGTGGAAACAGTTGTGTGGATGGTGGAAGAGGATGGTGGGTAAGTTGCACAGGGGAAAAAATGGAAAAAGTCAAAAATCCTCACTCCGACCAAGCAATTGTCCTCTACAAACCAGTTCCGAAAGTGGGCTGGGAAAATATCTACAGACCCCTCACATCCTGGACATAAACTGTTTCAACTTCTCCCCTCAGTATGCTGCCACTACAGAGCATTGCATGCCAAAACAACTAAACACAGAATCAGTATTTTCCCTTGTGTCATTCTGCTGAACACCTAATTCCCACTGTACTGTTTTGATCTAGTATATTTACTCAGGTAGTATGGCTGCATTACTTTTATATTGTCACCTGTTCCAACTACCTTCTCTCATTGGTATCATTATTATGTTTGTTATTACTTCGACATTATGATTATTATCAGGGATGGGATTCAAATTTTTTAACAACCAGTTCTGTGGACATGGCTTAGTTGGTGGCGTGGCTTGAGTTGGTGGGTGTGGCCAACTCAACATCACTCACATTGAGGCACGCATCTCCTCACCTGCCTCTCATGACTGTGGGGATGCTGCAACAGTTGTAAGTGTGAAAAATGATCATAAGTCACTTTTTTCAGTGCCATTGTAACTTTGAATGGTGACTCCACACAAGCAAAGTACCAGCAAAGGAGGGGAAAAAAACTCCAGAGATGTTCCTGAGATAGGAAGTCTAGTCCTGCCAAGAATTTAATTAGGGTTAATGGAGAGGCAGTTTTTGTAAGCAACACCAGAATGTTTCCTTCCTGCCCTCCTTACAGGATTAGGCCAGTAATTTCTTCTAACAACCGCTTCTCCGAACTGCTTAGAATGTTAACAACCGGTTCTAGCAAATAAGTGCAAACTGGTAGAATCCCACCCTTGATTATTATTATTCTGTTGTTTTGCATGTGCACTGAGAGCTTGTGTACCAGAGACAAAGCTCTTGTGCATCTATCACACTTGACCAATAAAGTATTCTATCTAACTAAAAATGTTCCTGTCCATAAATTCCCTGCTACTGAAGTAAAATATTGGGATTATGCATCAAATGAGGCAAGGTCTCACGTGATCCAGAGTTTTGATCATTTATTTTCTTTCAATGCAAAGAGCAGCTTTGTCGGATTAATTTTCATTAGACCTCAAATGAAGGAGAATTGAGTCAAACTGTCTTTGCCAATTGGGATTGAGATAATTAACATACTCCAGCTAAAATCTGTGATATGCCTTTGTATAAAAAGATCTCTCTCTCTCTCTCTCTCTCTCTCTCTCTCTCTCTCTCTCTCTCTCCCTCCCTCCCTCCCTCCCTCCCTCCCTCCCTCCCTCCCTCCCTCTCTCTCTCTTGCTACAAGCCATCAGATTTAACCCACCTAACTCTGCAAGTTAAGTAGGCAGCTGATCCAGAAAGAGCAAACTGTTTTACAATAAGCATGCTGTGGTCAAGCTTTGTATTTGAAGTGTGCATTTATAACAATATGGGAACAATTTTATAATCCCTGAAACAGCACTCTTGGAGCTGCAGAATCTGTTAGATTTGGGCTGCAAAAAAAATTTCAACAACCACTAGATGGCAGAAAACAGCTTTTTGTGAATCACTTTGCTGCCACCTAGTGGTCATTTGGATTTTTGCCACCCAGTTCCAGTTCCAAGGATAATTCTCTATTTAGAGGGAGATTTCTAACTGCAGATAACCGGATACTAACTGATAATATCAAAATCCCTTTCAAAATCACAAAAGAAACCAATAGGATGAGGATTAAGTGGATCTAAGGATTTAGCAGGATCTTAAAAGGTGGGTATAAGGATCTTTAAGCAGGACCTTTAAAAGGACACTGAGAAGGCAAGCTACTATATATAAACAGGGGACAAACCTTACTCATGTCTAACACTGAAGATGTTACCTAGTAAGCAAGCAAACAACTAAGTTCCCACCAAGGCCTACATAGTTCAGCCTTGAGTTACTGTTACTCTCTTCTATTGGTACCTTAAAAGTCCTTTGGAAAGTCAGTATGATGTAGTAGTTAAAGACACCACATTAAAAACTGGAGATTATGAGTTCCAGTCCTGCTTTAGGCATGAATCCAGCTGGGTGAGCTTGTGTCAGTTCCTGTCTCTCAACTCTTAAAAAGAAATGTCCACTTCGGAAACCTTGGCAAGAAAACTGCAATCACCAGGAGTCAATAATTGGCTAAAGGGACAAAAGAAAAGTCCCTCTTGTTCTTGGCCACATTTATAAATATAAGATGAATTTACAATGGAAGATTATTTTTCACACAAAAACACACCCAGAATTAGACAACACTTAAACAGCAACAAATGTTGTTTTGTCTTTCTGTTCCAGTTAATCACTACCCAGGTTTACATATTTTCTTGAGCCATCATTTCTTCCACTGTCATTTATGGAGTAAACTAGAACTGTACAGTTTCTCACAAATGCCATAAACACTGGATTATAGCCCAAATGAACAAACCACATTATCTTGGGAGTCCACTGGGGCATTACCCCAATACATAAATCATGGGAATATTTTATATCATTTACACCATGAGGCAATAGATGCAAATTACATAATGTATGCCACTTACGCAGTGAGGCCAGGAAGTTTGTGACATCTTCTATTAGACACAGGTGCACATCCAGGGGTGGGATTCAAATTTTTAACAACCGGTTCTGTGGACATGGTGGGCATGCTTGGTGGTCATGTGACTGGGTGGACATGGCTTGGTGGTCATGTTATTGGCTGGGCGTGGCCAACTCAACATCAAGGCACGCATATCCTCACCTGGCCTCTCATGACTGTGGGGATGCTGCAACAGTTGTAAGTGTGAAAAATGATCATAAGTCACTTTTTTCAGTGCCATTGTAACTTTGAATGGTCACTCCACACAAGCAAGTGGAGTACCAGCAGAGGAGGTGAAAAAAACTCCAGAGATGTTCCTGAGACAGGAAATTTAGTCCTGCCAAGAATGTAATAAGGATTAACGGAGAGGCAGTTTCTGTAAGCAACACCAGAATGTTTCCTTCCTGCCTTCCTTACAGGATTAGACCAGTGATTTCTTCTCACAACCGGTTCTCTGAACTGCTTAGAATGTTAATAACCAGTTCTAGTGATTAGGTGCGAACTGGTAGAATCCCACCCCTGTGCACATCTGTGAGACCAGTTTGTCATGGACAGCAGGAACCACTAAAACTTGAAATATTCCATTACCAGAGAAGTCCTTTGGCAGTCTAAAACTTAAGGAGGCTGCAATATTTGATAATCCAGCCATTTGGAAAACTGTTTGAACCTTGTAATGAGTGTGATGTTGGCAACACAATGCTCTTATTCAGATCCTCTCCCAAAGAAATTATAATGTTGTCTCGTGCAGAACTGGCTTTCATCCATCATTGGTGCATTCCGTTTCACCAGCCTGGCAACAGTCATTTAATCTGCCAGGCTTCTCTTGCGACCATTTTTATTATGTTTGCTAATATGGATTTGGCAGCCAAGACCCGAGCTCCATTAAGCAAGGAAAATATGAGACTTTTAAAAAAGTTTTCTTGCAAGAGCTTGTTTAGGGATATCACAACTCAATTATGCCCCTTCCTCATGATATACAAGTGCTCAGGAAAATTATTAGAAAGATATTACAAAAGGCTAGATGTTCAAAATGGCATATGTGCACAAATTCTGTCCCTGTGAGGTTCCTGGCAGTGGAAACATGAAAGGAAAAAAAAAATAGTCCTTTGCAGGTGCTGAATAGTGGAGCACGGAGAGAGAGAATGAAGCTTAAGAGATTTGGTCTGCCCATTTTGACAACGAGACATACATTTATAATGAAAGGAAAAAGGTCGTCTCCTCAGGATTGAGTAGCAGATGTGATTGCAGAAGGGCTGACAACTGACCATGCATAGGGGAAAGCAAAAGAGTTGGTGAGCAATGAAAAAAGGGAAAGAGAGAGGAAAGGAACAAGAGGAACAAAAGGGAGGGAGGAGTTATAATGCAAGTATTCACCAGTTTGTTGGAATCAGGTTGACAAGATTTTGAATGTGTATGAAACTGGGGACTGAGGAGATACAGGCAGTCCTCAACTTTGACTGGTCACTTAGCACAATTCAAAGCTCTGACAGATCCAAGAAAAGTGGACTTGAAACCTGAATCAGAAGTTCTAGCAGTCCTCCCCACCCACCCCCGGGCATAAATCCACATTTTGGACACTTGGGAACATGGCTGCATTTTTAGCCATTTGTATTGTCCCATGGGTCACACGAGAATGTTTTATATTTTTGCTAAATAGTGAAAAAACTGCACCAAAGTGAACAATGAGTTTGCTTAATGACTGCTGCATTCACTTTATGACCTCCAGGTTTGCTTAATGAACACCTCAAAAATGGGCAGGCTCCCTTACGGTTGTAACTTGAGGACTATTGTATACTGAAGGATGCAGAGGGAAAGATTATTGTCGTAATTATAGCTCCAGGGGGGTAAGATGGGATGATGCAAAGCGCAGCAAAGCGGACACAGAACGGAAAGAGCGGATGCAGAGCGGATGCCGAGTGGATGAAGCGGATGCACAGCGGATGCCGAGCGGATGAAGTGGATGCAGAGCGGAAGCCTAGCGGAAGCCTAGCGGAAGCCTAGTGGAAGCCTAGCGGATGCCTAGCATTCAATGCGCATACGGGGAGGATGCATTGCGTCAGCCCCGCAGATATAAAGGGAAGCAGCTCCCAAGCAGGTCAACACTCAGAGGAAAGACCTGCTTCCAGACACAGCTCTCAAGCCTCCCTGTCTGCCTGCCTGCTTGCCTGCTTGCCTGCTTGCCTGCTTGCCTGCCTGCCAGCCTGCCAACCTGTCTGCCAGCCAGCAACCCCACAACCATGGGGAAGAAGAGAAAGCCTCAGCCATCTGCTGCCAGCCCTGGCAAGAGGGACAGGGCCACCCTCCCACCCCCTGGCCCTCACTCTGCTTCTGCTGGGGCTTCTACAGCATGGGCTCGCTCTTCTGGGGCTGGGGCTTCTGCTTCTGGAGGAGCTGATGATGATGCTTATGGCGGTGGTGCTTCTGCTGGTGCTTACTCTGCTGATGCTGCTTCTGGTGGTGGTGCTTCTGCTGGTGCTTACTCTGCTGAAGCTGCTTCTGGCTGTGCTTCTGCTGGTGCTTACTCTGCTGGCACTGCTCCTGGTGCTGGTGCTTCTGCTGGTGCTTACTCTGCTGGCGCTGCTCCTCATCCTGCTGGTCCTGCTGGTGCTCCTGGTGCTGCTGGTGCTCCTGGTCCTGCTGGTTCTGCTGGTGCTTACTCTGCTGGTGCTGGTGCTGCTGCTGGTCCTGCTTTTGCTGCTGCTGCTGGTGCTGCTGGTGTGGAGGAGGAGCCCCTACAACCTGGAAGCCCCTCTGATGAGGGCCCATGTGGTCCTGCCAAAGGGAGGAAGAGGCAGACGGGAGAACGGGAGAGGAGGAAATAAAACATCAAAGAGGAACATGAGGATGAGGTGCTGAGTGGCTGAGAGAGAATGAGTATCTATGGCGGAAGGGACACAGGCTCTATAGGGACACCAAAAGGAAGCAGGCTGCTTGGAGAGAGAAGGCGGAGAGCCTGGGCTACACTTCGGAGGTGCTCCTTGGCTGGTGGAAGCACATGCACACCTGGTACGGGAAGCTGCACCTCAAGAAATCTGGCCAGGCCGCGGTCAAGCTGACGGACAGAGAAAACTATGTCATGGCCAAGTGCAGCTTCTTGGAGGGTGAGATCCGCCACCGAGGAGCAGCCCCTCTCACAACCCTTTCTCTCAGGCAGCCTGCTGAGAGCCAGTCCTCTTCTGGCCAAGAGTCAGCTCTTGTGTCCAGGCAGGTATCTGTGGAACGTGCCACGATGGAGACCCCCCCAACAGCTATAGTACCCATGGCGGAGCGCGTGGAGGACTCCCTGGAGCAGTGGGAGAAAGGAGATGGCACTTCCACCACAGTCCAACCCGCATCCACCCCCAGCTCCACCTCCGCAGAAAGGCAGAGAGCCAGACAGGAGGGGCAGAGCCACACTGTTCTGCTGGAGATAAGAGACACCATCAGGAGCAGCGTAGATCTCCTCTCTCAGCTGGTACACACCGACTCCTCATCCTCCAACCGCAAGCCCTTCCTCACCTATGTGAACCAGATCCTCATGGACATGGCGGAACCCCAGTACCAGGTGGTGAAGGACAGGATCACTGATCTTCTTCACAACCCTCCAGACCCAGATGAACCTGCTCCCACCCAGTCCAGGTCTGCTCCTCCAGCCCAGGTGATGTCCCTCCCATTCCAAGGCTTTCCACAGGCCCTCACCTACCAAGGCTACGGCTACCAGTAGGTCCAGCAGCACAGGCAGCAGCCCTTCCCAGTCCAGGCACAGGTTCATCAGACACCAACATTGCCACCGGTTCCACTGATGCCACTGATGCCACCTACGCCACTGATGCCACTGACGCCAGCCCTCACCCAGCTGCAGACCAGACAGCCGCACTACACAGTTCCTTCCTCCACCCTACAGCCAAGCCTGGCCTCAGTACATCTGTCATCGGTATTGGGGCTGACACCCCATGTCATGGAGGAAGGGGCTCTCAACATCACGGGCTGAGCCAGCTGTCTGAGAGCTTCCTCAACACACCGTCCCCTGTTGTCCTCTCAGGGCCAGGCACCCCAGTGGCACTTCAGACCAGCAGCCACCTCCACAGCACCTGGACCCTTCACCCCTGAACTGGGCACACCTCCGAGTGACCAAGAGGAATGCCAGAGACTGGGTGGCTACCTGTTGACTTTATTTGGACACTTGACTTGGGTCATTTTTCTTTTACAGCTTGTTATTAATAAAGATTATCTTTGCTTCACACACTTACTTCATTTATTTTTTTCAATAAAGTCTTGGTGGAAACTTTTAGAAATGGTTTAAGCCTTTACATGCTTGTGGGATGGGTTAAGATAGCAGTGGGATGGGCAGGGATACCTTTGGGATGGGTTATAGCTGAGGCATTGGCAGGGATACCTGTGGGATGGATTAAGATAGCAGTGGGATGGGCAGGGATACCTTTGGGATGGGTAATAGCTGTGGGATAGATAAACCTCCAGTGCAAGCATTGTGGGACTGTATGGTCCACCCTCCCAGGTGTCACACCTTTGGCCCTTCATTATCAATAACAATGTAAGCATTGATCCACACATTTGAACATAAACACAACTCTTTATTAAATGCCCTGTTCATTGTAGGCCCACCCAACATACATGGCCCAATCTCATCTGTGTGATGAGACAGGCTGAAGGAAACATCCATTAATCATCTATCATCCTGTCTTGCCACTCCACTGCTCCAGCTGGGGAGTTGCACCAGTGTTTCAGGAGGTTGCGCTGCTTCTACCCTTCATGTGAGGCTCTGTTGGGGCCTTGCACATCCTGAGTGTCTATCAGGTTTCGCCCTTGCCTCCATTCACCAGGCTCCATGTCCCCATTGCCTTGTTTGAGGTCCACAAGCCTGTTGTGCAACACTGGGTAGTGGGTGCGCATGAGATTGTGCAGGATGCAGCAAGCTTCCACAATCCTCCTCACGGTCTCTGGGCGATGCTGCATGGTGGTGAGAAGTACCTGGAACCTGTTGGCCAGGATGCCAAAGACGTTCTCCACCACCCGCTTTGCCCGGGACAGCCTGTAGTTGAAGATCCTCTCTTCACGGGTGAGGAGTCTGCAAGTGTATGGCTTCATGAGGTAGGTTCTGAGGGAGAAGGCGCCATCCCCCACAATGAAGTAGGGCACATCTTGCGTGTCGTTGGGCAGGGGGTCTGGATCTGGGAAGCCCATGATGAGATTGCGTTCCAGCCTCTCCTTGAAGTCACTGGCATTGTATACCTGGGCATCTGAAGCTGACCCGTTGCCTGAAGCATCGATGTACATGAACTTGTAGTCAGCATCGACCATGGCGAAGAGGATGATGCTGAAGAAGCCCTTGTAGTTGAGATAAGTGGACCCCGACTTGGCTGGAGCTTTGCAGGCCACGTGCTTCCCATCTATGGCTCCAACAGTGTGGGGGAAGTTCCACTTCTAATACCACTGCTCTGCAACTTTCTTCCAGCCTTCTTCAGTGGAGGGGCACTGGAGGAGCTCCTCCAAGTATTCTTCGATGATGGCCTGCACCACTTCTCTGACCACAATGCTGATGGTGTTGTGTGGCACCCTCCAGCCATACTTCATGCTCCTGTAGGTGGTCCCTGAGGCCAGGTGGCGCAGAATCAGTGCTACCTTGAGCCCAGGGTCCCGGCTGGGCCGGAGGTTGGTGCTCTGCTTGGTCAACCTGGGTGTCAGTCGCTCCACAACTTCGTCAAACATGGCTGGAGGCATCCTCATGAAGTTCTGGAATGCACGAGGGTCTTCGTTCCTCAGCTCCACCATCAGCTTGTTGTACAGTCCTTACTCTGCTCTTCTCCCAATCCATCTTCGGACCCAGTCACTTCTTGGATGCCTCCTTTTCTTCCCGTAGAACAGTTGAAAGCCTGTAGATGGCTTCGCCACAATGTCACGATGGTGGCTACCAAAAGGAGTGTGTTACGATCCATGGTGGACATGACTGGATGCTGTGGAAGAGCAAGAGCCAGATGAATGCTGCAGAGGTCTGCACAGCAGGGCTGCTGGACTGAAAGTGAGATCCAGGTGAGTTGCTCCCCCTTTTTATAGGCAATATAGGTTTTCCACTAGGTGTCCTTTTGCATCCTCTAGGCATCCTCTAGGCATCCTTAATATCCGAGATAAGTCCCCTCTGCGAACGTTTTTTCTGTTTTAAATGTGTTCTTTGTGAGCTGCATCCACTTTCATCCTTTCTCCGTCTGTGCTACTAATGCTGCGCGTCCGTTCTGTGTCCGTTTCGCTTCCTCTCTGTGTCCGTTTTCTGCTGGAGCGGATTTGAGTTGCGCGGATGCAGAACGGATGCCTAGTGGATGTTGCGGATGCATAACGGATGACGATGCATGCAGAACGGATGTTCCCCGTATGCGTAGCGGATGCAGAACAGATGCGTTGGATACATTTTCCGCTCAAAAAGTTTTGAGCAGCTCAAAACTTTTTAAGCCGATGGAACCTCAGTCGACGGATGCTGGACGGATAGAGAGGATGAAAAACGGACACAGTGAGTACAGAATGGATGAATTGCGTTAACCAATGGATGGCAAGTGTTTCTCTCCATTTTACATCCTCTTTCCATCCCTTGGTGCAGTGTGACATGGGCTTTAGGTTCCTTCCAACTCTGCAATTGTGTTGTGGGAACCTAAGCCACAGGAACCTAAGCCTGCTGTAACAAGAGAAGATAATGTAGAAGTGTAGACTTATCACTTTCGATTTTAGTAGAGGACAGCTAGGCATCTTAAGAATCTCCCCCACCCATCTTCAAGCACATAGTATAATTACAATTCTAAAATTTTGGCAACAAAGATTTCAGTCCAACTCCTACTGTGCTCTTTGCTTACTTTCAGAAAATTAAAACAAATGGAACACTAGGTAATCAGAACAGACTGAATCAGCTATTTTCTGAACCCTGTTAAGATTTTCCATTCTGTTATTTTAAAATTACAACTTTTTACCATTCCAAAATTTCTAAGTAGATCCAGTCTAAGAATAATATAATATATGATGTGATATAATTAATATAATTAATATAACATAACACAATATAATACAATGCAATACAATATATTATATGTAACTTTCCCATTCCTTTAAAATTCCTCTAAACTAGCCTCACTATAATTCAATAGCCCCTTATAAACAGGAACATGGAATGACTGACATTTTAGATTAAAATAGAGCCACAGAGATCTTAATTCAAAAGTCTCATTGGGATCGGGGGTGCCATGCTCAAATAAGAAGATAGGACATTAATGAATGCAGCTCTGAGATTTACTGGTGTTGAGAACATATGAAATGTCACATCAAAGCTAATCATTTCTTCACAAGCCTTTGTGATTATTATGATTTTAAAAAAAACACTTAGTCACACCAGATCTCATTAGAAAATGGAACTGTTGAATGGAAGCCACTGGGGATGCCACGAACATAAGAGCTGAAGTCTATTTCTGATGTAGATGACATCACACACTTCCAAACATAATTTCACAATCAAAGCAAAAATAAATTTTCAAGAAGTCACCTCGACCCCCATAATGGCTTCAAAAATTGATGGAGTTAGCAGAGATGGCTAAATTGACTGCTCTGATTAAAGAAAAGAACCACAAACACCCTTACTACGACTTGGAAACCACTTCTGGACTTTGTGCTTGAGGTGGAAAAAAATGACATGTTGACCTTGGGTTTTACCGATTAGATAGATTTGTTGTTACAGAAATGGCTAGTTTCTATTATTATGAAAAAGTAAAAAGTTGAGAGTAGATCTTAATGCCTTATTTAACTGAACCAAAGGAGTCAGAAGTCAATGCTTTTTTTCTTCTTTTTCCCTTCCTTTCCCCCACTATTCACTTGCTTTTTACTTTCCTTACTTCCCTAATATTGAGTGTTATATTACAAACTAATCTATCTATCTATCTATCTATCTATCTATCTATCTATCTATCTATC
>BLBF01000004.1:16619834-16638735 GCA_015471245.1 Laticauda colubrina | reverse complement strand
CTATCTATCTATCTATCTATCTATCTATCTATCTATCTATCTATCTAGTTTGCCAACTAAGTAATTATTGGCATCCAACATTAACTTGAGCAAGGGCAACATTCATTGTAGGTGAATTGAAAGTTCAATACATGATGATCAAAAGTATAATCTGGCACATGCTTATCCAGTTGATTACATCATTTATAAATCAGGGCAAAGCTATACGTTCCAAGTATAACTTCTTGGCTTGAAATAAGAGAAGGTACCCTAAAATATTATACATTTAATTCCCTCCTGAAGATTCCAGTTAAATGAAAGAAAAGCATCAAACTGTACATTGTGGATTTTTTTTTTTTTTAATGACATTATTTCACTAGAACTGAAAACAGACTTTTTGGTAAAAAGACACTGATACTAATGTGTCCTTGTAGACAATTGAGTGTGTAAAAATGTTTTTACAGGTATAGATCATTACTGACTCGACCTAACTGAAAAAAATAAACTTATTGTTCAAAACAGATATTCCAGTTATTGAAAGAGAGTATGTTTCCTTCTTATTCACTATTCCATGCCAGTGGATGTTTTGTTTATATTTAAAACATTTACATAGTCACCCATCTTATGTTGAACTCTGGCCAGCTCCCAGTCGACAATTAAAACAACAACAATCTCAAGGCAAGTTTGTCTTAAAACAGCTGGAGAACTAGTTTGGTTATCCTACAATTGGCGTTTGACTCACCACCCAGTTGGCTGGGCTAATTTTGGATAGAGGTTTACCAGTCTTCTTTTCACCCAGGCTAAAAAGGGATTCTGGAAGAATTCTTTCAATTTCATCCCTTCTCCCCAAACTCTCAGAACTTAAGAACTTAAGAACCATAACCAGTAGTAGTTTTTCCTTGGATTGAGTGGAAGTTTGTTCCAGATCTTCACAGCTTTTAGATACTGGGAAAGAAACCTCAGCATCAGTTCCAAGAAATTTACCTATGAGAGAATCTGAACATTATTGATCAGATATCTTTAGTAGTCTTCACAATGCCATTGTAGATGTTTCTGTGGTTTGTCCCTCCTCAGCAAAGGCTTGGCTATTCTAAAAAAAGGCTCACTCCAAGTCCTCAGCTTACGACCACAATTCAGCCCAAAATTTCTGTTGCTAAGCAAAACAGTTGTTAAAGTGAGTTTTGCCCCATTTCACGAGCTTTCTTGCTACAGTTGCTAAGGCTATCACTGCAGTTGTTAAGTCAATAACGCAGTTGTTGGGTGAATCTGGCTTCCCTGATGACTTTGCTTGTCAGAAGATCACAAAAAATGATCATATGACCCCAGAACACTGCAACCATCATAAATATGAACCAGTTGCCAAGTCTCTGAATTTTGATCATGTGACCATGGGGATGCTGCAACGATTGTCTGAAAAAATTCTCATTTTTTCAGTGCCATTATACCTTCAAAAGGTCACTAAACAAACAATTGTAAACCGAGCTCTACCTTTGAAGAGCTATTTATGTTTGCAATCTGTGTATTACTAGCAATACACTTATATTGCAGCACCTCCCATTCCTTCTCATCTGATGGAGCAACCAGTGGTGGGATTCAAAATTCTTTACTACTGGTTCTGTGGGCGTAGCTTGGTGGGCATGGTGTGCCTTAGTGGACATGGCTTGCTGGGCTTGGCAGGGGAAGGATACTGCAAAATCTCCATTCCCACCCCACTCACTTGCTTTCCAGCTCAGTTCTCCTGTGCAGAGCAACAAGAGAAGATCCACCCAATCAGCTGGGACTCGGGAGGCAGAGAATAGATGGGGCCAGGACCAGTCAGACGTGATATTCCAAACTACTCAAAATTTCCACTTCTGGTTCTCTAGAACTGGTCAGAACCTGTTAAATACCACCTCTGGGAGCAACATATTTTGGAAAAGGAGGGGGTTGGAAATCTCCAAATTGCCCTAGATTTCCCTTTATAGGAAGTACTTTATTCCCAGATCAGTGAATTTCATGAAAACTCCAAAGATGAGGATTAATAAATTATCACTGAATTGAGAAAGAACAATGTGTTGTCCTAATACAAAATATGATTTTTCAGCTAACTAGAACTATAGTATATATTTTTAGATCTATAAATAAAGTGTGCTTGTCACTATGATTTTCTCAGGGCTGCATCCATTTTCAGATCACCCCCCACCCTCATGGCAAAGCTTTAGTTCCTTATTTAATCTGCCCACCACCCCATTAACTCAAGTTAAATCTAATTACCCTGGCATTTTCCTTCCATAATTAACCTTGAAAGCATAGCTCATTGCTAAAATAAGCTACTTGCAATGCCAAATTGGGGGAGGGGGCATGGATCCCACCAAACAGCAAAAAAAGAGGCATGTTTCATGAATAGAATATCTGCCGATACAGCCTTGAATAAAATAATAAATAATAAAATAAAGCTGTTCTCAAGTTCTTGCATTTTAGGGATTACTTTCTTTCTCTGGGGAGCAATATTGTCAGGAGGGGGGTGAGTTGTGTGAGGTAGGCAAAGTTTTGACAGTTGTAAAAGTAGTAATTTTTTTTAGTTATGTTTTGCTTTGCATAGTAATAGCACTTAGATTTATATATCACTTTACAGTGCTTTACAGCCACCTCTAAGCACTTTGCAGAGTCAGCATATTGCCCCCAACAACAATCTGGGTCCTCATTTTACCTACCTCAGAAGGATGGAAGGCTGAGTCAACCTTGAGGCTGGTGAGAATTGAAGTGATGAACTGCTGGCAGCAGTCAATCAACAGAAGTAATCTGCAGCAGTCGTAGATGCTGCTGGTTGGGACTGGTTCAAGTGAACTGGTATCTCCGACAATCAGCTGGCCTCACCCACCTCCCGCCGCTCTGTCCTGTCCTTTATTTCCTGCTTTGTAGCTCATCTTAATCGTGTGGCACAGTTGATTTCCCCGCCCCTCGCTATTCTATTTACCACTGCTGACTTGGAAAGTAAGCAGCTGAGCTTCTAAATGCCCCATTTTCAGCGCTGTGTGCAAGCGCTTTAGGCATGCATATGCTCACCAAACTGGTTGTTAAACCAGCAGCATCCCACCACTGGCCTTCAGTACTGTACTTTAACTATTGTGCCACCATAGTATCATTTATTTCTGGTTTCTGTACATCAGGCATTTGTGTTCTGAAATATTTGATGGTGGTGATCTGAGATATAATATCTCTTCATCCTCTTAATGTTAGTCTCAAGTTCCGGTCTGTAAAAACAAAGGAACTTGCATACATGCAGGTATGCCAATCTGTACAAATCATTAATGGATAGCTAGTACTGCAGAAAAAACAATTGCAACCAGCCTGTCTTCCATTGAGGACCTCTATACCACATGAGACAGGAAGAGAAAATATCGACAGACCCCTCACATCCTGGACATAAACTGTTTCAACTTCTCCCCTCAGGATGTTACTATAGGGCATTGCATGTCAAAATAATTAGACACAAGGACAGATTTTCCCCCTATACCATTACTCTGCTGAATACATACTGCAATTCTCACACCACAGTCTTACACCTAAGGATATCAGCAGAACTGCATTACTATTATCCTTCTCATCTTTCCTATTACCGACTCCTATTGGTATCTTATGACTATCACTTTGTTGTATCTTATGATTTATTAGTGATTTATGATTTATCATTTTGTTGCTTGTATGTATGCTGAAAGATTATGTGCTGGAGACAAATTCCTTGTATGTCCAATCACACTTGGTCAATAAAGAATATTCTATTTCTATTTCTATTACAAAACTCTTGTAAAAGTGAATGAGACATAGAAATGTGCATTATTGGGTAAAAATAAAACAAAACCTAGAGAACTACATGAAATGGATATTGAAATCTGCAGTCTGCCAGTGTGTTGTTATCAATTTCATCCTCACCTTGGGTATCTATTTGTGTGGAGAAAATATAGGACCGCTGATCTATTACTGCTTTTGACCATAACATTTAGAAGTGCTTATTCAGAAGAAAGCAATGCCTTGGATTTTCTTTGCCAAAGCTCCAAAGTAGAGAATTTAACAAGGCCTTTAAAGCCCTGAATACTCAAAAGATACATCATGCAAGATGTGAATCATGCAGCTTTGGACTTAAGGAAAGATTTAATGAGAAATCCCTTTTTAAAACTGTGGTGCTAAATATATACTCTGCTATGGATGATGGGAGTGCATTAGAGCCTATGGCTAGTGATCAGTCAGAAAACTGTTGAAAAAGGAGAAGGCGGAGCTACGTCTCGGTGTTACAGCTGCGATCTCGGGGCTCTGAGATCTCAGCTGATATTTTTGCCTCTGGTCGGTTCTAACGGACCTAAACCGTCCCGTAGAGACGGGGATTGTGAAGGGCACAGTCCCAGGATCCCAGAGATATTGCAAAATCTCTGGTTTGATCCGGGAGAAGCCCTTTTGCTGGAAGCAGAAAGGCAGCCTTCAAAGCTGCTGAAGTCGGGACAACTCCGGAAAGAAAGGGATTTAAATGTGCGTGTATCGGTTGGGTGAGAAATTCTTTTGCATTATAAATTGATTAAGACTTGAAAGGACATCCTGAACAAAGAAGAAATCTGTGACTTTATTTATGTTTGACTGAACCTTGGTTGAGCGGCGTTTAAGTGATGTCAAATTGAGACTTGGATTTTTTTTTTCTTATTTTCTTTGAGGACTTTAATGTGATTTTGTAGGTAACCGGATTGAATTTTCTCTTATATATATTTTTATTTTTCACTTGATTTTTATTTTTTATCTTTTTAACTTTCTTTTTAGGATAGAGGCTCCCTTTGGCTATCTTTTTTTTCTTTTTGTTTGAGTCTTTTATAAATATTTTTTCTTTTGGCTGGGGGGGGAAAGAGTATTAAGAGATGCTGCAACACTGCCAACTAGAGGCTTGAAAATATTTTATTTGAATTGGGGAGAAAAGCACTTCTTTTCAAGGACATTTTAATGTGATAAGATAGAGGGAGAATACAGTAAAATATTATTACAGGTGCTCTCTTGGACTCTTATCAATATTTCAACATTTGAGGCTTGGCTTTGAAGTTGCTGGAGAAGACAGTCATAATAAGAGCCTTGGATAAAGAAATAAAGTGCAGTGTACAGTGCATACTATATATATATATATACCTTTGAAACTCCTACTCGCCAGCCTTTTTGTAAATTTTAACTCTAGTATTTTTGCTTTTTATTTTAAAGGGAAAGCCTCAGAGCTTTTTCTTTTTTCTTCTCTTTTTTTTTTTTTTCTCTTGCTTCTTCGCTTCTTCCATTTATTTTAATTGGATTAGGGTCTAGAAGAACCTGAAGACCTTTCTTTTTCCTTTTTCCTTTTTTCTTTTTTGGTTTTGGGCTTTTTACTATTGGATTTCTTTTTTTTTATTATTTTTTTGGACTATATTTGGCTACTATACCAGCTGGATTCAAAGCCAAAGAGAGCTTGAAGCCTTGGAAATATTAAAATGAGCAGGAAACCAAAATCATTCGGCGTTTTTGCTTCTACCTCTGCTTCCCCATCACCTGAAGGACAACTTTTAATTCAGACAATGTTGAAGCAAGATAAGGAACAAGAAAAAGCAAATTTACAGATGATTATGCAAGGAATTCAAGATATTAAGATAAAAATAGATACCATGGATAAAAAAATAGAGAAATCTGATGAAAATCTTAACCAAATGATGGGAAAGTATGAGGAGAGATTCCAAAAAATTGAGGAAGAAGGAAAACAAAGAGAGGAGAAGATTGGAAATATTGACACTAGATTAACAGTGGTAGAACAAGAAAAAAATGGGATGTTGAGGTGGGAGATGGAAAGATCAGAATTTTATCTTAGATTCCAAAATATAGAAGAGGAAAAAGGAGAAAATTTGGCTGTGATAATGATAGAAATATTGGCAGATCTTCTGGAAATTACTGAGGAAAAGATGATGGACGGAGTAGATGAGATATACCGAGTTTATACAAGATATGCGATGAGAAATAAACTACCAAAGGAAGTACATATTAGATTTACTAAAAAAACCATCAGAACACAAATATTACAAGTGGCAAGAGAAAAAGCATTGAAATATAAAGGCAAAGAGATTGTAGTTTTAAAACAAATACCTAGAAGAGTGAGAGAGATGAGAAGAGAATATCGATTTTTGACCAAAATGTTACTGGAAAATGAAGTGAACTATAGATGGCTGATACCAGAAGGACTAATTTTTACGTGGCAAGAGCAGAGACATAGAATTGACTCGATTGAAAAAGCAGAACTTTTTTATGCAGAATTTTTCGGAAGAAAAAAAGAGGAGACAGAGAAAGAGGTCTCATTAATTGAGTTTCAGGAGGAACAACTGGAGATTGAAAAAGAGAAAGGAGTTGTAGGTGGACAGGTAGACAGTAAAGAACAACGTGAAGTGAGAGCTACGAGAGCTGTTAGACCTAAATATAAAGCATAATCATGGAAGAAAAAAAACTGATTACAATGAATATAAATGGACTTAACTCAGCTGTTAAAAGAAGGAAAACCTTTCACAAATTAGAGAAATTAAAATTTGATATAATTTGTTTACAAGAAGTTCATATTAAAAAACAACATGAGCAATTGTTAATACAGCCAAAATTAAGGAAAATATTTACTTCTTTGATTCAATGTAAGAAAAGAGGAGTGGTTCTCTACATTAAAGAAGATATTCCAGCAAAACTGATCTACACGGATGAAGATGGAAGAGTATTAATGGTGGAAATAATGGATAATAATAAAAAAATACTCTTGATTGCAATTTATGCTCCGAATGATAAACAAGAAGAGTTTTATAAAAAACTACATATGGAAATAATTAGACTGGACTATGTTAACATAATTATGATGGGAGACTTTAATGGAATTGTGGACAATAAATTGGACTATATAACAACAACAACAAAACAAAATAGAAAGATTCTCCCTAAATCTTTTTTTAAAATGACAGATGAACTAACCTTAAAAGATATTTGGAGGGAAAGAAATGTTAAAACTAAACAATATACTTTTTATTCTAATAGACATTTATCATGGTCCAGATTAGATATGATTTGGATCTCAACAGAATTAATATCTACTATTCAAGAAACAAATATTGAAATAAGTACTTGGGCAGATCATAGTCCAATGACAATTAAATGGAAGGGACAAAAAAAAAGATCGAGATGGACATTAAACAATACTATTTTAAAGGAGAAAGATTTTATACAATGGATGGAGAAGGAATTGGTTTTTTTTTTTAAAGAAAATAAAAAAGAAGATACCTCAATACAGAATGTTTGGGATACAATGAAGGCATATGTAAGAGGTTTGATAATAGACTATACAAGAAAAAAGAATATTAGGAAAAGACAAACCTCCAAGGCCTTGGAAGATGAATATATAACACTTGAAAAAGAACTACAGAAAATACCACAGAAAAAAGATATTAAATTGAAACTGGATGTAATTAAGCATAAAATGGAATTAATAGAGAAAGAAGAACTGGCACAGAAAATTAGAAATTCTAAACAGAATTATTTTGAAGATGCAAATAAACCAGGTAGATGGCTAGCATATAAACTGAGAAAGGAGAAGGAATCAAGAAAAATATTGAAACTAATAGATCATCAAGGTCAAGTTTGTTGTGGTAATAAGGAGAAAAAGGGAATTATTCGAGATTATTATGGACAACTATATAAACAAGAGAATATTGATGAGGAAAAAATTAAACAGTATTTACAGAATGTTAACTTACCGAAGATACCGAAAGAGACTGAAGAAATGTTAGAAAGCAACATAACAATGATGGAATTAAATGAAGCATTTAAAAGACAAAATAATGGGAAAGCACCAGGTCCAGATGGGCTTCCGGCAGAATTCTATAAAAAATTTCAAGAATCATTGAACACTCCATTGTTAGAAATTATGAATGAAGTTATGTTAAAGAAGATGGCACCCAAAACATGGTCAGAGGCTTATATTACACTTATTTTAAAGGAAGAGGCTGACCCATTGCAAATTAAGAACTATAGACCTATTTCCTTATTGAATGCAGATTATAAAATCTTTGCTTCAATCTTAGCAGAAAGACTGAAAAAATATTTAAATAATTTTATTCATCCAGATCAAAATGGATTTCTACCAAAGAGACAAATTAGAGACAACATGAGAGTAATTTTGGATACTTTGGAATATTATGAGGCTCATCCTGAAAAACAAATGGCTTTGATATTTCTAGATGCTCAAAAGGCATTTGACAACGTGAACTGGAGATTTATGTTATTATTATTGGAACAGATGGGCTTTGCCAGAAAATTTATTCAAGCAATAGAAGCCATATATAATAAACAGACAGCAAAGGTAATGATGGAGGGAGAATTTACAGATCTTATTAATATAAGAAGAGGTACAAGACAAGGATGTCCCCTATCTCCTTTGTTATTCGTATTAACTTTGGAAGTGTTGAATAGAAATATTAGAGATGACAAAAATATAAAAGGAATGAAAATTAAAAAGGAAGAATTTAAACTACAAGCTTTTGCTGACGATTTAGCTTTTATTCTGGAAGACCCGTTAGAAACCACTCCAAAATTATTGGAAAAGATAGAGACATATGGTGAGATGGCTGGCTTGAAAATAAATAAAGATAAAACAAAGATTTTGACAAAAAACATGTTATTGAGACAAAGAGAAGAACTGACAGATCTTTTGAAAATTCAAATTACAAATAAGGTTAAGTATTTGGGGATATATTTGACAGCAAGATGTAGCACATTAAAAGAGAATAATTATATTAAACTCAAACAACAGATAATTACAGATTTGAAGAAATGGGAAAATTTACAATTGTCATTAATAGGGAGAATCTCAACAATTAAGATGAATATTTTACCTAGAATTTTATTTCTCTTTCAAACTATACCAATTAGACTTGGAAAAGACTATTTTGAAGATTTAAATAAAATTATGTTGAAGTTTATATGGCAAGGTAAAAAAGCGAGAATAAAGTTAAAACTTTTGCAAGATGCTAGAAATAGAGGAGGTTTTGGCCTGCCTAATTGGGAACTGTATTATCAAGCTGCAAGTTTGATGTGGGTCAAAGAATGGATAACATTAAGAAAACATAGATTGTTGACATTAGAAGGACATGATTTACTGTTGGGCTGGCATGCTTTTTTATGGTACAAGGGAACTAAAACACAGGGTATTTCAGAAGACATTATATACGGGAGTCTTTGTGGTTAAATTGGGAGAAGATAAAAAAACAATGTTACTTGAAAATTCCAGTTTGGTTATCGACTATTGAAGCATTTTCCTATCCTATGATCTATAAAAAGGAACAAACAGTTAGATATGGGGAACTGTTGGATGAAAAGGGTGGACTTAAAACGATCCAAAATTTAGAGGAACAAGATATAAGGATGAATTGGTTTTCTTATGCGCAAATACACTCAAGATATCTTGAAGATTTTAAAATGGAAGGATTCTATGATAAACAAACTGATTTAGATAAGATATTGATGGGTACTGATGAGAAAGTGATTAAAAAGTTATATGGTTATTTATTGGGAATTAAACTAGAGGAAGAACAAGTTAAAGAAACTATGATTGCTTGGGGGAAGAATTTTGGATATGGGATTGATTTAGAGCAATGGCAAAAATTGTGGTCTCAAAATTATAAAATGACAATGTCAATAGCATATAAAGAAAACTTGTATAAGATGTTTTACAGGTGGCACCTTCCCCCGACAAGAATAGCAAGAATGTTCAAGAACAAATCTGAAAAATGTTGGAAATGTCATCAGATACCTGGCTCATATTATCATATGTGGTGGACTTGTGAGAATGCCAGAAATTATTGGACTAAAATTCACATGTGGTTGGAAAAAATGACAAAGAAACACATAGACTTGAAACCAGAGATCTTTTTATTGGGAATTTTACCCGATATATATAATAAAGACTTGAAATATTTGATTGTAAATGTATTAACAGCGGCTAGGATTGTATTTGCTAAAAACTGGAAGAATGAGAAAATGCCATTGCAGGAAGAAATTATTGAGAAAATATTGGAATGTGCTGAGATGAGTAGATTGACATTTGAAATTAGAGAACAAGAAGATAAACAATTTTATGCAATTTGGGGTTTTTTTATCAATGGTTAGATGATAAAATACAATAATAGAGCATTAATATTATATATATGAAGAGTTTTTAGGATTGATTTGTTATGATTATATGATAAGTTATAGAATAAACTGTTTGAAGTATTGTTATCTCACAAAGCATGAATGATTAAAAGTATAGTCAGAAAAAGATTTTTTTATTTTATTTTTTTAGTAATATTAGAATACGGATTGACAATATGAGTGGTTATGCAATATAATTGTAATTGACACTATAAAATGAATGCACAAAACTGATGAACCAACCGATACACCGGAAGTATATATGAGAGTAGATGTTTTTAATGTTTTGTATGTTTGTCTGTTTGTAGAAAATTAATAAAAATTTATAAAAAAAAAAAAAAAAAGAAAACTGTTGAAAAACTAACAAAGGGCTGAGAAAAGTGGATTAAAAATCAAAGAACATTGGGGGAACTTAAAAAGAGATTTTAGATTTTGGTTGTGTTTAAACCAGGTATTGGGAAATTGATAGTTAGTTGGTGGATAAAATCCATTCTGTGAAATTCCATATAACTGTAAATGTGGATCTGGGAGTATTTCTTTAACAATTATACTTTCTGAAATTTGATGGAAATGGCTATTTGAAAGGTGAGAATTTGTCTTACCTTGGATTTCCTTTTCTCAGCTCCCAGCAAGTGTGGGGTAGAAGAACCAGTTGAGTCTCTTCAGGAAGTGAGTGGCTTCAAATCCAAAATTTTCTCCACTTACCTATGTGCTCAGAACCCTTTTTTTATATCTTGCCCTTCTGCAAACTGTCCATAAGTGGACAGGTCCTCCACTATGATGGAGCCTCCTTTCCTAGTGAAAAGGTAGCTCTTCTATATCCTAAAGTCTTCATTAAGCAACATTAAGCGATATGGTTTACGGCCCAATAGGATGCTGATGATGCTGATGATGATATCCATTCAGTCATGTCTAATTCTTGGAAATTCTATGGGCCAAGTATCTTCAAGTCTTCCATTCTTATACTATTCTTCGAGTTGTTCTATGTTCTGGCTGGTGTCAGTTTTGGTGGTGTCCAGTCATTGTGTCCTTTGGCAGCTTGGCTTCCTTTTAGCTCTAACTTTTCCAAGCATAACTGCTTTCTTTAATGAATTCCTTGGCATGACATGGCCAAAGTAAGTGAGATGCCGTTTTCTGATTTTTGCCTTCTAGTGACACATCTGGTGTTTTGCATTCAATACTTGCTTGTTAGTTACCTTTAATGTCCAAGGAATATGCAAAGGCCTTCTCCAGCAATGCAGCTGAAAGAAGTTGATTTTCTAGCCTAGCTAGACCATATCCTAAAGGAAGTTCAGGAGTTGTGGTCAAAAATGGTCATTAAATGAAGTCTCATTCCTTCTTTATATCACACATAAGAAATAGTGAGGTTTTAATCACATGGTCACAGCTACCATCTTGCCCCCCGCTTCCTCCAGATGTCTTTTGCTATTAAATTTATGATCTACATTAATTATTCCATTTTGAATTCTAAGAGGAAGATGGTAGATAGCAAGTTCTGAAAATTTGGCTTCAAATTCCTGGCTGTTTATCAATCTCTTAGGTTGCATAACTTCCATGTTTTGCCACCCATCAATAAAAATGAACAGCACACAGAGAAAGGATGTACATTTTGCTTCTGCTGATAGTTTATTTATTTATTCAAATTATATAGCTTCCCATCTCATATACATGATTCAAAAAAAGCATAGAAACAATACAAAAATATTGAAAGACAAAACAAAACATTAAAAACAAGACAAATTATTTCAACCATAAAAATATAATGCATGCACTCTTCTTTAAGTGACATTGCCAGTAGAATCTCTCCTTGCTTCTAACTTTTTAAAAAGAAGCTTATAGTATGGAGCTGTGTTGTGTTGCTACTGCCAATATTCTTTAAACAGAAGTGTTGTCTATTGCTAATGGCTTTAGATCCAGTTCCCAGTTTATCCCACAATGTCAAATAATAATTAAAGGCCCTGTCACACTGCCCAATGGATGCAAAACGTCAGTAAAAAGGACACAACGGACGAGAAAAATGTTCCATCTGTTGTTATCCGCTCTCAGAAGGGGCAAAAATTTGCAAAAATTTAGAAACAATACAAAATAGAATTTTGTATTTTGTAAAAAATATTTTGTAAAAAATTTAACCGGAGCGGATAACACGGAAAGGAACGGACGCGGGGAGGATGCAGGGCGGATGGAAAGCGGATGCAGAACGGAAGCCCAGCAGATGGAAGTGGATGGGAGCGGATGGCACATCTGCTAGGCTTCCGGGGGACCTCAGCAAAGCGGCCGTGGAACGGATACAGCGGATGCAGAATGGACGCCGAGCGGATGAAGCGGATGCAGAGCAGAAGCCTAGCGGATGCACAGTGGAAGCCTAATGGATGCCTAGCGTTAATTGCGCATGCGGGGAGGATGCATTGCGTAAGCCACGTGGATATAAGGGAAGCAGCTCGGAAGCAGGTCACCATTCAGAGGAAAGACCTGCTGCCGGATGGATTGACAGCCTTGCCTGCCCTGCCTGCATGCCTGCCTGCAAGCCTTGCTGCAAGCCTTGCTGCCAGCCTCCCTGCCAGCCTTGCTGCCTGCCTTCCTGCCAGCCTTGGTTCATGTCTGCCTGCCAGCCTTGGTGCCTGCCTGCCTGCCAGCCTTCCTGCCAGCCTTGGTGCCTGCCTCCCTGCCAGGCTTCCTGCCAGCCTTCCTGCCAGCCTTGGTGCCAGCCTTCCTGCAAGCCTTGGTGCCTGCCTGCCAGCCTTCCTGCCAGCCTTGGTTCCTGCCAGCCTCCCTGCCAGCCAGCAACCCCACAACCATGCGGAAGCACAGCAAGCCTCAGCCATCTGCTGCCAGCCCTTGCAAGAGGGACAGGGCTACCATCCCACCCCCTGGCCCTCACTCTGGTTCTGCTGGGGCTTCTGCAACACAGGCTCGCTCTTCTGGGGCTGGGGCTTCTGCTGCTTCTGCTTCTGGAGGAGTTGATGACAAGCACTCCAGCACCAGCCACCTCCACAGTACCTGGACCCTTCACCCCTGAGACTGAGCGACCAAAAGGAGTGCCAGAGACTCATTTTTGTTTTATAGCTTGTTGTTAATAAAGTCTATTTATGATTCACACACTTGCTTCATTTCTTTTTTTTAATAAAGTCTTGCTGGAAACTTTTAGAAATGCTTGTGGGATGGGTTAAGATAGCAGTGGGATGGGTTGAGATAGCAGTGGGATGGGCAGGGATACCTTTGGGATGGGTAATAGCTGTGGGATAGATAAACCTCCAGTGCAAGCATAGTGGGACTGGATGGTCCACCCTCCCAGGTGCCACACCTATGGCCCTTTATTATCAATAACAATGTAATCAATCATCCACACATGTCAACATAAACACAACTCTTTATTAAATGCTGTTCATTGTAGGCTCACCCAACATACATGGCCCAATCTCATCCGTGTGATGAGACAGGCTGAAGGAAGCATCCATTAATCACCTATCATCCTGTCTTGCCACTCCACTGCTCCAGCTGGGGAGTTGCACCAGTGTTTCAGGAGGTTGCGCTGCTTCTTCCCTTCACGTGAGGCTCTGTTGGGGTCTTGCACATCCTCAGTGTCTATCAGGTTTCGCCCTTGCCTCCATTCCCCAGGCTTCATGTCCCTATTGCCTTGTTGGAGGTCCACAAGCCTGTTCTGCAAGACTGGGTAGCGGGTGCACATGAGATTGTGCAGGATGCAGCAAGCTTCCATGATCCTCCTCACGGTCTCTGGGCGATGCTGCATGGTGGTGAGAAGTACCTGGAACCTGTTAGCCAGGATGCCAAAGGCGTTCTCCACCACCCGCCTTGCCCTGGACAGCCTGTAGTTGAAGATCCTCTCTTCATGGGTGAGGCATCTGGAGGTGTATGGCTTCATGAGGTAGGTTGTGAGGAGAAGTCGTCATCCCCCACGATGAAGTAGGGCACATCTTGCATGTCGTTGGGCAGGGGGTCTGGATCTGGGAAGCCCACAATGAGATTGCATTCCAGCCCCTCCTTGAGGTGACTGGCGTTGTATACCTGGGCATCTGAAGATGAGCCGTTGCCTGAAGCATCGATGTACATGAACTTGTAGTCAGCATCGACCATGGCGAAGAGGATGATGCTGAAGAAGCCCTTGTAGTTGTGATAAGAGGACCCTGAGTTGGCTGGCGCTTTGCAGGCCACGTGCTTGCCATCAATGGCTCCAACGGTGTGTGGGAAGTTCCACCTCTGATACCACTGCTCTGCAACTTTCTTCCATCCTTCTTCAGTGGAGGGGCACTGGAGGAGCTCCTCCTTGTATTCTTCGATGATGGCCTGCACCACTTCTCTGACCACAATGTTGATGGTGTTGTGTGGCACCCTCCAGCCGTACTGCATGCTCCTGTAGGAGGTCCCTGAGGCCAGGTGGCGCAGAGTGAGTGTCACCTTGAGCCCAGGGTCCAGGCTCGGCCGGAAGTTGGTGTTTGCCTTGGTCAACCTGGGTGTCAGGCGCTGCACAACTTCGTCAAACATGGCTGGAGGCATCCTCATGAAGTTCTGGAATGCCCGAGTGTCTTCGTTCCTGAGCTCCACCATCAGCTTGTTGTACAGTCCGTCCTCTGCTCTTCTGGTGAACCGTCTTCGTACCCAGACACTTCTTGGCCGCCTCTTTTTCTTCCCGTAGTAGAGTTCACAGAGCCTGTAGATGGCTTTGCACTGTTGCAGAAGACAGCTAGAGGATCTCCCAAACCCCTGCGAACCCCCAGGAGCCCATCCCTGTGTGTATCCATTTCCTTGTTACTGAGGCAGAAGAGACTTCAGCCATTGGGGCAGTACCTATCAATCAAGGATACTTTTCTGCTGATAGGAGAGATATGCATTAGAAAGACAAGTCTTCAGTGAATGTTAAAAACTATTCATAGATAGTATTTTCAAGGGAAAAATGCTCATCATCATCATTATTTTTTTTTTTGCTGAAAATATGCCTGAAAAACTCTGGGGAGTTAGCTTGAAACAGAATGCAGAATTCACTGCTTACTTAAAAATGATAATATGGCTTTGCGAACTTCCCTCCCATTATTCAATGTTTTCTCAAATGGTCAACATATCACTTCCCCACTTTCTCATTTTAAAAGGTGTATGGGGCTATGGTATTTCCAGTAACTCACTCATCCCGAGGGAGTTGGTTATTATCGTAGAATCATTCAAATGTTCTCGTAGGATTATTTTATGCCATAATTGTTCTGATCTTTTTCTTACAAGGACAACACCAAGGCTGAGTTACTGCCAATTGCAAAAGCTGGCAGGGCCTGCTGAAATCTAGGTGGTACCTCTGCAGGATGCTGGACCTGCTAGGAAGATTCACATTGCTTGGTTCTTCTTTTTAGGAAATAAGCCATGAGCAACACAAGTTGAATTCCAGATGGATGCAATTAATTCACCAGCTTATTTTAATTCCCCTTTGCAAACCAATTAGCACCTTTGTAGCCTTTTTTTTTTTTTTTCATATTAGTATACTACAATCTCTCCCAACTGTGCCTGCTAACTTTATCTGACTTTCTCCACTGACTAGCAGCCATTCTCTGGAGACAATGATCACTGTGGCACTGAACTCCAGCTCAAGGCTGTGGGGCCAAAGCAATTAACAAGCCTTTGACTTTGAAGAAGCACATAGATCCAGGATAAACTCAATTGAACCAATTGTCTGGTTGAACCGAACTCACCAAACCAGGAATAATGAAGTTATTTTGTGTTTGTGTGTATCCAGCAGCTGATGCCTGTGCTTTGGCAGGACTCTCTTTCATGTTCTCCTAAGTTTCTTTGTTCCTTTCTCAACTATAAAGTAAAACATTTTGTGAAGCACTGAGAAAGAAATGTATGCTTTTCAGTTGTTGCTTTTGTAAGACTGCTTTTGTAAGACTCTTAATTAGAGATGCTGTTAAGATTAGAAGGACAAAGGATGTGATGTATTCAAAAAACAAGTCCATCTAACCTATTTTTACTTCCAATGTCTGCTCACAGCATGCTTTCCCTTGCTTAAATGTTGAGGCATATATCTGCAACCTAATATTCTCCAGTTCTTTTGGACAAATTTTTCTCCTCACATTTAGAAGACTCTTTAAGGTGTTGTTGTCTTTCAAGATGTCGGCAGATTTCATTAAAAGAACATTAGCTACCTCTGTGAATCATGCATTTGCCAATTTGGCTATCTATAAATACAATCTTAATACCAGCTAGGAATGCAAAGTGGTTTTTGGCTAATGGAAACAGCTTGTTCCAGAAGAAGCAGTTAAGCAGTGTAGCTATTAAAGTGAGACAACAAAGATGATTAGGGGACTGGAGGCTAAATCATGCAAAGAACAGTTGCAGGAATTGGGTATGTCTAATGAAAAGAAGGATTTAGGGGTGACACGATAGCAGTCTTCCAATATTTTCGGGGCTGCCACAAAGAAGACAGGGCGTCAACTTTTCGTCAAAGCACCTGAAGGCAGGACAAGAAACAAGGGCTTTTAATAAGAGATTGGACAACCATTTGTCTGAAATGGTATAGGATTTCCTCCTTGAGCAAAGGGTTGGCCTAGAAGATCTCTAAGGTCCCTTTCAACTCTATTATTCCATTATCTAACAGTTATGTTTTTCAAAATCCATTCTGAGGTAGCTAGCTGAGCTCTTTTATAACTGGGGATATTATCACAAAATGGCTTCTGAAACTATCCCTAAGGAATTGGTGGTTCTCTATGATTCAACAATCTAAACCAGGGATCTTCAAACTTGACAGCTTTAAGACTTGTGGCCTTCAGTTCCCAGAATTCCTGCTCCAATCATGTTAGCTTCGGAATCATGGGAGTTGAAGTCCACAAATCTGAATCTTGCCAAGTCTTTTTTTAAAATAGTTTTATTTAAAAAAACAAACAAACATACACATACAAAACATAAAACCATCTTCCATTTTATATACATATAGTGTGTCAATTGGTTACAAATCTTTTGTGCTATCCTTTTATCGCCATTTACTCACAGTTTATATCACTTTTCACATTATCAAATTAACATATGCTTATATATGCTTATAATCAGTTATTAATCATCCATGACTAAACTATTTACTCCATCATTTTATATGAGATATTCCAAATTTTATCTTAAAATTTATGTTATACTTTCAACCAATGGTTATATATGTCTATATTATGTTTTATATCAATCTATATAATCTTGATATTTTATATCAATCAGTTCATTTTTTACACCTTGTTCTTCCAACACTTGCATAGATTTAAGTTCACCCGTTTCATTCAATATCTCACCATATCTACCTGTTTGTTCCTTTTTATAAATTTTTGGATAAGAAAAAGCTTCAATGGTAGATATCCATAATGGAATTTTTAAATAATATTGTCTTTTTTTTTTGAACAAATTTTATTAGTTTTTAAAGACAATACACAAACAAAACATAAAACCTAATAACATAAAATATCTTTTCTAAAAACTGCTTATTAAATTTTAACAAAACAAATAAAATAACTTATCTGAATACAACATAGTTTCAGATTATCACATATGTATATCTTATTTATTCTTTTTCCAACTTCTCCTTTTACCTACATTTCTATATCTATTTATTCATTGTACTTATATTTTTATCTGTCATGTTTACAATTTCATTATTCTTTTCTAACATTCTTCCAAAATTTTATTAATTCTCAATAAGCTAACTTAACAAACAAAACACTAAACATGAAAACATAAAACTTTTTTTTGGAAAGCGGTTTAATCTTGGGTTAGCATCTTTTTATACAGACATAAATCAAATTCATGCTCACCTTATATACTATTTCATATCTCATTTATCATTCTACATTTTCTATATGTTTTCTCCCCTCTTTTCACTCTCTTAATTCTATTTTATTTATTTCATCTCAATTTAAATCATTTTACTTGTATCTTTTGTCCGTTCTTTTTCAATTATCTATTTTTTCTTTTCTCTTCACTGCAAAATTTCTCTGTAATCACTGTTTGAAGTATGATGACTTTTTATCTTTCCCCTAGATTTAACACTTAAAATAATATATAATTTCCATTCTGATTCTGCTTAGTGCATTTTACATAGTACATTTTAAAGTAATAAAAAAGAGAAAAAAATAGTAAGCTTATGGTATAGTAAAAACAATGTTCCATAGCTAATTAAACTATTAGACATTTTACACATTCCCTTTAATATATTGTTAATTCATATAATATTCCAATTTTCTAACTCTATTTCAAATACAAATACTACAATGCAATCTTGTGCACTTTTGCAGAATCTCTTCTTTAATTACATTTTACCCTTTGTCTCTTAAAAAAAACCCTGTTTTTTAACATCTTGTTTTAAGTCTTTATAACTTCTCTTCCCTTTTTCCCTTCCTCTCTTATCCAGTCTAGTCTTTTTGTCCCCCCAATCTCTCAGTCTCCTCCCTCTTGGTCTCCCCTCTCTGTTGTATTCCTCTTTTCTGTTGCTTCCAGACATTGTATCGATTCTTCACCTTATTTTTCCCTTTCTTGGTTGTTTTTTTAAATCTTGAATTCTCCATTTTCTTTCCCTTTCCCTTTTCTTCCTCAGCTAAAATTATTTGTCCATTAAAGATGGCTTCTTCTTCTTCTTCATCCCAGCTTTCTTGTTGTTGTAATTCCTGGTAGGTAGAAATTGCCATTTCTAAGAAGTGGAAAACTGTTCTGTATAAAATGGTATACTCCAAACTATGCAATCTGATTGGCTAAAAGACTA
>BLBF01000004.1:16598650-16619824 GCA_015471245.1 Laticauda colubrina | reverse complement strand
CAGTTTAACTCCCTTTTCCCAAGGCGGTGGAGCAGTGGTCAGCAATGGCCGCCACAAAGAAGCTTTCAGCCAGATAAGATTGTGCAGGAGGAAGTTTGGAGAAGTGAAAGTTTATGGCTGAACCGGGACAATAAGTTACATCTTTATTCTGGAGGTTCAACTTTTTAAAGGATACATTGTTTCTTAACAAGATTATTAAAAGCAGCGGAGAAAGTTAAAGGGAAAGTTTTTTTTTTCTTCTCACTCTCCTTCCCTACGGAAATAGCAGATGGAAATCGGAAAAACCTGCTTTGGCACAGAAGGTAATTAAATCTGAAAATTAAAGCCAAGAGGATATTAAGATTTCTGAACATTGGAACAAAAAACCAAAAATTTTCTCTTTTTTTGCTATCAGTGGGAAGGGAGAGGCAAAGAATATATATTAAGATTTTGTTGGAAGAGACGGCTTGGAACTTTTAAGATCAGAGATAATGGCAATAAGACTTTTAAAAAATTACTTTGGAACTGTGTAATTAAATTTTACCCCAGCAAAAGATAGTACAAAAAGAAGAAAGTGCTAAATGAAACAGTTTGTGCTGATTTGGATTGCTTTGTGACTTTGAAACTCTTGGAAACTAATTTTTGAAAGACTAAAATCATTTTGGTTGTTTTAAAATAATATCGTCTTTTTATCTTCTCCCAATTCAAAAACAATGCCTCTCAAATATAATGTCTTCTAAAATACCCCTGTGTTTTAATTCCCTTATACCAAAGGAAGGCATGCCATCCCAACAGCAAGTCATGCCCTTCTAAGGTCAATAGTCTATTGTTTCTTAATGTTATACATTCCTTTACCCACATCAAATTTGTCGCCTGGTAATACAACTCCCAGTTAGGCAAGGCAAACCCTCCTCTTATTCTTGCATTTTGTAACAATTTAATTTTATTCATGCTTTTTTGCCCTGCCAAATATATTTCAGCACAATTCTATTTAAATCTTCAAAAAACTCTTTCCCTGATCGGATTGGAATTGTCTGGAATAAATATAAAATTCTAGGCAATACATTCATCTAATTGTAGATATTCTCCCAATCAGTAATAATTGTAAGTTTCCCCATTTTGTCAAATCTGTCACAATCTGCTGTTTAAGTTTAAGATAATTATCCTCCTTCAGTGTGCTACATCTTGGTGTGATGTATATCCCTAAATATTTAACCTTGTTTGTGACCTGTATTTCTAAAACTTCTTCCAACTCTTTCTTTCATTTTACTAACATATTCTTTGTTAATATCTTTGTTTTAACTTTGTTTATTTTCAAACCTGCTACTTTTCCATATTCTTCTATTTTTTCTATTAATTTAGGTGCTGTTTCCAATGGATCTTCTAATATAAATACCAGGTCATCTGCAAAGGCTTGCAATTTATACTCTTCCTTTTGGATTTTCATTCCTTTTATTTCTTTGTCTTCTCTAATATTCCTATTCAACCCTTCCAATGTTAACACAAACATCAGGGGCCACAGTGGACAACCTTGCCTTGTCCCTTTTCTTATATCTATAGATTCTGTTAGTTCTCCATTTACCATAATCTTTGCAGTTTGTTCATAGTATATCGTTTCAATGGCTTAAATGAACTTTTGCCAAAGCCCATTTGTTCTAATTGCAATAACATAAATCGCCAACTCACATTGTCAAAGGCCTTTTGTGCGTCTAAAAACATCAAAACCATTTGCTTCTCAGGATGTGCCTCATAGTATTCCAGAGTATTCAAAATAATTCTCACGTTGTCTTTGATTTGTCGCTTTGGCAGGAATCCATTTTGATCAACATGGATAAAGTTATTTAAATATCTTTTAAATCTTTCTGCCAAAATTGAATAAAATTTTTATAGTCTGAATTTAATAGGGATATAAGTCTATAATTTTTAACTTGCTGCAGGTCTGTATCCTCCTTCAGTATAAGTGTAATATGTGCTTCTGTCCATGTTTTGGGTATTATTTTCTTTAACATAACTTCGTTCATAACTTCTAATAGGTGAAGATTCAATATTTCCTGGAAAGTCTTGTAAAATTCCACTGGTAAGCCATCTGTACCTGATGCTTTTCCAACATTCTGTTTTTTTAAGGCTAGTTCCATCATTGTTATATTCCTTTCTAGCATTGTTTCAGTAACTTTAGGTATCTGGGGTAAATTTGCTTTCTGCAAATATTGCTTAACTTTTTCTTCTTGAATATTCTCTTGAAAATATAATTTCCCATAGTAATCTTCTATAATTTTTTTTCTTCTCCTCATTTCCATAGCAAGCAGGTCCTTCTTCATTTGTTAGTTGGCTAATCTCTCTCTCCTTTCTCAGTTTATAGGCTAGCCATCTACCTGGTTTATTTGCATCTTCAAAGTAATTCTGTTTAGCATTTTTAATTTTTTGTGCTAGTTCCTCTTTTTCCATTAGTCCCATTTAATGTTTAATTATATCCATTACATTTTTAGTGTCTTTTTTTGCAGGGACTTCTGTAAATCTTTTTCCAATTTTTTATAATCATCTTCCAATATTTTGAAAGTTTTTTTCTGTTTTATATTTCTTTTCCTTGTATCATCTATTATCAAGCCTCTGATCAATCCTTCATCATGTCCCAGAGGTTCGGGAGAGATGTATCCTCTTTTCTATTTTCTTTAAAAAAGAAAGCAAGTTCTTTCTCTATTTTCTGTTTAAAGTCTTTTTATTTTAATATCGTATTATTTAAGGTCCATCTGGATCTCCTCTTATATCCTTTCCAAGTAACTGTCACTGGATTATGGTCTTCCCAAGTGCTTGTTTCTATTTTGATCTCTCGTATATTAGCAGTAATTCTGCTGACATCCATATCATGTCTATTCTAGACCATGAAGCATGTCTGTTAGAATAAAAAGTGTATTGCTTACTCTCCATATTTCTCTCTCTCCATGCATCTTTCAAGTTCAATTCTTCTGTTTTTTGAGATTTTGGTAATATCTTTCTAGCTTTCTTTGTTGATTTCTGCATTTTGTATTCCAACCAATCATTAACTATTCCATTAAAATCTCCCATCATACAAATATTAGCATAGTCCAGTTCAATTATTTTCATATGTAATTTCCTGTAAAATTCTTCTTGGTTATCATTTGGAGCATAAATTGCAATTAAAAGTGTTTTAACATTATTGTCCATTATTTCCACCATCAAAATCTTTCCATTGTCATCTGTGTAAATTATTTCCACCAAAATTATGTCTTTAATATGTAAAACCACACCTTTTTTTTTAGATTGTGCTGGTGAGACAAATAATTTCCCTATTTTTTTTTGTTTTGGTATTTATTCATGTTGTTTTTTAATATGTACTTCTTGTAAGCAAATTATATCAAATTTTAATTTCTCTAGTTTATGAAATACTTTCCTTCTTTCAGTAGCCAAGTAAAGTCCATTTATGTTCATCGTAATCAATTTTTTTTTCATCCGTGTTAAGCTTTGTGAGGGGTTTTTATTGCTCTAGGAGGTCTTAATTCTCGCTGCTCTCTGGGTACATCACCTACTGCACCTTCTTCTTTCTCTTTTTTCAATTACTGCTATATTCTCCTCTTGGAATTCAATTAGTTCCTTCCTTTCTAGCTTCTTCCTCCTTTCCTCTGAAATATTCTAAGTAAAACAGCTTTTTCAACTGTGTCAATTCTGTGTCTTTGTTCCTGCCAGGTGAACAAGAGGCCTTCTGGCATCATCTTGTAGTGCTTACCTGTAGAGAGGGAGAAAGAAAAAAGGAAAGGAAAAAGGAAAAAGAAAGAAAGAAAAAGGAGTACAGGCAGGCAATTGCCACTCCAAAAAAGAAAAAGGGAAAAAGAAAAATCTTCAGGTGCTTATGTACCTTAATCCAATTATTTCTCTTAATAAAAGAGAGAAAAGGAAGAGGATTAAAAAAAAGAAGTAAAAAAAATTATGTTCTAGTTTCTGGAATAGAAGGTTAAAATCCAAATATAAAAATCCAATTGGGGGGGAGTAAAAAAGGAAATGGAAATAACCTAAAGTTAATCCAGCCACTGCCATTTATTAAAGGCTCTTTAATAAATCAACTCAATGTTTCTAGTTCCAGTATTTTCAAGGTCACTTCAATCTTCTTTCTTTCAACTTCAGCTCAAAGCTCTAATTATTTAGTTTCACAGATGGGCACCTGTATAAATAATCTGCCATGCTCATCCCACTATCTTTCCCAGTGCAAAGCTCAGAGTCCTTGAGTATAGCACATGTACATAAACAGAGGAAAGAAAGAAACAATATGTCCAAGACTCTAAATGGCAGCGCTACTTTTTTCCCCCTTCACTTTCACTCCCCCCTCATGTATCAAATACCAGGAACAAAAATAGAACATGGAATCCTTCCTTTTTTTAAAAAAATAAATAAATAAAACTCAAATCCAAAAGAAGAGTCTTAATCAAGACTTTCAAAAAAATATTAAAAAAATAAAAATAAAAACAAAGATGGAAAATTTAAAAGAAACCAGTCCAGTTTAAAACTCAGTAAGTTTACTGAATTCAAAGTTCCAATAAAAAAGGAAAAGGAAAAAACTTTCACTTTAACTAGTTTAATTTTGCCGCTTAAACTCTTTCCTCTTCATTTTTAATTTCACTTTAAATATTTCAGGGTGTTCTCTTCATAATAGGTAAAAATTCATCTCACCCAACTGACACACTTTCCTTCAATCTCTTCTGTTCCGGAGCTGTTCCAGTTTCAGCAGCTTGAATGGCTGCCTCTCTGCCCCCAGCAAAAGGGCTTTTCCTGGATCAACCAGGGACTTTGTGATGTCCCTGGGATCGACAGGATTTGCGCTCCTCAATCACCATCTCTATGGGACAGTTTAGGTCTGGTGGGGCCATCCTGCAACAGAGATATCAGTGGCGATCTTGGAGTTTCAAGATTGCATGTTGTACCACTGAGACACCAGATCCACCCCACCAAACTTGCCAAGTCTGAAGACCCTTGATCTAAAGCTTTGTTGTATTTATAGACCAGCTGAGCTCTTGGCCTCCAAGGCTTTTGCTTGGTGTGTCCAACTTCTCCAGATTTTTCCTCCTTTAAACTTGTATGCCATTTATCCCCCCATCAACTCTGGACAGTTCACAGCAATAAAATAAAATGCAAGAAAGTCAAGAAAAAATAAAGATGGCAAGTGCAATGAAGCAAGAGATATCATTCTCTCCTGACAGAGGCTTGTCTGAACAACAGCAGAGTGGGAATCACCCAGATCCTGAGGGCAACCTGGTCCCAGAGGGGCATTCTTCCAGGGTCCAATAAATGACTTTGTTTAATAGGAGGAGCCTGGCATATACCAACCCAGGCAGAATAAATTGGCATGGGTGATGTTAAGAGAGACAGGCAGTCCCATAAGTAACCAATATCTATGCCATGCACCTTGAATTGCACCTGGAAGTAAACTAGCAACCAATGCAGCTCACAGAACTGAGGTGTTACATGTCCATTTTGGCTGTTGCTGTTGCATTCTGGATCACTTGAATCTTCCTAGTGGTTTTCAAGGGCATCAGAACTGGTGTTCTTTATAATGTTAGAAACTGACTCTAGTGGCCAATTATCAAACATGCAACAGAGAGTTGCTACATCAGAAGCTTTTGTCATGGACATCCCTCTGGCCTCATCTCTGGACATGAGTTTGGAGGAGGAAGACGAGGAGAAGGAGGAGTCAGATCCTGGCATCTCTTGGGAAGGGGGTATAGGGGCAAATGGAGACACGGACCAGGGAGCAGAGGTTTCCATCTTATGGAGCATCCAGAGATAGAATAACCAGTTGGGCAGCAGGCTGAGCCCAAGAAGAGGGAGTCACAGCTGTAGGTTTCAGGCAAAGAACAGGAACAGCTGCCTTCAGCCAGCAAGGCTGAGGAAGTGTAATGCTTAACTTCCCCCCACTGATCAAGGAGGCACAGGGTGGAGAGGCGACAGGCACAATGCTGTCGGTCAGTCAGTTACTTATGAGGAGGCAGCCTTGCCCATCATGAGGGGCCATACTGGTGTTGCCTATTTAATCTTGCCCAAAGTAATGGACGTGGTGGCTCAGTGGCTAAGACACTGAGCTTGTCAATCAGAAAGGTTGGCAGTTTGGCAATTCAAATCACTAGGACTGCGCAACAGAGCGAGCTCCTTTTACTTGTCTCAGCTTCTGCCAATGTAGCAGTTTGAAAGCATGTAAAATGCAAATAGGGACCATTTTGGTGGAAAAATAACAGCAGTCTGTGCGCCTTCAGCATTTAATCATGCCGACCACATGACTACGGAGACATCTTCGGACAGCGCTGGCTGTTCAGCTTTGTAATAGAAATGAGCACTGCCCCCTAGAGCTGGAAACTACTAGCACATATGTGTGAGGGGAACCTTTACCTTTACCTAAAGTAACGGGCATTGCTGGAACAATGTATGTGGATTCCTTGCTCATTGATTCCTGCTTCTTGGGTTTTGCCTTCAAAGTTGTGTTAAACTTTGGACCTCTGGTTTATGGCTTGACCTGCTGCCCTGCCTTGTTGACTAATTCAAGGCTTTGAAACTTTTGCTTTGTTGAATGCCATGTTTGGGCTTCTTCCTGGCTTTGGGAATTGAGATCATGCCTCTTGCTGGCTCCTTAGTAATTCCTGGTGGAACTTTTTTTTTAAAAAAAATTGGTTTGTCAACTGCTTACAAGATAATAAGTATAAGTAAAAACATAATTATGGGTACATATAAGAAAAATAAAAGAAACAATAGGACAGGGATGGTAGGCACGTTAGTGCACTTATGCATGCCCCTACAGACCTCTTAGGAAACAGGTGAGGTCAATAGTAGAAAGTCTACTTAGAGGGAATGTGTGAGCTTTTGTTATTGAAGAACTGCTGAGGACTGTATACTTCGACTCCTGCAGTCAATAAAGACTTAGTAATCTACCGCTGTGTGTGCGTATATGAGTGGGACAGCACATCTTTGTGGGAAGTTTAAATTTTATCTTTCTTTGACTTACAGATATTAACTCTTTCCTAATTATGTCCCTTCCTTATGAAAAAAAGTTCCCATGGTCTTAATATGTAATCATATCTATACATTTTTAAAGTAAAACAAAGCAAAACTCTTTTTTACTCTCTTTGAGAGAAGACGAACACTATTATGTCCCTTTGAGGAAATTAAAGAGGTCAGGATATAGACAATTCTTTCCAGATATTGCTAACCTTACACTGAACTCAAATGTCTCATGAAGCTTTTGAATCCCCTGAAAGTATTTCAAAGCAATTGAGGTTAAATGTCAGCTGAAAGACATCATTAGAATCCCGTTCTCAAGAGACATGAACTCTGACTATGTCTGATGGAGTTTAAGCTCAGTTTTAAGCCAGTGTTGTGAATCAATAGACAGTCTGTGTAAAAATCCTTTCATAACAGAAGGAGGATCAACATTCTGACAGGCGATCAAACTGATAGTAGTCACTGAAGTCTCAGCAATTTGATGGAATTTAAATTTTTTTGAGGAAGTAGCCAAAAACTAGTAACTCCAAAACAACAATCAGAACAACAAAACTTTGACAATCTTATTGTGAAGATCAGTATTTCAGAAGATTTATGAGCTCCTGGGAAGAAAGCTGACCTTTCCTCCAAGATGTGACATGGTTATGAAAGAGTGACATATGTAAAGATTCCCATTGATAAAAAGAACTATGACCACCTTTAGGGAGGAGAATTTGCTGCCAACCAGAACTGTAACACTATTTGTCATAAATAAATTTATGCCTGTTAGAGAACATCACTCAAAAGATAATATAATTTAGAATGGCCAAATAGGCAAGGCTATCTCTATTTTGGGCAAGATCATAGAAAAGTTATGGCTACATCACCATGGGCTGATGCAGGCTGGGACACCACAAAATTTAAATTGTGCTTCCAAATGGCCTAGGACAGATGAGTGAAAATGTGTAAGATTAAGGACTGCCCAAGGTACCTTCAGAATACCCAACACCTGTGTTTTTGAACTACTGTTTGGATGGGCTTTTTCTACAGAAGTTGTAATAATCAAATCACCCCTTTCATATTTGTGACAGAGTGATTTATCAGCTATGGGAGAAGTTAGACCAGAACAAAACATCGTGTGGAGAGGCTGAAGATAGCCCCCTGTGGAATACATGATTTGAGTTTAGAGGTTCTGTGTACTTCCTCTGAGTATTACTAAAAGTGTTTCCAAATATTTTTGGTCAATAGGCACATTTGTTAAAAGCATGGCATGAGTGCTTAAGAAAATAGCTGCCATGACTAATTTACCTTACACAATGTTCATAATGAACATCAATTTACCAGACAACACCAGTTTACTAGAAAGAAAACTGCTAAGGAGGCTTCCTGTTACTTCCCCTAATCAAAGAGATGATGACTACTAAACCCCTAGTAAGTTAATCTTCAGTAGATACAAACACCCATCTTTTTTAAAAAAAGTTCATATTATTTATTTGTCCCCAAATGCAGATGCCTACATTTGGCTATACTTTGCTATTTTCTCACTTATTTACTCTCAAAATATATTATTTTAGAGCTGATTTCCAAACCATCAGGTTGAAAGCAATTTATTGTGGCTGGGTGGGTTTTTGAGAAATTCAAATGATTATGTATCATCAAGTCAATGTTGAATCTTAAAGCTAGGTCACACTGGCCGACGGATGCAAAACGTATGTAAAAAGGACAGAGCGGACGAGCAAATTTTCCATCCGTTGTTATCCACTCTCAAAAGGGGCAAAAATTTGCATAAACAGAGCGGACAACAATGGAAAGGAACAGATGGGGAGGGGACGTAGTGAGGATGTTAAACGGATGCTCAACGGAAGCCTAGCGGATGGAAGTGGATGGAAGCGGATGGCACGTCTGCAGGGCTTCCGGGGGAGAACAGCAAAGCGGACGCATAGCGGATGCGTAGTGGATGCATAGCGGATGACGTGGATGCATCACGGACGCCTAGCGGATATATAGCAGATGCGTAGCGGATGCAAAGTGTTCACTGCACATGCGGGGAGGATGCATTGCGTCAGCCCCGTAGATATAAAAGGAAGCAGCTCGCACGCAGCCAGCATTCAGAGGAAAGACCTGCTGCCAGAGAAATCTTCATCAGAGACCATGGAGAAGAGGAGGAAGCCTGTGCCTAATCCTGCCAGCCCTGGAAAGAAGGACAGAACCACCATCCCAACCCCTGGCGCTGACTCTGCTGCTGCTGGTGCTGCTGGTGCTTCTCCTGCTGCTGCTGCTCTTGGTGCTGCTGCTGGTGCTGGTGCTTCTGTTGCTAGTGCTTCTGTTGCTGGTGCTTCTGTTTCTGGTGCTTCTGTTGCTGGTGCTTCTGTTGCTGGTCCTGCTGCTGCTGGTGGTGCTGCTGCTACTACTGCTAGTGCTGCTGGTGTGGTGGACCAGCCCCAAGGCCCTCAAAGCCCTGCTGATGAGGGCCCAGAAGGCTCTGCCAGAAGGAGGAAGAGGCAATCGAAGGAGAAGGAGAAGGGGGAGAGGAAACAGTACTCCATTGCAGAGGACCATGAGGAGGAGGTGCTCGAATGGCTGAGGGAGAATGAGTACCTGTGGAAGAAGGGCCACAGGCTATATCGAGACACCAAGCGGAAGCAGGTGGCTTGGAGAGAGAAGGCAGAGAGCCTGGGCTACACTTCTGATGTCCTCCTGGGTTGGTGGAAACATATGCACACCTGGTATGGCAAGCTGCACCTGTAGAGATCCGGGCAGGCCGCTGTCAAGCTGATGGACCGGGAAATCTACGTCGTGGCCAAGTGCAGCTTCCTGCAGGGTGAGATCTGCCACTGAGGAGCAGCCCCTCTGTCAACCCTCTCCCTCAGACAGCCCACAGAGAGGCACTCCTCTTCCAGCCAGGAAACAGCCAGTGTGTCCAGGCAGGTGTCTGCAGAGCGCCCCACGACAGAGACCCCCCCAACAGCTGCACACCCCATGCTGGAGGACGTGGAGGATCCCCTGACACAGAAGAAGCAAGATGAGGCCACAGCCACCAGAGACCAAGCCACCCCCACCCCCAGCTCCACCTCCACAGAAAGCAGGAAGAGAGGCAGATCGGAGGGACAGAGCCACACTGTCCTCTTGGAAATCAGGGACACAATCAAGAACAGTGCAGATCTCCTCTCTCAGCTGGTACACTTCAAGATTCCATCCTCAAACCGCAAGCCCTTCCTCACCTATGTGAACCAGACCCTCATGGACATGCACGAGCTCCAGTACCAGGTGATGAAGGAGAGGATCACTGCACTTCTGCACCACCCTCCAGGCCCAGCTGAACCTGCTCCCACCCACTCCAGGTCTGCTCCTCCACCCCAGGTGATGTCACAGCCCTTCCAAGGCTTTCAACAGCCCCTCTCCTACCAAGGCTATGGCTACCAGGACTTCCCTCAACAGAGGCAGCCCTTCCCAGTCCAGGCCCAGGTTCATCGCCTGCCACCAACGCCACCGATGCCACAGATGCCATCGACGCCACAGATGCCACCGATGCGTCACCTCGCCCAGCTGCAGACCAGACAGCCCCACTACACTCCTCCTTCCTCCACCCCACAGCCAAGCCCCGCAACAGGACATCTGTCATCGGTCCTATGCCTGACATCCCAGGTCCTGGATGAAGGGCCTCTCAACCTCATGAGCCTGAGCCAGCTCTCTGAGAGCTTCCTGCACACACCATCTCCTGTTGTCCTCTCAGGGCCAGGCACCCCAATGGCGCCTCAGACCAGCACTCCAGCCACTGCCACCTCCACAGTCCCTGGACCCTTTACACCTGAGACCATGGGCATGCCTCAGAGTGACTGAGAACAGTGCCAGAGACTGAGTTGTTAAGTTGTTACCTGTTGACTTTATCTTTGCTTGAGACACTTTACTTGAGTCATTTTGCTTTTACAGTTTGTTATTAATAAAGGTTATCTTTGCTTCACACACTTGGGTCATTTCTTTTACTTAATAAAGTCTTGGTGGAAACTTTTAGAAAATGGTTAAGCCTTTGCATGCTTGTGGGATGGGCAAGGATAGCTGTGGGATGGATAATAGCTGTGGGATGGGCAAGGATAGCTGTGGGATGGGTAAGGATAGCTGTGGGATGGATAATAGCTGTGGGATGGGCAAGGAAAGCTGTGGGATGGATAATAGCTGTGGGATGGGCAAGGATAGCTGTGAGATGGATAATAGCTGTGGGATCGGCAAGGAAAGCTGTGGGATGGATAATAGCTGTGGGATGGGCAAGGATAGCTGTGGGATGGATAATAGCTGTGGGATGGGCAAGGATAGCTGTGGGATGGATAATAGCTGTGGGATGGGCAAGGATAGCTGTGAGATGGATAAACCACCAGTGCAAGCATGGTTAGACTGTATGGTCCAACCTCCCAGCTGCCACACATATGGCCCTTTTTTATCAATAACAATTTAATCATTGATCAACACATTTCAACATAAACAAAGCTCTTTATTAATGCCCTGTTCATTGTAGGCCCACCCAACATACATGGCCCAATCTCATCAGTGTTATGAGACAGGCTCAAGGAAGCATCCATTAAGCATCTACCATCCTGTCTTGCCACTCCATTGCTCCAGCTGGGGAGTTGCACCAGTGTTTCAGGAGGTTGCACTGCTTCTTCCCTTCACGTGAAGCTCTGTTGGGGCCTTGCACATCCACAGTGTCTATCAGGTTTCGCCCTTGCCTCCATTCACCAGGCTCCATGTCTCCATTGCCTTGTTGAAGGTCCACAAGCCTGTTCTGCAACACTGGGTAGCGGGTGCACATGAGATTGTGCAGGATGCAGCAAGCTTCCACGATGTTCCTCACAGTCTGTGGGAGATGCTGCATGGTGGTGAAAAGTACCTGGAACCTGTTGGCCAGGATGCCAAAGGCGTTCTCCACCACCCGTCTTGCCCTGGACACCCTGTAGTTGAAGATCCTCTATTCCCGGGTGAGGTATCTTGAAGTGTAGGGCTTCATGAGGTAGGTTCTGAGGGAGAAGGTGTCATCCCCCACGATGAAGTAGGACACATCTTATGTGTCGTTGGGCAGGGGGTATGGATCTGGGAAACCCATGATGAGGTTGCGTTCCAGCCCCTCCTTGAGGTCACTGGCATTGTATACCTGGGCATCTGAAGCTGACCCATTGCCTGAAGCATCGATGTACGTGAACTTGTAGACAGCATCGACCATGGCAAAGAGGATATTGCTGAAGAAGCCCTTGTAGTTGTGACAAGAGGACCCTGAGTTGGCTGGCGCTTTGCAGGCCACGTGCTTGCCATCTATGGCTCCAACAGTGTGAGGGAAGTTCCACTTCTGATACCACTCTTCTGCAACTTTCTTCCAGCCTTCTTCAGTGGTGGGACACTGGAGGAGCTCCTCCAGGTATTCTTTGATGATGGCCTGCACCACTTCTCTGACCACAATGCTGATGGTGTTGTGTGGCACCCTCCAGGCATACTGTATGTTTCTGTACGTGGTTCCAGAGGCCAGGTGGCGCAGAGTCAGTGCCACCTTCAGCCCAGGGTCCAGGCTGGGCGGGAAGTTGGTGCTAGGCTGGTGGCATCCTCATGAAGTGCTGGAATGCACGAGTGTCTTCATTCCTCAGCTCCACCATCAGCTTGTCATAGAGTCCCAACTCCACTCTTCTCCCAATCCATCTTTGGACCCAAACAGCTCTTGGATGTCTCCTTCTTCTCCTTGCGTAGAAAAGGTGAAACAGTCTAAAGAGGGCTTGGTTCTGGTGTTGAATGATGGCGGCTACCAAAAGGAGTTTTCGTTGATCCATGGTGGAGATCAATGGATGATGTTGAAGAGCAAGAGCAAGGCTGAAGAAGTCTGCACACCACGTCTGCTGGACTGAAAGTGAGATCCAGGTGATTTCCTCCCCTTTTTTATAGGAAATGTCGGTTTTCTGCTAGGTGTCCTTCTGCATCCTCTAGGCATACTGCAGACATCCTAAATATCCGAGATACATCCCATATACAATTTTTTTTTCCGTTTTAATGCTTTATGTCCGAGGTGCATCTGCTTTCATCCTTTCTATGTCCGTGTTACTAACGCTGTGTGGATGTTCCACATCCATTTCGCTTCTTCCCTCTTTCCATTTTCCACTGGAGTGGATGCAAGTTGCGCAGATGCGCAGCGGATGCCGAGCGGATACAAAGGATGTTTAACGGATGACGACGGACGTAGAACACTTGTTCCCCGTATGTGTCGTGGATGTAGAATGGACACGGCGGAAAGTTCATCCACTCAAAAAGTTTTGTGCAGCTCAAAACTTTTTGAGCAGATGAAATCTCAATAGACGGATGCTGGATGGATAGAACGTATGAATCACGCATGCAGTGAGTACAGAACGGATGCATCGCGTTAACCAACGGTTGGCAAGTGTTTCTCTCCATTTTACATCCTCTTTGCATCCATTGGTGCAGTGTGACATGGGCTTTAATGACCAGTAGAAGGTAATAAGAAAGCTACAGTAATTGCTGGAATATCAGGAGAACTGTTTACAGTCTTACAAGATGGAATAGTTAAAATACTACTTGAGGATATTGGAAAACATTGCCATGCCCAAAGAAATAGAAAAAATCAATTTATGTTATATGGTACTAAAAAGGCACCTTCAAACTTCCCCAACCATATATTTATCCCATATGCTTGGAAGATAATGCTCCAAATCTGTCAGTTCAGATTTCAGCCATATATGGAAGGTGGACTAGCAGATGAATAAATTGGATTTAGAAGAGGTAATGATATCCAAGACCACATTGCTGACCTCTGACAGATAATAGAAATAGCAAGAAAGTTCCAAATATCTCTCTTTTTGCTTCATTGATGATGCAGTGCTGTTTTGTGTAACACAGCAAGTTGTGGGTAGTTCTTATAAGTATACACATTTTATCCACTTATTGAACAATTCATGATGAACAGGACCAAGATTACAGACCAAGTGAATAATTCAATAATAATTTACCAATCTGCTTTCTCCTACTTTTATGAAGAAATGTATGAACTTCAGCAAATTCTTATATCAAACAATAACAGAATGAAATTACTCAGTGATTCAAAATAAACAAGTAAATCTATGCTTAAAAGTAGCTTACGTTAAAATTATTAGATGGGAAATGGAGTTCTCAATGAAGTGGCATCCATCCACTGAGTAGACTTCCATTTTAAACATAGCCCATCCTACATAATGTTCAACCTTCCATTCTTCCGAGATGAGTAAAATGAGGACGCAAATTGTTGGTGACAATATGCTGACTCTGTAAACCACTTAGAGAGGGAGGTAAAGCATTGAGAAGCAGTATGTAAGTGCTATTGCTCAGCTAAGAATAAAAAAGAGGACAAATAAGAGAAAATATAAATTAATATGAATTTATGAATGGTTATAAAAATTATACAATTTGTAAAACACTGCATATATGACCAGTAATATATATTTATAATAAAAGAAGTGATATTGAGATATGGGAATTTGGAATAATCAGGACAGATAATTTGTATTAATATTAATTATTAAGTTAACAGTTTTAATATGAAATCATTGTCATGTTTGTTCTAAAATGTAAAATACCCTGTAACCACACTGTTCACACAATAATATGTTTGTAGAAGAAAGAAAGAAAAATAAAAAAATGTATTGCAAAAAAAAAAAAAAAGAGTCAGTGCTATTGCTATTCAGGCTGATCTAGGTCCCCACATAAGGAATTAGTATGAAGGCTTAGCAGCTCAATAGGCTTCTCTTCCTCCTCACTTGCAGTCCTGGCAACTTTTTCTTAAGGCCCTGTCACACTGGCCGACGGATGCAAAACGTTTGTAAAAAGGACAGAGCGGACGAGAAAAATGTTCCATCCGTTGTTATCCGCTCTCAAAAGTGCCCCGAATTTGCATAACCAGAGCGGACAACATGGAAAGGAATGGACGGGTGAGGACGTTGGGCGGATGGAAAGCGGATGCTCCATGGAAGCCTAGCAGATGGAAGCGGATGGAAGCGGATGGCACATCCGCAAGGCTTCCGGGGGAACGCAGCAAAGTGGACACGGAACAGAAAGAGCGGATGCAGAGCAGATGCCGAGCAGATGAAGCGGATGCACAGCGGATGCCGAGCGGATGAAGCGGATGCAGAGCAGAAGCCTAGTGGATGCCTAGCAGAAGCCTAGCGGATGCCTAGCGGATGCCTAGCGTTCACTGTGCATGCGGGGAGGATGCATTGTGTCAGCCCCGCGGATATAAAGGGAAGCAGCACCCAAACAGGTCACCATTCAGAGGAAAGACCTGCTTCCAGACACAGCTTGCCAGCCAGCCAGCCAGCCAGCCAGCCAGCCAGCCAGCAACCCAACAACCATGGGGGAAGAAACGGAAGCCTCTGCCATCTGCTGCCAGCCCTGGCAAGAGGGACAGGGCCAGCCTTCCACCCCCTGGCCCTAACTCTGCTTCTGCTGGGGCTTCTGCTGCCCGGGCTCAATCTTCTGGTGCTGGGGCTTCTGCTGATGCTGCTTCTGGAGGTGGTGCTTCTGCTGATGCTGCTTCTGGTGGTGGTGCTTCTGCTGGTGCTTACTGTGCTAATGCTGCTTCTGGTGGTGGTGCTTCTGCTGATGCTGCTCCTGGTGCTGGTGTTTCTGCTGGTGCTTACTCTGCTGGCACTGCTCCTGGTGCTGGTGCTTCTGCTGGTGCTTACTCTGCTGACGCTGCTCCTGGTGCTGGTGCTTCTGCTGGTGCTTACTCTGCTGGCGCTGCTCCTGGTCCTGCTGGTGCTCCTGGTCCTGCTGGTCCTGCTCGTTCTCCTGGTGCTGCTGGTGCTGCTGGTGCTGCTGGTGCTGCTGGTGCTGCTGGTGCTGCTGGTCCTGCTCATTCTCCTGGTCCTGCTGGTGCTGCTGGTGCTCCTGGTCCTGCTGGTGCTCCTGGTCCTGCTGGTCCTGCTCATGCTCCTGGTCCTGCTCCTGGTGCTGCTGCTGCTGCTGCTGGTCCTGCTGGTCCTGCTGGTCCTGCTTTTGCTGCTACTGTTGTTGCTGCTGCTGCTGCTGCTGCTGCTGGTGTGGAGGAGCAGCCCCTACAACCTCGAAGCCCCTCTGATGAGGGCCCATATGGCCCTGCCAAAGGGAGAAAGAGGCAGACGCGTGAACAGGAGAGGAGGCAATACAACATAGAAGAGGAACATGAGGAGGAGGTGCTGGAGTGGCTGAGGGAGAACGAGTATCTATGGTGGAAGGGACACAGGCTCTATCAAGACACCAAAAGGAAGCAGGTTGCATGGAGAGAGAAGGAGGAGAGCCTGGGCTACACTTCGGAGGTGCTCCTTGGCTGGTGGAAGCACATGCACACCTGGTACGGGAAGCTGCACCTCAAGAAATCTGGCCAGGCCGCGGTCAAGCTGATGGACAGAGAGACCTCCATGATGGCCAAGTGCAGCTTCTTGAAGGGTGAGATCCGCCACCGAGGAGCAACCCCTCTGACAACCCTCTCTCTCAGGCAGCCTGCTGAGAGTCAGTCCTCTTCTGACAAAGAGTCAGCTCCTGTGTCAAGGCAGGTATCTGTGGAGTGTGCCATGATGGAGGACCCTCCGACAGCTGTACTACCCGTGGCGGAGCATGTGTAGGACCCCCTGACACAGTGGGAGAAAGGAGACGGCACTTCCACCACAGCCCAACCCGCATCCACCCCCAGCTCCACCTCCACAGAAAGGCAGAGAGGCAGACCAGAGGGACAGAGCCACACTGTCCTGCTGGAGATAAGAGACACCATCAGGAGCAGCGTAGATCTCCTCTCTCAGCTGGTACACACTGACACCCCATCCTCCAACCACAAGCCCTTCCTCACCTATGTCAACCAGACCCTCATGAACATGTCGGAACCCCAGTACCAGGTGGTGAAGGACAGGATCACCGATCTTCTTCACAACCCTCCAGACCAAGATGAACCTGCTCCCAGCCAGTCCAGGCCTGCTCCTCCACCCCAGGTGATGTCACTGCCCTTCCAAGGCTTTCCACAGGCCCTCACCTACCAAGGCTATGGTTACCAGGAGGTCCAGCAACACAGGCAGCCCTTCCCAGTCCAGGCACAGGTACATCGGACACCACCGGTGCCATTGATGCCACCGATGCCAACCACGCCACCAATGCCAGCCATGCCACAGATGCCACCCACGCCACAGATGCCACCCATGCCACAGATGCCATCCACGCCAGTCCTCACCCAGCTGCAGACCAGACAGCCCCACTACACTGCTCCTTCCTCCACCCCACAGCCAAGTCCGGCCTCAGAACATCTGTCATTGGTATTGGGGTTGACACCCTATGTCATGGAGGAAGGAGCTCTCAACATCACGGGGCTGAGCCAGCTGTCTGAGAGCTTCCTCAACACACCGTCCCCTGTTGTCCTCTCAGGGCCAGGCACCCCAGTGGCACTTCAGACCAGCACTCCAGCAGCAACCACCTCCATAGCACCTGGACCCTTCACCCCTGAGACTGGGCATGCCTCCGAGTGACCTAGAAGAGTGCCACCTATTGACTTTATTTTTGCTTTGGACACTTGACTTGGGTCATTTTTCTTTTACAGCTTGTTATTAATAAAGATTATCTTTGCTTCACACACTTGCTTCATTTATTTTTTTCAATAAAGTCTTGGTGGAAACTTTTAGAAATGGTTTAAGCCTTTGCATGCTTGTGGGATGGGTTAAGATACCAGTGGGATGGGCAGGGATACCTTTGGGATGGATAATAGCTGTGGGATGGGCAGGGATACCTTTGGGATGGGTAATAGCTGTGGGATAGATAAACCTCCAGTGTAAGCATAGTGGGACTGTATGGTCCACCCTCCCAGGTGCCACACCTATGGCCTTTTATTATCAATAATAATACATAAACACAACTCTTTATTAAATGCCCTGTTCATTGTAGGCCCACCCAACATACATGGCCCAATCTGATCAGTGTGATGAGACAGGCTGAAGGAAGCATACATTAATCATCTATCATCCTGTCTTGCCACTCCACTGCTCCAGCTGGGGAGTTGCACCAGTGTCTCAGGAGGTTGTGCTGCTTCTTCCCTTCATGTGAAGCTCTGTTGGGGACTTGCACATCCTGAGTGTCTATCAGGTTTTGCCCTTGCCTCCATTCCCCAGGCTTCATGTCCCCATTGCCTTTTTGGAGGTCCACGAGCCTGTTCTGCAACACTGGGTAGTGGTGCGCATGAGATTGTGCAGGATGCAGCAAGCTTCCACGATTCTCCTCACGGTCTCTGGGCGATGCTGCATGGTGGTGAGAAGTACCTGGAACCTGTTGGCCAGGATGCCAAAGGCGTTCTCCACCACCCGCCTTGCCCTTGACAGCCTGTAGTTGAAGATCCTCTCTTCACGGGTGAGGAGTCTGGAAGTGTAGGGCTTCATGAGGTAGGTTCTGAGGGAGAAGGCGTCATCCCCCACAATTAAGTAGGGCACATCTTGCGTGTCGTTGGGCAGGGGGTCAGGATCTGGGAAGCCCATGATGAGGTTGCCTTCCAGCCCCTCCTTGAGGTGACTGGCGTTGTATACCTGGGCATCTGAAGCTGATCTGTTGCCTGAAACATCGATGTACATGAACTTGTAGTCAGCATCGACCATGGCGAAGAGGATGATGGTGAAGAAGCCCTTGTAGTTGAAATAAGTGGACCCTGACTTGGCTGGAGCTTTGCAGGCCACATGCTTCCCATCTGTGGCTCCAACTGTGTGGGGAAAGTTCCACCACTGATACCACTGCTCTGCAACTTTCTTCCAGCCTTCTTCAGTGGGGGGGCACTGGAGGAGCTCCTCCAGGGATTCTTCGATGATGGCCTCACCCCTTCTCTGACCACAATGCTGATGGTGTTGTGTGGCACCCTCCAGCCATACTGCTCCTGTAGGTGGTCCCTGAGGCCAGGTGGTGGAGAGTCAGTGCCACCTTGAGCCCAGGGTCCAGGCTGGACCGGAAGTTGGTGTTTGCCTTGGTCAACCTGGGTCTCAGATGCTCCACAACTTTGTCAAACATGGCTGGAGGCATCCTCATGAAGTTCTGGAATGCACGAGGGTCTTCGTTCCTCAGCTCCACCATCAGCTTGTTGTACAATCCGTACTCTGCTCTTCTGCTGATCCATCTTCGGACCCAGACACTTCTTGGCTGCCTCCTTTTCTTCCCGTAGAATAGTTGAAAGAGCCTGTAGATGGCTTTGCACTGTTGCAGAACGATGGTGGCTACCAAAAGGAGTGTGTTACAATCCATGGTGGAGATGATTGGATGCTGTGGAAGAGCAAGAGCCAGATGAAGGCTGCAGAGGTCTGCACAGCAGGGGTGCTGGACTGAAAGTGAGATCCAGGTAAGTTCCTCCCCCTTTTTATAGGCAATATAGATTTTCCACTAGGTGTCCTTTTGCATCCTCTAGGCATCCTCTAGACATCCTTAATATCCGAGGAAGGTCCCATCTGCGAACGTTTTTTCCATTTTAAATGCTTTGTATGTGAGCTGCCTCCACTTTCATCCTTTCTCCGTCCATGCTACGAACACTTTGTGTCCGTTCTGCGTCCGTTTCGCTTCTTCCCTATGTCCGTTTTCCGCTGGAGCGGATTTGAGTTGCGCGGATGCGCAGTGGATGCTCTCAGGTGACCCTGAGTAGTGCAAATGGGTGTGGAACCTTCCTGGAACTGATGAAAGGACTGTTTGACAGCCCTGTCTCAACAGTGGGATATGGATATGACATCATTTATCTCCAGTCTACAGCACAGTCCTTTCATCAGAAGGCTCCACAGCCATTTGCACTATTCAAGGTCACCTGAGGACACAGATAAATCTCCAGGTGGCCTCAGTGACTCTCTAATTAAAAGAATGCAAATGACCAGCTGTCTGCAAGGAGTATAAATCCTTCCATTCCCTATCATCCAGTCAAAGCTGAAGAAGCGAAACATCTTCAAAAAAACCAGGAAAGCCCACTTGCCTCTTGAAAAAACACCTTTAGGATTACTTATAGTTGGTTTTCTTGCTTGTTGTGACAAGAGCAAGCATCTCTGCCTGGATAATGGTGAGACTGTTTTGTGGCTGGTAATATTTGTTCCTTAGAGAAAAAAAATTAGCAAGAGGACAGGAAGGAATTGGGTCATAGGGAGATTATGAGGGAAGCAGACAGACTGAAGTATGAAATAGATAACATTGAGGAGCCCTTTCAAAAAATGGATTCCCAAAGAAGAAGATATATACAGATATATAACCTTGACTTTGACCTCAAAGATGTATATCCTCGACTTACATCTGCTCATTTAATGATAACTGGCACTGAAAAAAGTGACTTATGACCAATTTTCACACAACATCTCCATGGTCAAATGATCAAAATGTGGACACTTGGCAAATGGCATGTATTTATAATGATTGCAGTGTCCTGGGATCATGTGATCCCCTTTTGTGACCTTTGACAAGCAAAGTCAATGAGGAAGCCAGATTCACTTAACCATCATGATACTTACTTTGCAGTGATTCACTTAACAACTGTGGCAAGAAAGGTCATTAAAGGTTATTAAAGGAAGGTGAATTTCTTGCATTTATATTTATACTCCTCCCTGTAACTGGAGCCCTGAGGAGACACTTGGCTGCAGGCGCTCGCCTGAGAGGATCTCTCACTCACTCTCTCTCTCTCTCTCTCCCCGCAAGGTCTGCGCTGTGGCTGAGGAGGAGGAGGCTGCAGCCAGTTCCTTCTGCTTGGTGAGAGGTGAGGAAGCTGTGGCTTTGCACAGCAAGCGAAGCGCTGCTCGCCTGGGCAAGATTTGGAACGAGGGGCAGGAGGAGGCATGCACGCACCCGCGGCTCACTTTCCTGGCTCTGCCCAGCCCACACGGCTCTGGCGTGGCCCTGGCAGGATGAGCGGAGGGTCTGGCGGGGAGGCGCTCGCTGCCTTGGTGAGAGCTCTGCCTTTGGGAAGGCAGTGAGAGCTCTGCCTTGGTGAGAGCTCTGTGGCAATGGGAGTGCCAGAAGCCAAGTGTCTCCTCAGGGCTCCGGTTGCAGGGAGGAGCCCTGACTGGCCGCACATAGCTATGCCAAACACTGCAGCATTCCTCTAACGCCGCGGCAGCAAGGGAGAAGGAAAAGCAACGGTGGCGGAAGGTGTCCCGGTATGAAATGCCCCACCAATGCAGGCAGCACCATATCCAAGCATGCAAGAACTTCCTAAATGCAAGGCCCCCCTGCCATTCCCCCCCC
>BLBF01000004.1:16584152-16598640 GCA_015471245.1 Laticauda colubrina | reverse complement strand
TTTTTTTTTTTTGAAAGAAGAAATAATTGGAAGACCCTAATTTACTGCCTGTATATAATGTATATCCTTCAAAGAAATTGGACTACATTACATGTATTTCTGGAGAGGGTTTTTTTTTTTTTAATACAACTTCTGACTTTCCAGTGATTGCAGAACATCGTTCATTGAGGTGGTGACATTTATCCCAAGGGATGGAGATGAACTCCAAGCCAAAATATAATAATGTACAAAAGTGACAGAATATACCAATTGTTCATATATCATGCAATGGGTCAACAATCACTACCTATTGCAGCAGCAGTGATTGGTGCACCATTAGAAGATCTGAAACATTGGGTTGGGGATATGCTTTTTAGTAAATGTCCAGGGTCACTAAGAGCTAACACTGACTTGACAATACATAATCCATATACAACTCAGGGAAGTCCACATTTCAATCATACCACAAAGACTTCAACAAAAATCTAAGTTTAATGACTTTTCTAAATCCAACAAGATTACTATTGACATGTTTCATTGAAGGAGGCAGCAATGGAACTGCCCTAGGGGTGGGATTCTCCTGCTTCAGACCAGTTCAGGTGAACACCTAACTTCAACGATCAATTAGCAGCAAACCAGTTCACTCCAACAATCATGTGGGCCTGCCCCCTGTCCCACCCCTGTGTATTGTATTTACAGCTGAGGGAATGTATTTACCTACATTCCCTCAGCTGTTTCACATGGCAGAGCAGAGTGCTGCTCTTCAGCTGTGTTACTCTCAAAGGTTATTCAGCAGGTTCTGACCAGTTTTGGAGAACTAGTAGTGGAAATTTTGAGTAGTTTGGAGAACGGGCAAATACCACCTCTGACTGGCGATTTTACACTATCCTTCCCCTGCCACACCCACCAAGCCATGCCCATAGAACCGCTAATAAAAATGTTTGAATCTCACCGCTGGTTACTCTTCAGTAGTAATATAGCAGGTAAGATATTTTGGAAAGTTGTTCACATGCACAGAATGAAGCGTGCAATCACTGAACCGCTTGTTACACTGGCAGAATCCCACCATTGAACTGCCCACCTTCATAGTATCTGGGAATAACATTCTTTCTGAATGGGAACCCAAAGGAAACCATTCATTCAGATCTTACTGGGGCAGCAGACAGCTCCAAAGCTATGCCAGTCCTGAGCCATGTGGCAACCAGCACCTTAAACTTCAAACTGAAGTCAACCAATAAACTCCAAAGATTATCCAGGCAAAGGGTGATTTTGGGCCAATCACTCTCTCCCAGCCAAATTCACCTGACAACTGGTAGTTTTGGGGAAAATGAGAGGAAGGAATATTTTGTGTGTTTGCCACTTTGAGTTATTTATATAAATAATAAAGATAGGATATAATTAAATAAAAAAAGAAACAGTGCTTGGTTTGCCAGTGCTTGGTTTGCGAATTCTGTCTTTCAAATAATTTCATCCTTAAAGTATCATTTCTGATAGCAAATGAAAGTTTCAACCAGCAAATATTTAATTATATTTTTTCTTATAGGATGTAAGCAAGAAATATTTGCTAGATGGCACTCCTGGAAAACTGAGAACAGTCCCCCTTTCTAATAATATTTCAAAGAGCATAACTATGATGAGCAAACACATTCAACAACTTTAAAAAAGGAAAAGAAAAGCTATGGTATCTAGATCAGGTATGTTGACTGGGATGAAAAGGAAATTAAAATTGTCTAAAATTGGAGGGGGGGGGAGAAGCATATCACTGGTGCCAAAACACTTCCAGCAGTGTCAGATAAGCACTGACACACAATTTTCAGATGGTACTACAACATGTTCTGACAAGCAGAACTAGTAGAATACAGGATTGTTTGCAAAAATGAAATAAGTTGCACCACATCTACAACTTGATGAACTGTGATGATGCAGTGGTTAGAATGCAAAATTGCCCACAGCCAGGAGTTCAATTCTGACTGGCTCAAGGTCTTGACTCAGCCTTCTGAAGTTGGTAAAATGAGGACCCAAATAGTTGGGGGTGGCAATATGCTGACATTGTAAGCCTCTCAGAGAGTGCTGTAAAGCACCATGGAGGAATATTTAAGTCTATTGAAGTGAAGTATAATCAAGACACATCAACAGCAATAGCAAAAATAGGATATAAAAGTAAGAAATGAATTTCCACACTAGATTTTTTTACATGTAAACCAATCTAAGTTAGCTCAAAATGACAGAGGTTGATAAAGAATGTTGAAGACCTGCTACGGGCTGCTAGAAATGTGAAACAACAGGAATTCTTTCTACAGAATGTGCAGTAGTGACTTTTGTACAAATGAGCTGGTTCCTACAATAAAACAGCAAAGTGTACTAATCTGAGTGAACTCACACAAGAGTACTTCAGCAGTTAATTCTGCTGCATAGATTATTCTTGCTCTTTCACAGTGTACTTCCAAGCGATTTGGTGTTGGTGTTAAACTGGGACTATTAAATATAAATGGAGTCATGACATTAAAATGCAGCAGAAAGAAAATTTGAAAGATTTAAAAGTATAAAATAATGTTTATAAATAAATAATCTAAACTAGGTTAATTGCTTCCAAGATTACTCGGAGCCAGCAAAGAGAAGTCAATATTCGAAATATTATCCCAGAATGTAGTTAAATAACTGATTTTCTGTCTTTTCTCCTTCTCATTGCCCCACTTTCCAGTAACTGGAATAGAGCTAAAGCAACTGTATCAGAATAAATGCAATAAGGTTTACATGTGTAAAGCCAAATGACTGGTTCATCTTGCGTTGAACATCTTGCCACTGATGATTACACTTACAGTTCTAGTAACAGCACAAAAACAGAAAAAGTCACAATCCCTCTGTGCCCAAACAACATAGCACAGAGGACTTTTGTGAAGGTTATTCTAACTTTGTCTAAACCTTGGAGACTCTGAAAACATGCCTCAGTACTCTCTAAACATCCTGATTTATATAACACATTTCAAGTTTTACATAACCTTTCTTCTGAGCTGTAGAAATGCATTGTATTGGTTCTCTAACTGAGAAATGTCCACTTTCTCTGAAAAATAAGCAGCAGTGTCATAGCAAAAGCATTTTTCTCCATTAAGGCCCTTGAATAAGCACTTGTAAAATATGGAATCTGCATTTTTCCTGAAAACTTCCATTCTAATGGATTTTCCTAAGCAATCAGCTGTAGCAGCCAGATGAAAGAGATTATTAGCATATGAATATCAGTGCACTCAAAAGTGAGCTTACACAATCAATTCTTCTTGAAGTGATGCATCAATCTATAAATAAAAATCAACTGGATTTGGCTCAGTTCAATGCATTTTCATACAAAATGCATTCTGAATATGCCTTCAAGAGGAAAACGCGTTTATATTAGCTGGCTATATCCTTTCATCTGCAGAAGACTGTCTTCTGTTGAATTTCAGAGAACAATACAGAGAAAATAACTTTCTTCCATAGGCTTATCATGATCCATACAGTAGAGAGGGTTTCCTAATCTCAAGGGCAGATTTTGTGAACCGATGACTGAATGAAATGTCAATCAACTCAAATTGTATTCTGATCCTGGAAACATCATGAATTAAAATAGTTCTACATGATCCAGGCTGGTGTGCCCATATGTATGCATGTGCATAAGCACAGATACACTTCCAATTAGTATCAGCTATTGAATGTGCCAGAGGGATGCTGCAGGGATTTAAAGTGGATTCTATGGAAACCAGAGATGGGAATGATGATTAAGATGTTAGCCCATCATCTTTCAGTCCTAACATATTTTGCTCTCTAGGGAAATTAATTGCTGGACAATGATTCAATATAATGCTTGGAACCTTTCTACAATGGAATAGCATATTCAAAATCCACACACCTAAGTAAATGTAGCAGCTGTCACTGATCTCTACCTCAAATTCTGTGCTGTGCTACCTTGACTTGGATGGATGTTCTTACCTTAGGAGGCGATACATATCCCGTAGTTTCTCTTTGTTCCTGACATTCTTCCCCCCCCCCCCGAATCCCCTGGAATCTCACCCCCAAAATTCAACATCATATTTCCACTAATGGTGCAATTTCCTGCTGATTCCTAGTAATTAATAAAGAAATTAGATGCATTAAGAATTTGGGCAGAGATAGAACATTGAAAGCAGCAAATCTCATTTAGAATCCATTGGAATGAGGCTTTATTCATTGGAGGCACCTAACATTGTCATCACTCTGCCTCCCAACCTAGTGATCTTTAGCTTCTCAAAATAACATTAAAGACAAGTGTATTCCATGACTTTATAGATCTCGACAATTCCAAGGGTACTTCTTGGTCACGTTGAGTGCAGCAGAATGCAAGGATGAGAAAGAAGTGCTTCCTTGATGAAGCAAAAATTAGTAATTGCATTTGAATCTTGCCACAGGGAAAACGGTAAGAGGACATATTATTGCATGGCACTACAATGCATTGCATTGCATGTGTTTGTTTGTTTGTTTGTTAGATTGGTATACTGTCTTTGCTCTAGAACAGGGGTGTCAAACTCACATCATCACTGCAGCATCACATGACATATCGGGACTTTTTTTCCTTTTACTAAAATGGGTGTGGGTGTGGCCGGCACATGATACATCCGGCCCTGGGCCGGGAGTTTCACAGCCCGCCTCTAGAACGTCAAAGCAGCATATACAGCATTCTTTTTTCCAATTTCTCCCCATACCAGGTAGGTTAGACTAAGAAAGAATGACCTCAACTTGAGCTGCCAAGGCTAAAGGTGGACTTGACATAAGTCTCCCCAATTCTTATCCAACCCTTTATGACTAAAAGATATTGGCCTATTGCAAATTCAGTGAATCTCTAATCCAGTGAGAATTGGATTCATTTTCAAAGAATTTGTGGATTAGCTGAAACCCTTGAAATTATCCCTAGAGAGCTGTCTCTACTTATTTACTGGGTTAAACCAGGCTTCTCTCAAAGGTTAAATCACAAAAATAAGTATTATGCATTTTAAAAAAACACTGCTGTTTCATGTTTGTTAAGTTTAAAAAAAGGGATCAGGGCCTCCTAAATCCTAGGAAAGAAAACTTCAAAGATTCAAAAAGTCCTGAAGATGCTTATCTGTGATGAAATGGAGGTGGAAAGTAATCATGCAGATGAAACAAAGGAGACAAGTGGCAGGAGGGGAGGGAAGAGACTCTCACAATGAAGCAGGAAGAATTGGAGTGACAGCTGTTATTAGCAGAGCTCTTCATAAAAGCAAACCTTTGTTCCCACTCCAACCTTAATATTTGAATTCATGAAAAGAAAATACCACTGGGTGGTTTCAGTGTAGATGGAAAATGAGACAAAATGAAAACGTCCACTTTAATCTGAAGAGTGTGTACTGCCTTTTGATGAGGGAAGAAAAGTTGGGAGCAGAAAAGGATGGGAGGCAAAGGAGGAGGCATATTCTTTGGGAAATTACTGTGAGCACACCAGGTGGAAGGAACATGTGTGGATTCTGTCCTAGATATATTCTAAACCATTTTACAAACATAGATGGCAGAGATTTTTTGTTCTCCCTTGGCACCTGGAAGTCATCAAAAGCCACCCTCCTTCAACCTGGGGAGATACATATGGCAGATTTGTTCCACCACCCATGAAAGGCAATGAGCAAAGCCTGATTTCATAGCATTCCTATTAACCTTGAGTTTAACCTTGAGTTTGTATCTATTGTTTGCTCTTGTGTTGTTATGGTTGAAGCTGAAGTATTCATTGACAGGTAGGACATTGCAATATATGATTTTATATACTATACTTAGATTGGACCAAAGGCGGCGTAGTTCTAGGTTTTCTAGGTCTAGAGTTTCGAATCTGGTGGCATAAGGTATTCTGCTACTATGCATATTCATTCCTATAGTACATGGAGCCTCTGTCATATTTCTGAGAGGGAATCAGAATATTCTGTGACACAAAAACAACACAGAGATGTTTATATTCAGGACGTAGGGAGAGTGACTGGGATGGAGGACTGTCAAAGCTCACATTTTATACTGAGCTTTGCAAACAGTATCTGCCAGTCTGTCATAGAGGTGGAGGGGGGGAGCTGGTGGAGAGAAGAAATCATACCGCTAATCATAGACAACCAGAGACAACCATTCAAGGTCAAATAATAGAGATCAGAATGTAACAGCTAATGGCCCACCAACTAGCGCACCATGGAAGAGACTGTTCCCAAAACAATTTATTAAAAGTTAATTGGACCTGCAAAGGAGAGAGTCAGGGAAGGGTCTAACAGGGCAAAAGTTAACTGGGGAAAATTGACATGTGAATACTTAGTTCTGGCTTTGTTTTACTGTAATCCATTTGGCTTTTAGTAAAAGTATACATTTCACTATGCAGTGGAGTCAAGGGTCTTTCTTTGTAATGGACCAAGTTGGGGCAGGTCTGACAGTTACATTTTACATGCAGAAGATCCCAGCAGTTGGGTGAGCCAAAGTAGTCACTGTTGAGCCAAGCTTTTATGTTGATAATACTGAATCTTCTTTTGAATCACACACAAAAAAGATTGGAGGGAATTACTACCTACCCATCTCTGCCCTGTATGTTGTTCAAATATCTCAGAAAGCAGTTGTCTTTCCGACTTCCCCTCCAAAGCACCAAATGAAATTAGCATGCAATGGAAAGATAAAGTAGGTATAGACAACTAACAGATGCAGAAAGATTGGTGAGCATCTTTGTAATCCCCTCCAGCTTCTTTTGACTAGCCTTCAAAATTGCCAGTGGGGACAGCTGGGCTTATAATGGCTACTTTTCATAGGAAAAATATCACATATAGTTTGGAGAGCTGCTGCTCCTTAGGAAGGACAATTCAGATTAAATGGGCCAGTAGGTTGATTCAATAAAAGGCATTGTCCTGCAGTTTTTAAAAGATCTGGATTAGCATCCCTGACAGCAGCTGTTTCTTTTCACGGGCATTTGGAATAGTAACTATTTTGAAAGAAAGCCATAATTGATGAAATGGAGAAAAAAGTATGATGGCTTTGTCAAATGGAGCCTTCATACAGTGCATGGTACTAAGAAAAAGAAAGAGTAGACTAGGTTGTTAGTTGAAATCTTGCAATGTACGCCATTTCTTGCTAATAGTAAGGATCATAACTGACCAGTTTGGATATATTTTGACCAGCACTGTAGGTCATAAATAGAAGCAAACTGAGTTTTGTTTCAAGTATGCTTCCATTCCATGCAAGCCAGAGGTGGGATCCTACCAGCATAACAACCAGTTCGCTTCGTGCACATGTGAGCTGCATGTTCATGTGCACTATGCATGCATGCACATTATTTACAAATTACCAAGTCCGGCAAGCATTCACTTTCTCCAGCTGACGAGCGGCACTCAGCTGTGCCATGAAAAGCAGCTGAGGAGGAAAAAGCAGGGAATAAAGCACAGCCTAGAGCCCAAGGGGCTGGGGGGGGGGGGCAAACAGATGACCAGAATTTTGTTGCAGTGAACCGGTTCAGTGTCAGCTGCTCTTCGGAGCTACCGGTTCTATAGAACTGGACTGAACCGGTAGCATCCCAACCCTGGTGCAAACTAAGATTTCTAAAATCATTCTTTAGGACAACATAATATTGCTTGTATCCCATCAAGTAGAAACTACCCTGATACATTCAGGATAAATTCACCCAGAATAAGTTCAGCTAGAACAGCTTGATGACATAAGCTGCAAAAGGAGGAGGCAAATGATCAGGAAGGGCCCAGACTTGATCTTCCCAGCCTAGAAGATCAGAAGTTAAATCCACAGTACCGCTTGACGTGAATCAGAAGCTAGTCTCTCTGTAACTGACTTTCCACAGCCTGGTGCCCACTGAATGTACAATTTTCACCTGGTAGAAAATTATGGGGCTTGTTGTCTCAATACAGATGGACAATTCTAGTGGGACTATTCTGGTGGGACTAATACTAGGTAGCTCTATAATCTCTGGGAAGGTTGTAAAAAAGTATAATTTCTAGACTTCTGGGGGAAGTAGGTAGGTGTTCCCATACATACTCACAAATATAATTCTAAATTCAAAAGAGTTACAAATATGGATGGACGGATGCTTCTACAAATGTCAGATACGTGTAACATTTGATGTAACAAAAAGATTGATCTCAAATAATACTTAAACATGTTTGCTTGGAAATAAGTCCCCACTTCAACATTTGTCTAGTCAGTATGTTCAATATTGGAGCCTTAAGTTTCATATCTCGGTTTCATCTACACTGTCAAATTTTATTGCTGTTGTAAGAGCAGAAAAGATAGCTTATCCAAGGATTTATAAGAGGGTAAAATTGCTTTTATATTATTTTACTACTCTACTACATGCAGAACAATTGACAATCTGGAAACTGCTTGGTATTTTCAATATAATTAATATTTTCTGTTATGTCCATTTAAATTGTCCAGCTGAGAAGCAATGCAGCAAATGACTTCAGCAGTCTACCAGGGATATTAAAACAAACAAACAAACTGGATTTGAGATTTTTGTTTCATAGATCTATCATTAAATCAAGCTGATGTGCTTTTTTAAAAAAGTACCTATTTCATTTAAATAATGACAAAATTCATCTTCTTTTGTTCACAAATTCACAAATATGCTAACTTTTATCATGAAAAAAGACATGTCTGCTACTTGGAAGAGGACCTATGACAGAGCTATTATTAAATAATGTTTAGAGAGATTGCACAGACAAAAAACCCACAATGTACTGTCAATTCTGTGTTTTTTCCAGTTGTAAGTGAGTTGTGAAAACTGGACCATTAGGGGAAAAAAAGTGTTCCTTTTGTGCTTTAGTGCTGGAAAAATAGTTGCAAATGTTTTGGACACCAAAAAGAATAAATCATGTAATGCTTGATAAAATAAAAATTGACTCTTATTAGAAGCACTAATCATGAAACTAAAGTTTACATCTTTCTGGACACATAATGCAAAGGCAAGACTCACTGGTGATGACTCTGCTTGGAAAAACCAAAAAGTTTAAAAAAATGGCAACAAAACTCAGAATGGCTAAATGATGACATAAACAGGAGCTGAAAAGAACTTCAAGAAGCAGATGCTGAAGGACAGTGATGGCAAAAAGGATACCAATGGATTATAAAGAGGCAGAAGCAATCAATTCTCTATATGAAGCAAATACCCACAGTTAATATAGATCACAGGTGTCAAACTTGAGGTCTCACATTGCTGTCATGTGACACATCACATTTTTCCCCCTTCACAGAGCTGGGATGGGTATGGCCAGCATGTGACACATCCAGCCCATGGGATCCCAGTTTGACACCCCTGATATAGATCAATGTTTCTCAACCTTGTCAACTTTAAGATGGGTGGGGAATTCTGGGAGTTGATGTCCATGCATCTTAAAGTTGACAAAGTTAAGAAACGCTGATATAGATGATTTCTTCTTATATTCCCTTCAAAAGTTGAATGGAGACATTTTCCAAATGGCTGCCAATGTAGTCATTCCAACCAGTGGTGGGATTCAATTTTTTTTACTACTGGTTCTGTGGGTGTGGCTTGGTGGACATGGCAGGGAAAGATACTGTAAAATCTCCAGTCAGAGGTGGTATTTGCCACTTCTCCGAATTACTCAAAATTTCCGCTACCGGTTCTCCAGAACTGGTCAGAACCTGCTGAATAGCACCTCTGATTCCAATCATAGTGCAGCATTTTTATGTTGCACTACAAAGCTCAGCAAGGTCCCTTACCATGCTTCCTTGAACCATCAGCAGCCCCTTCAGCTGTCTAATGGGGAGTAATCAAAACACCTAACTACCTTAATTCCAACTACAGCTGGCCTTAAATGCAAGCTACTCATTGCAAAAAGCCTTGTGAATAAAATAGCTGAATTTCTCCTCTTACTTAATATGGCTAAATTCAACATCATATTTGTCTGTGAAACATGGCTTAAGCATCTCTCTGTGACTCCATTACAACAGTAAGAGACTATCATGTTTACCAATCAGATCGTGAAATTCATAGAGGAGGTGATGTTGCTATCTTCTATAAAAAGTCCTTACATCTAAAAAACATCCAAGTTACCCAGGAGCTTGCTCTTCCTGAGACCATCATCTGTGAACTATCCTTAAATATCACATTTTGATTCTTACTATGTTACAGAGCCCCTGATTATGATATTGAACATGTAAACAAGCTAAATTCACAACTAACATGGGTAACATCCTGCCAACATGCTTTTATCTTTCTTGGTGACTTCAATCTACCTCATATTAACTGGACCATAAACGAATGTACAACTGAACCCATACATGCAACATTCTACAATGCTGTTACAAATCTGGGACTGGAACAACTAGTAACCAACAATACTAGACTTAACTGCCTCAATCTCATCTTCTGCAATAGTTTGGATTTAATTTACAGAATACAAATTAAAGAACCCTTTTCCAACAGTGACCACAATATGATTGACTTTCGGCTCAACATACTCCCACACAAAAATCATCACAATGATGTAATCCCCAATTATAACTTCAAAAAAGGCAACTATGATCTTATAGACAATGATCTCTCATCCCTTGATTGGCAATCTCTCTTCACTGGATCCAATACTGTTGAAGACCATTACAATATATTTTTACTTGAAGTCAAAAGAGTCATCAAACTATATGTACCAATAACAATTTCCCCCCCCCCCAAAAAAAAAACCAGATTACCTAAAACAATAAGGAAATTTCAATCCAAAAAGAGATCACTCTGGTGAAAAAACAAATCTGGGCATGTTGCCAACTTCAAAAGGTGATACAAAAATTTATGCCACCAGATAAAGATTGAATGTGCCAATTATCACATTAAACAAGAGGAAAACCTTCTATGTACCAATTCCACCCGCGCTTTTTACAATTTTACAAAATTTTACAATTTTGTAAACAACAAACTAAAAGACTCAAAGTCCATCCCACCCCTGATAGGACCTAATGGTAAAGACTGCAACGACAACACCATTAAAGCCAACATCTATAACACATTCTTTGGCTCAGTATTTGTAAACAGCAATGGATCATGCCCAGTATTTCTTAGCTGAACCACAGAAAACTAAAATGATCTAATGCATATCAATTTTACAGAAGACAATGTTGAAAAAGCACGACACAATCTAAAGCCATCTCTATCTATTGGACTGGACGGAATATGTGCCTAGTTCTTAAAAAAGCTATCCACTGCCATAGCAGAATCTCTAAGCATAATCTTTGAAAAATCTTTCAGGACCAGCTCCTTGCCTAACCTATGGTCACAAGTCACGGTCATCCCCGTTTTCAAAAAGGGAGACCCCAGCCTAGTTGAAAATTACAGACCAATCTCTTTATGCTGTGTCACCTATAAAGTAATGGAATCAATTATTAACCAATCCATTACCCTCCACTTATAGACAAACAACCTACTCTCTAATAAAACAATTTGGTTTCAGAAAAAAACCTATCATGTAATCTGAAACTCTTACACTGCAAAAGCATATAGACTATACAACTCGATCAGGGCAAAACAACAGACAAAGACTTCTGTAAAGCCTTTGATTCAGTGGTACACGACAAACTAGTCCTAAAACTAAAATCTTATGGTATCTCTGGACAACTGCATAACTGGATAGAAGTATTCCTGTCAAAAAGACAACAAATGGTCAAAATTGGGAGCGTCCTATTAAATTCTGTACCTATCAATAATGGTGTCCCCCAAGGCAGTGTTCTAGCACTAACTCTCTTCATACTTGACATAAATGACCTCTGTGATCACATTAGGAGCAACTGTGTTCTCTTCGCTGATGATATAAAGCTGTTCAATACCAGAGACAATACTGCTACCCTTCAAAAAGATCTTGACTATGTATCTGAATGGTCAAACAAATGGCAACTTCAAATCTCAACAAATAAATGCTCTGTCTTACATATTGGCAAAAAAAAATCAGAAAATAAAATACAAGCTGAATAGTCAAGATCTTGTTGACAATCCAAGCTCTTTAAAGGATCTTGGAATACTCATCTCTAATGATCTAAGTGCTAGAGCCCACTGTAACTACATAGACAAAAAAGCATTAAGAGTTGTTAACCTAATCCTACATAGCTTTTTCTCTGGTAATATCACACTCCTAACTTGAGCATACAAAACATTTGCTAGACCAATACTCAAATACAGCTCATCAGTCTGGAACCCACATTACGTATCTGATATTAGCACAGTTGAGAAAGTCCAGAAATATTTCACAAGAAGAGTTCTCCACTCCTCTACTCGTTGTAGAATACCTCATGGCACCAGACTTGAAATTCTAGACCTAGAAAGCCTTGAATTACGCCGCCTTCGGTCTGATCTAAGTATGGTATATAAAATCATACACTGCAAGACTTACCTGTCAATGTATACTTCAGCTTCAACGATAACAATACAAGAGCAAACAATAGATGCAAACTCAAGGTTAATCGCACCAAACTTGATTGCAGGAAATATGACTTCAGCAACAAAGTGATCAATGTCTGGAATACTCTACCTGACTCTGTGGTTTCTTCCCCAAACCCCAAAAACTTTAACCTTAGACTGTCTACCTTTCCTAAGAGGTCTATAGGAGGTGTGCGTAAGTGCACCAACATGCCTACCATCCCTGTCTTGTTGCTTCTTTTATTTTTCTTATGTGTACCCATTTCATGTAGTCATAACTATGTATATACTTATACCTATTATCTTGTGATTGACAAATCAAATCAAATCAAATAAATAAACCACAGGTTGCTAGCAGGCAACTCACCCATTTTCTTGCATCAAGGGGGGGGGGGGGGAGAATAATTAAACACAAAACCACTGGGACCAATTTTTATTTTTCTGAAACCATTTCCACAGTTGTCATGTGGAGCCAAACTCTGGACAGCTTTCAACGTATAAAAAACTGTCATGAAAATGAGGAAAAAAGACAATAAAACCAAAATCAGAAAGAAAGAAAAAATATGGCTCCACAGCCACACTTCCCTGATCTGACCTCACCTGATCCCAGTGTTTAGGGCAGAAGTATCAAACTCAAGGCTTAGAATTAGCCTGTGGTGCCGCCCTGAAAACAGCAAAGGATTGGCCCTTGGTGCCTCTGCCAGCAAAAATGGAGCTGGGAGGGCTGTGCACAGCTGTTCCAGGCTTCGCATGTGCTTGCCCAAACTCCATTTTCACTGGCAGAGGGCTGCAGGAAGCTGTCACGGCCAAAAAAGGGGCCCAGGAGCCCATTTTCACTGGCAGAGCATTCAGGTCACCACAGTGCCCCCAACATGAGTGATGTCATGCTGGCCACACCCTCTGGCCATGCCTTCCCCAGCCCCCCCAAGGTCAAACATAATTTGATGCGGTCCTCAATGAAATCAGGTTTGACACCTCTAGTTTTGGGGAAGATCCAACCCATCAGTGCTCACCAGAAGTTTAAAAGGGGAAGGGGCTGCCAGAACTCAAAGGGGAAGATGTTCGAATTGGGAAAAGGGGGGAGGGGTCTGCCACTCAGAAAGGTCAGAGTGCAATTGACAGAGGAATTGATGCTTCTATTTCAGGACATAAGGGATAGTTCCAGGAGATGGAACACAGTAGGTATTCCTGATAGTGAGGAACCCTCCTTCCTCCTGCTGCCACAGAGGAAATGCGGCATTGTGTTTACAGCAATGTATTTGGAGCCAGGAGTGGAACATGACAGGGTTTATTACCGGTTTGGGATTTACAAGCTTCCCTGCCCACTGTGAGCCACGCACCTGTAAATCGTCATTAGCACGTTGCGTGCCGAGAAGCAGCCTTTGAAATAGCCCTCTTTTCTTGTTTTTTTAACTGCAGCTGTGCCTCATTCGGCAGCTGAAGTTGAAAAATCAGGAAATAAAGATCAGGTAAGGGCCCAGGTGGGTGGGTGGGCAAAAACATCAGCAGACATAGAACTGGTTCTATGTCTGCTGTTCTTCAGAGCTACCGGTTCTACAGAGGTGGACAGAACCAGTAGAAACCCACCCCTGTTTGGAGCCCATTCATTTGTAAAATGAATCTGCTCAGAATAGGAAGCCTGTTAGACTCCAGACATTATAGGTCATACAAGGAACTCTTGATAAGGAACAGCTCAGGTAACCATACTTTTGGCTTGTAGGAAATATCATTATATTTACCCACCGAGTCAGATTTACTGGCAAAAAGTGGTCCAGATCATTTATCAAACAATGATTGTAACATTGAAATTGAATCCCACAAATAAATAAACAAATAAATCCAATCGTCTTAGATAGCCAAGACCAGACACATTGCCTTCTTCCTCAGAATTCCTAGCAGAGCAGCTGGCAGCTTCACTGTGGTCTCCAGTGAGGGAATTGTTCATTAAAAGTAATATAGTGCTGAAATCCATTTTAATTCTCTTCCCCATGCAAATGTGAATACTGTTTTGCTACTTCTTGCTTAGAATAGATAGATGATAGATAGATAGATAGATAGATAGATAGATAGATAGATAGATAGATAGATAGATAGATAGATAGATAGATA
>BLBF01000004.1:16558155-16575871 GCA_015471245.1 Laticauda colubrina | reverse complement strand
TGTTATTTTTACTGTATGTTAATAAACATACAAGCTTAGCTCACTCATTTATCTGTGTGCCTATCTGACTAACGCTGCACATTCTGTTTAGCTTGTCTACCTAACCCTGGTTGGGGAACTCAGGCTTAACACCTATGATACCAGATAATTCATGATTTGCTCCCAACAACTTGCAATGCACAGCTTCCCTTTCAAAACACTGTGTTCCCAGCTGCAGCTAATGAAGGGAATCAGGGCCCTTTCCTCCTCCATAAGCCATGCAACTCACATTGCTCCCTTCTCCATTCTGTCCTGCATGCCCTAGAATAAAGAGGGGTGGGGCTGGGTCTTCCTCCAAATTCCCTCTCCCTTGCTCTACCTCTCTCCTGCTCTGCCCAGCTGGACTGTGCCCTTCCCTAGTTTCTTCCACAGCCAAGTTTCCACAGTTTCTTCCACAGCCACACTCCCACTCCCTGTCAGCTGCTCAGCCTCCCCCTCTGAATCAGATTCTGACAGGGGCATGAAACTATGTGGCAAAAACTCTTTTAAATCCAAAGAGACATATTTCTACCACTTGTATTACATAGAAGTCCAATTATGCTATCCTGGTAGTATACTATGGCTCAACACTAAAACAGTTTAGCATTTATGCAACTTTGAGTGAAGAAGGTCTTTGACACTTGAGTAAAATCTCTAACATAGAAATCCATGTAGCACTCATACAGGCCTGATGTCATAGATCAGTGAATCAGGATCTGATCAGTACTATTATATAGAATTTCCATTTATGGGCAGTTTTAGCACCCATTATAAAGGGAGGGAAGAAAAGAGAAAGGAAAAGTCAGATTTTATACTGGGTGCAGCACACGGACACTTGTGGCATGACTGTTAAGATTGTCACCTTAAGCTTCCTATGCTTCACTGTTATGTTGTGCCAGACTGCCATGAACTGTTGGAGACAGAACGAGGAGGTCGATGCTTGGGAAATCAAAAGTAGAGACTGTACCCCCTTGTGATGCAGCCTCAAAGTTATCCAGCTGGAAGAAGGAGGGTGTTCCATCCGGAAAGAAGCATGTGAGACCGGGTTCCAAACAACAACTATTTTATTTATCTCACAAGGCAATAGAATATGGAAGAGCCCAAGTCGTGGCAGCCCTTTTTATAGCAGCTTGCCTGTGGCTTGTGGCCAGTGACACTGTTTTGACTGTTCCTGCTGTTTGGCGGGCTTCCCGGATTGGTTCTTAAATAACCAATCCATGAGTGGCCTTTTCGGCCAATCAGAAGGGGGAACTTGGAACCTACCAAGTTCCATACAGAACACCCCTCCCCCTTGAGTTCAGTCCAATGTGCATTATGTAGCCACGCAGGTAGGTGGGGCTTTTTCGAGTCCTGGTTGACCTGCGCAGCTCAGTCTCGGTGTGGTCTTCGAGCGGTTCAGATGGGATTGCTCTTTCTCTGATCCTTCTCCATGGAACCTCCTGGAAGGGTGAGTCAGCCTTGCCGCTCCCGCCTGAGTCTCTTGGGCTGGTTGAGATGGCTCTGCCGCTCCCTCCTGGTTTGACCAGGTTGGTCGAGCTGGCCTGGCTGCCTCCTTCCATGAAGGCCTCGCTTCGCTCTCCTGCTCTCGGACTTCTCACTTGGGGTTCATCTAACCGTGAGTGCTCTTTTTGTTTAGTTAGATTGTCTTTTTGTAATGTTTGTTGTCTTGTTACAGGAGGTTCATCTCTCTCTTTTTTTTTTAATTTTTATTCCCCAACCCCTTGGTTGTTTTTTGGTCGATATTTATTTTTGTTTCTATAGTGTTTTTTCATTCGAGGTTGTGGGAACGAAGCTGGTCTATCTGCCGCTTCCATTCCCTACCGTCGTCTAAGAGTAGTCGGTAAGACCGGGGGCCTGTAATTTGGCTGATCATGGCTGGAAGCCACAATAGGTCCCCGGTAAGGTTTTTGGCATAGACTAGGTCGCCAATTTCAAACATACGGTATTTGCTGGAGGAATCGGGGGGGGGTTGTCCCAGGTGTAAGTGGGGTGCAATCTGTCCAGGTAGGAACGTAGTTTCCTACACATTAGGAGTTCTTCTGGGCTTTTGTTGGTTGTGCTGCTAGGGGTAATATGCTGCACGGTTAGTAGGCGGTTCAGTTTGTCTTGTACATCCCCCTTGTCCATTCTATCTAGGCCCTCCTTAGTGTCCTGAACCATGCGTTCAGCCCTGCCGTTCTCAGCTGGGTGGACCGGCGCAGATAAGGCATGTCAGATACCCTGGGCAGCCAGATACTGTTCAAATTGTAATGCTGTAAATTGGGGCCCATTATCCGAAACCAGTACATCAGGTAACCCATGTGTCGCAAATAGTTTGTCTAGCTGTTTCATGACAGCTTCGGTGGTTGTGGAAGCCATGAGGATGACTTCCAACCAGTTCGCAGCTTGCCTGTGGCTTGTGGCCAGTGACACTGTTTTGACTGTTCCTGCCGTTTGGCGAGCTTCCCGGATTGGTTCTTAAATAACCAATCTGTAAGTGGCCTTTTCGGCCAATCAGAAGGGGGAACTTGGAACCTATCAAGCTCCATACAGAACAGAGGGAGCTTCATATCAAGCTCTTCCACCCTTCCCCATAATCAGAGATGCCAATGTTTCTCGTTATAGCTAGAGAACTATGCATGTGAGTACGCACATGTATACACAAAAGATCAACTGCAAATAGAGGGGAAATCAATACTTATTTAATTTATATTCCATCCATCACACTAGCAAGAGTGACTCTGATTATCCATTGTGTCTTTGGAATTTCCCTCCAGTTTGCCATTAAATGTGTTGGGACACCACTTTTTTCCTTGAAGAGATGGCTACATGTATCACCAAAGAAAAAAGTCCGGGCATGGAGCAGAGAGAGCTATGATGGGATTAAATATTCACTGGAATAGAACACATTGCCTGGCTGCAGAGAAAAAAAAAAAATTCACTGAGCAACTTATATAACACAAAGTACTTGTTTTTCCTATTATAGTTTCAAATATATGCTATTCGTTCTTTTTTATGGATATATAGCATTTATTATTTAAACCTCTCAGGTCATAATAGATGTTATATAAAAAGAATGAAGAGAGAGTAGTGACAGGAATCAAAATACCAGTTCTTAAAGGTATCTATGAATTCCCCCCAAAGAGACTTTGTGATTAATCTACTAACTTTATTACACTGTTCTATTGATTAAAATTCTAATTTAAGCAAAAATTACTCAGAGAAATACAATTCTATATTCCTCTATGGGGTTTAGAGCATTCATCTCAGTAATAATGAGAAGGAAATCTCCCGTATTAAGTTTTGCATAATTTAGCTTTGTAGGTAGGTAGAAACTATTTATCAATATAGAGAAAGGCTGACTATTAACCAAATGCCTTTGATGGGCCCATATTCTTGTTAAAGAATGCATCTAAATATTCATGTACACCTATGAAGTGATTGTTATATGCTGTAAATAAGCAGTGAACACTAAGTGCAAAGTGGTGGGTTAAATAGGGCTATCTACAAAAGGCCCTATATTATCTAAAACAATCTGAAAAATATTTACGTTTTCCATGAATATGCCTCCTGATAAAAGAATGGTTGGTACAATGGGCCAGAACCATTGTGATATTCAGTTAGCATGGCTAATCTGTATGCCTCTTTCAGTTGACTAACGTCCACTGCAGTTGATAAAGGCCCGGTCCCACTGGTCGACGGACGCAAAACGTATGTATAAAGGACACAGCGGATGAGCAAAATTTCGGGAGTGGCTCCATCCATTGTCATCCGCTCCAAAAAGTGGCAAAAATTTGCATAAACAGAATGGAAAAGAACGGAAAAGAACGGATGTGGGTAGTATGTAGCAGGGAAGTTAAGCGGATGTTCATAGGAAGCCTAGCAGATGAAAGCGGATGGAAGTGGATGAAACCTCCAAAGAGGTTCCGGGGGAGAATTGTGAAGCGGACGCATAGTGGAAGGGGTGGCTGCATAGTGGATGAAGCGGATGCATCACGGATGCCGATAGGAAACAAAGGGGATGCCGCACAGATGTATATCATATGTAAAGCGTTCACTGTGCATGTGGGGAGTATGAATTGGGTCAGCTCCACCGATATAAAAGGATGCAGCACACACATAGTCAGCATACAGGGGAAAGACGTGCTGCCACATACATCTTGCAGGAACACCATAGTTCGTCAGTCAGGCAAGAAGAGGAAGCCCGTGCCTACTTGTTCAAGCCCTGGCAAGGTGAAGAAGGACAGAACCAACATCCCACCCTCTGGCACTGACTCTGAAGCTGCTGCTGCTGCTGTGGTGGACCAGCCCCAAGGCCCTCAAGCCCTTCAAAGCCCTGCTGCTGAAGACCCTGCTGCTCAAGCCCCTGAAGACCCTGCTACTCAAGCTCCTGAAGGCCCTGAACAATCTCCAGAAGGCCCTGATGTTGAAGCCCCTGAAGGCCCTGCTCAAGCCCCTGCCAGAGGGAGGAAGAGGCAAGGGAAGGAGAAGGGAGAAAGGAAAAAGTACACTGTTTCTGAGGACCATGAGGAAGAGGTGCTGGAATGGCTGACAGAGAATGAGTACCTCTGGAGAAAGGGCCACAGACTGTATCGGGACACCAAGAAGAAGCAGGCAGCTTGGAGAGACAAGGCAGAGAGCCTGGGGTACACTGCAGAAGTACTCCTTGGATGGTGGAAGCACATGCACACCTGGTATGGCAAGCTACACCTCAAGAAATCCGGGCAGGCCACTGTCAAGCTCACTGACCGGGAGATGTACATCATGGCCAAGTGCAGTTTCCTGGAGGGTGAGATCCGCAACTGAGGAGCAGCCCCTCTGAGACCCCTTTCCCTCAGACAGCCCACAGACAGCCAGTCCTCTTCCAGCCAGGAGCCACCTACCCTGTCCAGGCAGGTGTCTTCAGAGGGCCTCACAGCAGAGACCCCCTCAACAGCTGCACTCTCCATGCCGGCAGACTTGGATGATCCCGTGGAGGATGACGCACTGCTGTCACAAATGGAGGAAGAAGCAGCAGCCACCAGAGGCCAACCCGCCCCCACCCCCACCCCCACCTCCACAGGATGCAAGCAGAGAGACAGACTGGAGGGCCAGGACCACAATGTGCTGTTGGAGATCAGGGACACAATGAAGACCAGCACAGAACTTCTCTCTCAGCTAGTCCACTTGGACAGAGCATCTTCGGGCCAGAACATTCATCACCTACATGAGCCAGACCCTGAGGGACCTGCCTGAGGCCCAGTACCAGGTGATGAAGCAGAAGATCACCGCACTTCTGCACAACCCTCAAGGCCCAGCTGAAGCTGCTCCTACCCAGTCCAGGTCTGCTCCTCCACCCCAGGCGATGTCACAGCCCTTCCATGGATTTCAACAGCCCCTCACCTACCAAGGCTACAACCACCAGGACTTCCCACAGCAGAAGCAGAACTTCCCAATCCAGGCCCAGGTTCATCGGATACCACAGACGCCAATCCTCACCCAGCTGCAGACCAGACAGCCCCACTACACTCCTCCCAACCCTTCCTCCACCCCACAGCCAAGCCCGTCAATGGACAATCTGTCATCAGTATTGGGCCTGATATCTCAAGTCCTTGATGAAGGGCCTCTCAACCTCACGGGACTGAGTCAGCTCTCGGATAGCTTTCTGAACACACCACCACCTGTTGTTCCCTCAGGGCCAAGCACCCCAATGGTGCCTCAGACCAGCACTCAAGCCACAGCCACCTCCACAGTCCCTGCCCGCTTAACAGCTGGACATGACTCAGAGTGACTGAGAATAGTGTCAGAAACTGAGTTGTTTACTTGTTAAGTTTATTTTTGCTTAAGACACTTTACTTGGTTCATTTTGCTTATTTAATACAGTCATAAAGTTTACCTAAGAAAGTTAATAAAGTTTATCTTTGCTTAAGACACTTAGTTTACTTGGTTCATTTTGTTTACTTAATAAAGTGTTGGTGAAAACTTTGAAAAAATGGCTAAGCCTTTGCATGCTTGTGGGATAGATAAGGATAGTTGTGGGGTAGATAAACCTCCAGTGCAACCATAGTGGAACTGTATGGTCCACCATCCCAGCGATCCAGATGATTTTCTCCCCCTTTTTATAGAAAATATTGGTTGTCCTCTATGGGGCCTTCTACATACTCGGGACATACTGCAGACATCCTAAATATATGAGATACATCCCAGATACAAGTGTTTTGTCCGTTTTGAATACTTTATATACAAGATGCATCCGCTTACATCCTTTCTATTTCTGTGCTACTAACACTGTGTAGCCGTTCCATGTACCTTTTGTTTCCTCCCTCTTTCCATTTTCAGCTGCAGCAGATGTGAGGCCAGAGGATGCAGAGAGGATACAGTGGATGTTTAACGGATGATAACAGACATAGAACGTTTGTTGCCCGTATATGTCACGGATGTACATCATTCGGGGCGGAAAGTTAATCTGTTCGCAAAGTTTTGTGCAGCTCAAAACTTCTTGCGAGCATGAAATCTCAGTGGACGGATGCTCGACAGATAGAGCATATGAAACACATATGCAGTGAGTACACAACGGATGCATAGCATTTTCCAATGGATGGCAAGCTTTTTTTAACGTTTTACATCCTCTTTGCATCTGTAAGTGCAGTGGGACCAGGCCTTAAGCAAGGAACCTGGCTGTTAAGTGAATCTGGCTTCCCCATTGACTTTGTCAGTAGGTCACAAAAGGGGATCACATGACCCCAGGATGCTCTGATGGTCATAAGTATGAACCAGTTGACAAGCATCTGAATTTTGATCACACTATCATAGGGATGCTGTAAATGTTGTAATTGTGAAAAATGGTCCTAAGTCTGTTTTTCAGTGTCATTGTAAGTTTGAGTGGTCACGAAGTGAACTGTTATAAGCTGAGGGCTATCTGTAGTCCACCTTTTAGAAAACTGTAGGCATTTGTTTTTGTGATCTCATTTCTTCCTGCTAAGGGTCATGTTTCCCAGTTTATGGAAAGTATCTCAATAAAAAGAGAAATCAGAGGCTTTCAATTTGCCTAACTCCAGTTTGTATTAGGACAGTAGATTAGGAAAGAATAGTTTACATTTTATTTCTGCTTCGATTATAGCAATGACTGCTATTTTTCCAGGTGTATTGTTCATTAGAAGTTTTATGCCAACTTTTTCTTTTCTCTGTCTCTTTTTCTTCTTTTTTATGAGGAGGAAAACTGAATTTTGCATATCTTTGTAGTTATCTGCCTATTGTGTGACTTTAGTTGTAACTCATTCACGCCTGGAAGTCTTCTGATGTTGTAGTTGCCATGCTACAGACATGCATGTGTAAACCAATTCAACAGCTTCAGAGATGAAGGGCTTTAGCAGTCAACACCACTGCTCTGCAGTTCATTTCAGCTGAATATAATAGGTTATTAAACATTCCTTCCCATTACACACTCTGAGAACCAATTGAATTGACACTTATTAGGAGTAGAGGAAATATTCCAAATACTGTAAGTCTACTCTAGTAGAAATGAATCACAAGAGGAGCCAATTTATAAATGCTTTATTGAGTAGAGATTATAATGTCAATGTGCAAAAAAGATAAACCAAGCCAGCTGAGGTCCTTGGAATAAATTAAAATGAAATTACTTTCTCTGAGGGGGGAAATCAAGTTGCTTCACAGCTGTAGCATTTAATATTGATATAATCACTCGGTCTTACCTGAAATATACAAGGATATTGAAATCATATGATCTACAACAGTGTTTGTCAACCTTGGCTTCTTGAAAATATGTGGACTTCAACTCCCAGAATTCTGGGGAATTCTGGGGAATTTTTGGGAGTTGAAGTCCATACACCTTCAAGAGGCCACTGAGAAACATTGGTCTATAAGATGGTAGCCCCACAACACTGAAGAGGCGACTCTTATTAGGAAGAAAAGCTGAAATAAACCTCTCAGTGTCCTTTTCTGAAAATATTAATGCTTACGTTTCTAAGGATTGCTGAAATATTTAAATATTTAATTAACCACCTTTCCATTTTTAATTGTAGTTGGTCACCAGTGCAGCATAGTGATGTGTCTGCTTTTATTATCCAATAGTGTATTAAAACCCACATGCCATATCCTTTATTATTTGGCAATATGTAACAAATACCATACAACAGTGCATATTATTTGACAAGAGTTGTAAGAAATACGTGATGATATTTTACAGCTGACATGCTATTTGATATTGAATGCTTGACACCTTCCAAAGTCAGATGTGTCAGTCGGTCTGTTACACTACAGATAATATTTGATGCCCAATAATTTAATTTTCAAGTTTACATCTGAAATATGAATTGTAAAATGTCTATTGTTGGAATTATTAATAGAGTTGCTTTGTTTTGCAGGTGTTAACATTCAGAATCTCCCCCAATTTAGGTCCTCCAACGAACAAAGAAAGACCTCAAGTACTAAATAAGCAGGTTTTCCTTTGTTTCAGGACAATTGGCATGACTCATATTTTCCTGAGATTCAGCTCTTGAAAATGACAATAGGAAGTTTTTTTAAATTGTGGAAGGAAGGAAGGAAGGAAGGAAGGAAGGAAGGAAGGAAGGAAGGAAGGAAGGAAGGAAGGAAGGAAGGAAGGAAGGAAGGAAATCAGTCTATGCAGTATACAAAACATCAGAACCAAATTAAAAAAAAAACAGGTAGGAATCAAACAGAAGTAGAGTTTAAAAATATGTAAAGTGAAAAGAAACTTGGAGATAAATGGTTATTAGAAGCTGGAATTATTTCACTATATAGTAATCTTATATGTTGTTGAGTTTTAATCTTGAAAAAAATTGGACATTCACAACTTCCTGAATTAAAAAAAAAATCCCCTTTTGTTGCTTTAAATAATTCGGTGCCTTCTTTAGATGATCTTTAGGTGTCTTTTTATTCTGTTCCTAACTGTATCATTTTCTGTAGGATATATTAATCAACCCTTTAGGAAAATCCATGGATACTGAAATTAACTCTAAGTTATTTTTTTCCTTATTTTTCTACATTTTTAAGTTGACATTTGTTTAAGCTAAATTTAATTTTAAGCTACCGTATTTTCTGCACTATAAGGCGCACCATATCATAAGGCGCAGTCTCAATAACGGGGTCTATTTCTGTACTTAACCCATACATAAGGCGCACCGTATTATAAGACGCATGCTAAAACATACGGTCTACAAAAAAAAGGTAACGGAAGCAAAACATCGAGTTTATTTGAACTTCATTCTACTATTTAACAACACACTCACATTATTTTTTTAATCAATCTTCTCCCACAAATCCATCAAAGTCCTCATCTTCTGTGCCTGAATTGAACAGCTGGGCAATTTCACCATCAAACATGCCGGGTTCCCTCTCATCATTGTCAGAGTCAGTCTCGTTACCAGGTGGCTGTTCAGCAATGATGCCAGCTTTTGCGAAAGCTCGGACAACAATTAAAGCAGATACCTTAGCCCAGGAATCCACAATCCATTCACATATGGTGGTGTAACTCACCCGGCGCTGCCTCCCAGTCTTAGTAAAGGTGTGTTTGCCGTCTGTCATCCATCGCTCCCACACCGCTCGCAACTTCACTTTGAACCCCCTGTTTACACAAATGTCCAGCAGTTGGAGTTATTTTATTAATCCTCCCGGAATGATGGCAAGCTCCGAATTCATTTGCTTTACTTGGTTTTTCACAGTAGCGGTGAGATGGGCGCGCATGGAGTTGCAGATGAACAGGGACGATGATGCGTGGAAAAAACCATCCAGTCTCTTTATATACACCTCTCTCAGCCTCTCTCTCATTTTGTCATCGTCCATCCAGCCCTTTTGATTGGCCTTAACAATGACTCCGGTAGGAAACTTTTCTTTTGGCAGTGTCTTCCTCTTAAAAATGACCATAGGTGGTAGCTTCTGTCCATTACTGTGGCAACCAAGAACAACAGTGAAAGCCGACTTCTCATGCCCCGTGGTGCGTATCGATACTGTGCTGGTCCCTTTTTCTCCACAGTATAGTTCACAGGGATGTCAAAAGTGAGGGGAACCTCATCCATGTTGGTGATGTGGTTGGGCTGGATCTTTTTGTCGGTAATCTTGTTACTGAAGTAGGTGCGAAAGATGGCCAGCTTTTTTTTGTAATCCGCTGGCAGTTGCTGCGCCACGGTAGTCCTTGTGTGGATGGAGAGATAACGCCTTTTCATAAAATATAAGCACCAAGATGGACCTCCTTGAAAGTGTTCGATCTTCATTTCTTGTGTTATCGTTATTGTCTTCAGTCGAATGGTGACTGGAGAGAGCCTTCTCCCGGCTGTTCTTTGTTCAATAATCCATTGTTCAAGTTAGTCTTCTAACTGTGGCCACCTTGCTTTATTCCCGCAGAAACTCTGTTTCGTCTTCTGAACTTGGTGCAGTTCATTTTCTTGCTTCCTCCACTTCCGAACCATAGATTCATTGATGTTGAATTCTTTCACAGCTGCTCTATTCCCATTTACAACCGCGTAACTGATAGCCTGTAGTTTGAATTGTGCCTCGTAAGCATGTCTCTTCACTGGTGCCATTTTTGGGGGTCCTTAGACAAACAAATGTTGTTTTGCGGTATACTAGTAGTATACCTACCGGAGGCGTGGCGGAGGTACCAGTAAGCGTACCAGTATGTACTGTACCTATTATGTAATGCGTACGTACTGTACCTATTATGTAATGCGTATGTACCTATTATGTAATGCGTACATGTATTACTTAATGTGCTCTGATTGGTTTATTGCTGCCAGCATATGTAGTGTACGTATTATGTCCTTGTGTCAGCAGAAAATGGTCCGACAGTCAGTCAAGCGGAGCGCTTACCAAAGTCGCACAGCAACATTTTTACAGATTTTGGAACTCAGTGCACAGATAAGGCGCACCGGATTATAAGGCGCACGGCCGATTTTTGAGAAAATTTAAGGGTCTTAGGTGCGCCTTATAGTCCAAAAAATACGGTAAACTTAATTTTAAATCCATTAGAATCCGAGATAAGATATTTTTATGATTTTTACTTAATTGTTAAATTATCTCTACCATTGTGATTTTATTTGTGCCCTAGTAGCACTTAAGCAGAGCCATTCTAAGATTTTTTTTTTCAAAAAACCCTTTAATGTTAAAATTTAAAAATATAATAATTGATATACATTTTTTTAAAGGCACTGCTTTTATTATTATTATTTAGTACATTTACAGTATATGACCGCCCAACTCAAGTATATGATTCAAGATGGCTAACAATATTTTAAAAGTTTATGTATAATAGAAAACATAGAGCAGCTCAGAAAAGAATTGTCAGTCCAACTTTCAACGTATCTAGGAGTAGGCTTTATGGACCACCAATAGGGTCAGGGCCAATCAGGGGGGGTATTCAGCAGGTTCTGACCAGTTCTGGAGAACAGGTAGAGGAAATTTTGAGTAGTTCAGAGAACCGGCAAATACCACCTCTGACTGGCCCTGCCCCCATCTATTCTCTGCCTCCTGAGTCCCAGCTGATCAGCTGGGTCTTCTTTTGTTGCCCTGCACAGAAGAACAGAGCTGGAAAACAGGCTAGTGGGGTGGGGAGGGAATGGAATTTTGAAGTAACCTTTCCCTGCCACGCCCACCAAGTTGCGCCCACCAAGCCATGCCATGCTCACCATGCCCACAGAACCAGTAGTAAAAAAATTTAATCTCACGACTGGGGCCAATCTAACATCTGGAAGAAGGATATTGTCAGCTTCCTACCCTGTTTCTCCAACAATATGGCCTCCCCCAACAGGAAGTCCCAGCATGTTTTATAGGCATGAAATGAAATTAAGCCCCTCCCTCCAAATTAAGGCCTATATTAAAACATGTGAAATGGGGGGGAATGGTGGGGGGGCTTGCCTTTAGGAAGTACTTTTGTTGCACACCCGGATATGGTGCTGCTTGTGTTGACCCCGATACGAAGTGCCCCACCAACACCGAGGTCAATATCCAAGCCATCGCTGCCCGCCCGAAGATGCAAGGAAATTAAGTCACCCCTGAAAAGACAGCCTAGCCATTTTTGGGGGGCTCAAAAAAGAATAAGATCCGGCCTTATTATATGAGAAACACGGTAGCAGATAGGACTTAGAGCATTCTCCTGCCAGATCTAATAATCATGAGTAGTTGATTAAACACAACTGCATGTAAATTGGGTTTGATCTGTTGTGTATCTCATTTGCTGCTACCCAAAAAGTATTGTGTGTTGTTTTCACCAACTGAGCTATTTTTTTATGGCAATTATATAACAAGGAATTTTGAAAAAATAATCTCAGCCTATTGCATCCCACCAAGAAGCAATTAGAGCCATGCCTTCATGCACATCTATAGATTGCAAATAATTTGCTCTGTGACTTTCATTAGCATAGCTTGTATTTCCTACGTGATGCTGGGATCCTGTCACATTTAAGTCATATTCTTTCTTATTTTGCTCCTAATACCATATTAAGCATTTGTGGAATTTCTTCTCAGTAATATTGAACTAAAATAACATTTATGCCACAGTTGTCTTTCTATTATTTATATTATTTTCTGATTCTCAATTCAGGCTAATCTAGCTTTTGGGATTTTATATAGATTATTTATTAGCTGACAGGACCCAAATAATAAATTATTTATTGCAACATTTTACCTTTTTGCAATTACCACCTGATGTTCTGTTATATTCTCCATTGCAGTGGACTGCCAATTATATCTACTAGAATATAGGAGTTGACAGCCACTAATTTTATTATGTTATTTTATCTTTCCCATATGTAACATTTTTGTTCTGCTCTAAGATAATAATGAAGATATATTGTATATATACACAAGAAGTAAACATAGAGAAGCTATATTAATCACCCAAAATTAAACCTGATGCTAGATCATGTACCTCAGGTCACAAATTTATTGCAAAATTATATATTAAAGTTATAGAAACAATAATATCAGACAACAAGATTTCTCAGCAATACTTGATGAAAGTAAAGAATAGGTTAGAGTTGATAAATCTAGTGCCTGAAAAACTCTGGACTGAAATTTATGCCATCATTAAAGATAACACAAATAGAGAATTCTATACAAAAAACAAAAAATTGAAATATGATTATCTGTTGGTATGTTGAAAATAGATGAATAAAGGTGAAGAGCAAAAGGCAAGAGACAAAGGAAAAATTGCCAAATTAAAATAGAGTTCCAGAGAATATCAAAACGATACAAGTAGTTATATCTAAATAATTACTGCAGAGAAATTGTGGAAAGAAGTATGCAGAAGCTGGGATCTTGCATCATATTTTTTAAAAATATTCATATTTTAAGAAAAAGCCCTCAAAGTTTATGTCACAAACAATACCAGTCTAATGCAAAAGTAATGCAGAGTAGAAGTTGATATTAAAGCTCAAAAATTCACAAGGATGCAAAAATGGCCATGAAACATATGCTTCATTGGAGAAAAAAACTATGATGTATCTAGGCAAAATATTAATGTGCAAAGACATCGCACACTGACAACAAAGGGGCATATTGTCTGCTTTCCCCAGTTGTCAAATATTGCTATAAAAGCTGAGTGAGGAAAAGTTGAATGATGCCTTTGACTGATAGTGTTGATAATTTTTTTGAGAATATCATGGACTGTAAAAACAACAAATTATTCAGATTCAAAAATAACAGATTAAGAAGCATTTAGATTGAGAAGATTGAGAAGCTAAAGCATTTATACAGGCCTGATGACATAGATCAGTGTTTGTATAGAATTTCCACTTATGGGTAGTTTTAGCACCCAATATAAAGGGAGGGAAGAAAAGAGAAAGGAAAAGTCAGATTTAAACTGCATCACACAGACACTTGTGGCATGACTGTCAGTTGCCATCTTATGCTTCCTGTGCTTCAGTGTTTTACGTTGCCAGACTGCCATGAACTGTGGGAGACAGGATGAGGAGGGCAATTTTTGGGAAATCAAAGTAGAGACTGTACCCCCTTGAGATGTAGCCTCAAGGTCATCCAGCTGGAAGAAGAGGGAATTACATATCAAGCTACACTTGGACTGATTGCTATGAAAACATTTTGCATGCCCTTGATTGGTTTCAATGGGATGGAGAGTGGGGAATAATTGGGGGTGGAGGAGTAGAACTTAGGGATTTTAGCATGCAGTTCTCAGTTCTGGCTATTCAATGCTGCAATACACTTGACCTCTAATAAAACTATACCTTTTGGAACAAATGGAGCCAAGTATTTTTCTATTTAGACGTTTAAATTGTGACCAGTCTAACAGTTAGCCAGAATTCCATTTTTTTACATTTAACATATTTTTTGCACTATAAGATGCTACAGACCATAAGACTCACATAGCTTTTGGGGAGGAAAACAAGAAAAAAAAATCTGCTTCTGCCTCCCAGCAATCTGCCTCTTGCAGCAAAGAGCAAACAGCCTGATCAGCTTCAGCACTGCCTAATTTAGCATGAGCAGCTGATTGGCAGTTGGATCAGCCTCCTGGAATACCGCCGATCCAGTGTGTGGGGATTGCCACCTATTGCCACCTCCATGCACCCCATTTTGGCCTCCGCGCATCCCATTTTTGGCCCACTCCAGGCAGTGGAAATCATTGCTGCTACCTATTGCTGCCAATCTCCACCACCACCGCTGTTTGGTGGTGATATGCAGCAGTTGTGGCAATCCTCACCGCCTGGAATGGGCCAAAGATGGAACATGTGAAGGCCAAAAATGAGATGTGCGGAGGCTGAAAATGGGGCATGCATAGGTGGCGATAGGTGGCGGCAATCGCCGCAGCCCAGAACAGTTGATTGGTGGTATTTTGGGAGGTCGATCCAACTGCCAATCAGCTGCTCATGCTAAATCAGGCTGTGCTAAAGCTTATCAGGCTGTTTGCTGGGAGGCAGAAGCAGATTTTTTTTTCTTGTTTTCTTCCCCAAGCTAGGTGAGTCTTATGGTCTGGAGCATCAGTTACATTATTTTCCTTCACCTTTCCCCACAACCAAAGATGCCAGTGTTTCTGGTTATAGTTTGGTGCATGTTTGTATGTATACATGCATGTGTATGTGTATCTGCATGTGCATAAGAGACCATCTGCAAATAGAGAGAAAATCAATCCATTAACATCTCAGACATATAATGTGAGAATAAGCATAGTTTGAACATATTCTAATGCTTGGAAAAATCAACAACAGTAAAAAAAAGGGAGGTTGATAAAAACAAGATGGCTAGATACTATCACTGATGACACACAATTAGGACTTTTCAAGAACTCAGAAAAAGTGTGACTGATGAAATTGTTTTGGTGAAATGGTGTCCATCAGGTCATGAAGAATAAGAAGCACACAACTTTTTCAAGAAAGGACCTGGATCAAAGATGGTATTCAGCAGGTTCTGACCAGTTCTGGAGAACCGGTAGTGGAAATTTTGAGTAGTTCAGAGAACTGGCAAATACCACCTCTGACTGGAGATTTTACAGTATCCTTCCCCTGCCATGCTCACCAAGCCAGAACCAGTAGTAAAAAGATTTGAATCCCACCACTGACCAGGATATGTCTATGTTCAACAGGGGTGGAACCAATGAATAAGTTTTGTTAAGGCCCTATGGTAGTCTATAAAAGCCAGATGCTGAATCATTGGCTTTTAGCATTTACTTAATTTATAGCTTCCTGCAATGAATGTCCCAAAACCTATGTGTTTCTCATTTTGTTAGGTTGCAGCCTTTATGAGCTATTGTACTCTCTGCAAGTAGCAATACTAAATACCTCCAAATATGACCTACTATCTCCTGTTCAGTAAGCACATTGAACGAAACATTCCAGTTTTAGGATCTCCTCTGAGCAAGTCATCTGGTTAAGCAGACCCTAGCTCTTACCTTACTTTGAGAAATTTAGAAAAGTGCTTTGCAAAATATTCCACAGATCTGAGATATCAAAAAGAAGTATTGGGAAGGAAAGTAATGATCCTGGAGAGTACAGGAAGTAGGGCTTGGTCCTACTCTTCTAATTTCATTACCTGAGGCATAGGATTCCTTTTATGAATTGATTGAATCTGCTAGCCATCTTTTTTTCATAACATTCCACTTTTGCAAAGAGATCTGTATGTGGGTACCAGTTTGTGTGCTGCTTAAACATAAATATCCTGCTACGGCTATAGTATCTTCTCTATTAGAACCCTCCAGCGTAGCTCCTAGTGGCACATATACCAAGCCACAGTAGAATTAAAGGATGTGGCACCCTGTGAACCCCTCTTTCCTTTCCCTAAAAATAGATAGAAGGCATAGTATTTAAACTTGTATTTGATTGGACATTGTAGAAAAAGATATATTAAGCCTCTGATTATTGCCTTCCTTGAGAAATATGACATGTCCACAATTATATTGTGTTGTTTTGAATGAATTTATAGTAACTATATTGAAAATTGATGCAATACCCAATATTGTAAATAAAAATGTTTCTTAAAGATTACAGTTCTTTATTTCTACATCTCCATATACGGATAAAAATGCCAAAACCCAATCTAACATCTGGCTGACTGTGTGAAGAAACCACAATACAAATTTAACAAAATTTCCATTTGTCAAACACAAAAGGCCACACTGCTTAGATTCGCACACATATACATGATGACATCTTAGGTTTTTGGGAAGAACTTAAGGACATACTTGCTAAAGAACTGGCAGGTATGACTTCAAAGTGTTGTGAATAATAATAATTTATTAAATATACATGCCATTCAACTACTCTGGAAACAAATATTTGGGAAACTTTATTGCTACTTATAAAGCTGCTAATTTTTTCCCTCACTGAAAATGGTTTGCTGTGGCAAAACTTGAGAGTCCTTATTTATGCCAACCCTCAGCAATGAACCGTGCTGAAAAGCATCTCATTGGCAACATATTAATAATTAAAAGGAAATTCTGCTCGGGAGTTCAGTGCAGTTGCTTGGGATGCAAACAAAATTTTTTACAGTATTGTAGACTAACATCGTTAAAGAGAGGCAAACTTGCCTCTTGTTGGGAGCTTTTGGCCTTCAGATATGACCAGAATAAAATTTTGTCGACAGGCAGCTGCAAGAATACTCTCAGAAGCAGGAGGGAAAAAAACCAGAATTTTCAGACAATATTTTTTTATGAATTGGCTTTCTTGGGGATCTCCAGAAAACCTACCCACCTTCCTTTCCTTCCTCCCTTCCTTTTCTGCCTACCACTACTCTCTCTCAGGTACACACATTTACTTGTAAAACATGATTCCTTTCTTTAGGATCAGTGCTCCATCAGAGATTGCATTGGCAACACCCTTGCTGTAATTTAGGAAAGTCCCAAAGAGTTGGCTATTTCAGAACAGTTCAGGGATATTTATTTTACTTAAAATTTACATTTTTGGGGCTGACCATATACCAATCACTCTGGGCAGCTTCGTAGGATTAAAAACTGCCATGGTACCTTCCCAGCCAATCTGGGTTTGGTCCAAGTTCCTTCATTTCAACAATATCTTCTATCAGAACCTAAGAAATGTGCCTCTTTGGTCACTCTGCCTGGTTTCTGCAATGAGATCTGGATGGCTTCCACCCTGTTGGCATTTTGAAGGGCCACAAACACCTGCTATTCTTCCAGGCTTTAGGCTACAGTTGTTAGTGATCCCATTGCTGGATTTTAGATGTTGTTGGGATGGTTTGGGGTTTGCTGGGTTCACCAGCTTCCTTCCTTCCTTCCTTCCTTCCTTCCTTCCTTCCTTCCTTCCTT
>BLBF01000004.1:16433144-16554901 GCA_015471245.1 Laticauda colubrina | reverse complement strand
ATAGATAGATAGATAGATAGATAGATAGATAGATAGATAGATAGATAAACAAACCTACCTCCTATTGTCTACCAAAAAAAAAAAAAACACCTTGGGAACTGAACTGGGATGAGAGAGAGGAACTGGCCCAAAGTCACCCAGTTGGCTTCCATGCTAAAGGAAGTGCAGAGAACTCAGTCTCCTGGTTTCTAGGCCAGCCATGGAACAAATACTTATTAACAAGGCTTTTTTGGCTTATTGAGAGATGCAGCATCACTGTAATCCAGAGAAAATTTCCCAAATAAAAATCACAACTACTGGAGACTATGCATTGCATTTGTTGGTTTGTTTTCACAATTTTGGCAACTACCCAAATCATTTGAGCCTGGTGGCGTACAAATATTACTAAACACAGGACACTATTCCAAAGACCTGGGATGCTACCAAGAACAAGCACTTCTGAGGTCCTGTTAAATGAAACCATAAAGGACTAAAGCATGCCCACCTTATCTGAACTCAGGTGAACTGTGAAGCATTCAGAACTGCTACTTTCTGGACCAGCTTCAGCTTCAGGACGACCATATAGAGCACATTGCAATGCAATTTGCTGGTAGTATGGAAAGACATCTTAAATCAAACATTTTTATTTCCCCTGGATGTCTTTGTTAGATAAATGAAGCCACAGCAGCTTAAATTCTGGTTAGTTTATCTATAGGTAGAACTCTCCTGGTTGTAATAAGGAACTTGGGAGAACTGAATTCAGGCATACAGTATCAGAAGGAAATATACCATTCTTGCTTCTTAAAGCTGATTTATAGACTATTATTAGGACCCAACATAAGCTTAGTTGGAATACATATGAAGGTTTAGGCAAAGCTGAAATTTCGTTTCATTTTTAAAATTGAAGATGTCATCCAGTGCAATTAAAAGATGTGGGATTGTTTGAGTCAGTTCAAGGATCCATGTAATCTAGCATCAGTTCCACTTGCCCTATGGAACCACACAAACAGATATGATGGCAATTATCTTTCACTGTTTACAACATCTAACATTTGTAATAAACTACAAACAAAGAGGCATGGTTATACATTGTTGACACACCATTCCTTTCCTTTCCTTTCCTTTCCTTTCCTTTCCTTTCCTTTCCTTTCCCTTCCCTTCCCTCGCCTCCCTCCTTCTGTGTCTGTTTTCCTGTCCTTTCCTGTCTTTCTTATCTCTCTCTCTCTTTGTTTACCTCTCTCACTCCTTAAGCTCATGTGCACCACTATATTTTTTATAGATAACTAGAAGTTAATTATTTCTCTAAAGCAGGCAGAATTATTTTTATTAAAGAAAATATCCTTGACATTTCAATAATCATTACATGACAGGTTTTGTTTTTTTCTAAAAGGAAGATTATTATAGTTGAACAGCTTATTTTATCTGAACCTTAATTGAAGGTCAATAGAGCTTATTAAAAGAGTGAGTCAATTCAGAATGGGATGGGGAAGTTTACTGCTGTGTTTTCAAGGATGAATAATTATTCCCTCCTTTAAAAATCAGATTTCTTCCCCACTCTCCTATTCAATTGTGTAGAAGGGTATCTGGACAGATAAAGCATTAGAGAAAGACTTGTTTACATTTATGACAAGACCAGTTCTTCCAAGGACCATGATAAATGGTGGAAGCATAGATGGAGATAGGCGGTGAATCCTGTTTCCTGTTTCACTGCCTTTAGGAATGCCTTGCCCCCCCCCCCCAATCCACTACTGTCACACATTCAGTTTAGCAATATTTGTGCCTGCTACCCAGCTTGCTCTCCACTGTGGATAACTCCGGTGCTACTGAATGTTTTCTTCCAGCAGAAGTCCGCTTCTCTCAAATGCAGTACTGAGGGAGAGATGATGGAAATGCTGGCAAACATGACCACCAAAAAGTTTATTTTGGAGTCCAGGGTGTATTGTGTTGAGTAAATGCTGACAAATGGAGAAGAAGATAAAGACTTGAAACATATGCTTTAATGAACTGTGTCACCATCCTTTCCTTTTTTTTCTCCTCCAGCGCAACAGTTCAGCCTTGTAGAACACCAGGATAATGTTCAGATAACAAATTGCAAAAACCCAGAGTTATCTCTGTCCATTTGTGACCATATTTATTACATTGGGGGTCAGGTGATTTTGCCACCCAACTCAAGCAATATAAATTAAGCAAAATCTTTTAAGAAAGCATCCATAATTATCATACTTATCTAAAGCATCCACAGTTATCATAACTATACAGTTTGCCTAGAAGATTGGGAGGCCATTTTGCTTTATGAAATGGAAGAATATTCCCACAATCATTTAATTACTTGAGAGCTATGGTATTCTGTTTAAGATCTCTGACAGCCAAGTATTATCAAGATATATGGGGATTGCTTACAGAATACACAGCCATCTTTAGCTGTGACATCTGAACATTACACATGGATTCAGGTCTAAAATCCCACTGGGGGATTAACTCTCCTTTAGCTCAGACTACCTTATATTAGGGGAGGGAAGGATGGAGAGAAACTGACCCACACTACTGAGTTCTTGCTGAAAAATAAATATACATTTAGCAAACAAAAATGTTTGATGGATTGTGGGGTCTTTGGTGCTCTCTGAGTTGGTAGTACAATTAATTACTAAACTACATAACATCATCAGTGATAGATTGCTTTTATTTTTATATAAGAGTGGCTCACCCTGTCAGTGTTGGTGCTCATAGAGCATCAAGGGCCCCACAGTTCAACCCTTGAGCTACAAATATTCTCCTCTATCAGTGTTTGATGAATGTTCAACAAATGCATAAATTTGGCCCAATATTTGCTACTACTACTAATTTTAGCTCCAATGGAATGAGCATGCAAGCTCATTATGAAGCTCACCATGGTTTTATGTGTCCTTCCTCTTTGCCTTCCCTTCCCTACACTCTCTTAGAAAGTTTTATAAACTCCCTCAGTAAATTTTCTGATGTGCCAATCACAGGAGAGGCCTTTATTTTGATAAAAGTTTGAATGAAGCATCCCTTCAAAGCTGATTCAAAACATAAAGTCCTCCTGTTTCAACAATAACAACAACAACAACAATAACAATAGACCCAACTGCTTGGCTTCACTCTTTTTTACAGACCTTCTACAATTTCCACTGATGCTTAAACCTATCCTGGAAGTGGTTTCTGTAGAATTCTATCCAAATCTCCATAAAAAATGAAAATTTAACTTTCCCACTCCCTATCCCTAAAGTGAAAAATATCTATAAAATATCAGACCAAAGCTTTCTGGTGATCTTTTTATTTCCCTTCTAAGGACCTTTGAAAAATGTGGGGAAATGGGCTTTCTTTTTGGAGGAAACCTCTTCTTTTTTTGACTATGTTAATGTTTAGAAATGAATGTGGTTTTCTTCCTACAGCCCTGTTGTTTCAATCCCCATCTTTAATTTTAAACACAGACACAGGCACACACACATGCACCAAGTTGCACTGTCATCATGTGGTTATTTTGCCACTAAATTTTGGTGGTAAGTTCTTGAGATGATGTGTAGGTACAGGTGATCACAGGCTAGCCATCTCCTGCATGGAATATAATTGGCAGATCTCAGTGGCTGCGTTTGAACACCACTTTAAGTCAGAATGACAACAAAAAAGCCATTTTGTGACTTACAGCCAAGTATGAACCCAATCTCACTAGATGTGTAGTCCTCAATGGAACTGTATCTACATGGAGGGAAGTATGCAGTGGGATACCCCAGGGCTCTGTTTTAGGCCCAGTATTCTTCAACATATTCATTAATGATGAAGGGATAGATGGAGAACTCATCAAATTTGCAGATGGCATCAAGCTAGCAGGAACAGTCAACACACCAGAAGATAGGTTTAAGATACAGAAAGATCTTGACAGACTTGAACATCTAACAAAATGAAATTCAATGGTGAAAAAAGTAAGGTTCTACATTTAGGCAAGAAAAACAAAATGCACAGGTACAGTATATGTGGTACCTTGCTCAATCGTGATGACTGTGAGAGGGATCTTGTAGACAATCACTTAAATATGAGCCAGTAGTGTGCAGCAGCTGCCAAAAAAGCCAACACAGTCCTAGGCTCCATAAACAGAGGGATTGAATCAAGATCACATGAAGTGCTAATATCACTTTATAATGCCTTAGTTAAAGCCACACTTGCATCCAGTTTTGGTTGCCACGATGTAAAACAGATGTCAAGACTTCAGAAAGAATACGAGAAGAAAGATGATTAGGGGACTGGAGGCTAAAACATTTAAAGAACGGTTGCTTGAACTGGATATGTCAAGTCTAATGAAAAGAAGGATGAGGGGAGACATGTTAGCAGTGTTCTTTGCTGCCACAAAGAAGAGGGAGACAAGCTATTCTCCAAAGCACCTGAAAGTAGAACAAGAAGCAATGGGTGGAAACTAATCAAGGAGAGAAGCAACTTAGAATGAAGCACAAATTTCCTGATAGAACAATTAATCAATGGAATAACTTGCCTCCAGAAGTTGTAGATGCTCCAACACTGGAAGTTTTAAAGAAAAGATTGGACAATCATTTGTCTGAAGTGGTGTAGGGTTTCCTGTCTAAGCAGGGGATTGGACTAGAAGACCTCTGAGGTTCCTTTCAACTTTGTTATTCTATTCTATTACAGCAATCTCTATTATCAACTCATACCCTGCAAAAGGCCTGGACTCACTGAAAGTATGAAGAATGGATTCTGAAATCATAAAATAATTGTTGTATTTCAAAACAAGCATCCAGGATGCAGAAGATTGAAGATTCCTTCTCAGAATGTCTTCCTTGGTTAACAAGTATAAGCCAACCACAACTTCTGGCAAAGAAAACCATAATAAGCACATAGGAAAGAGTGATTTTAATGATGCTCCCTCTGTGATTCTAATTTTTCTTCAGCTAAAGCAAGGGAGCATTCCAAAATAAAACCCCCTCTGCCTTCAAAACTCTGGCACCATTGTGCTGTTTACATAGCCTGAGCTGGAATCACTCAACATGAAATGTTAACCTGTTGCTAATGAGACGTTAGTGCTTAATCTCAATGACAGCAAAACAGAGAGAGGAAGGGGAAGAAAAAAAACCCTGATTATTCTATTTGCCATAGAACCTAACTGGAGAATGAATAGGCTAACAGGGTTTAATCATTCCAGAAAATCAAAGTAATTTTCATTGGGTTTCTGTCGTTAACTACTATGAGTTTGACAAGGAACAGAGTGATGGGAATCATAGGCTTTTGACAGTTACTATTAGCACAATAGTTTTGGGAAGTTTATCTTCTCTTTCTGTTCAATCACTGGATTTCTTATTTTGAGCAAAATTATACAAGCCTACTGCATCATAAGGACAGAAGAAAAGGAAGAATACTTTAATGTATAGGTAAAGGAGCATGGCCTCTTCATTGCATATTGCCTCTAAGTCTTCCAAACTACTTCAAAAAGAATAGTGCTCCACTCAAGCCAGGGTAAATAACTCTTTCTCCTGCCTTTCCCTCTTATAATCCTTTCATTTACAGTGATAGAAGCAAACTCAGGCTAGTTAATTAATATTTAATAACTTGCAATGGAAGTGTTCAGCTGAGTGAATCAAAACTCATCAAAGAGCAGTGCTTGTTCAGCACTTCCCATCTGCCAGTGAAGATAGAGTCATTTCCCACCTCCAAATTTCAGGTGGGGAAGTGGGCAGTGTGAAAGGAAGAAAGCAAAGGGAGTCCGAAAGTATAAGCACCAAAATTTGCACAAAGTCAGGAATCTCCAAAGGGATATTTCAGTGAAGTGAAGATTCAATGGAATTACCCTGTTGTGGCCAAGAATTTTATCAGGTGGCTTCAAAGCAATTTGTAGATAAGCTAAATAAACTGATTAAGGATCTATTGCTTTGGAGGAAATCTACATGGTCAGTCACTAAGAGTTGGTATTGACCAGTGGTGGGATTCAAATATTTTTTACTACCGGTTCTGTGGCATGGTGTGGCTGGGTGGGTGTGGCTTGGTGGGCATGGTAGGGGAAGGAGACTGCAAAATCCCCATTCTCTCCCCACCCCACTAACCTGCTTCCAGCTCCATTCTCCTGTGCAGGGCAACAAAAGAAGACCCAGCTGATCAGCTGGGACTCGGGAGGCAGAGAATAGATGGGGGTGGGGCCAGTCAAAGGCGGTATTTGCCGGTTCTCCAGAACTGCTCAGAACCTGCTGAATACCACCTCTGGTACTGACTTGATTGCACATAATCAATCAATCAATGCACTGTTTGCAGTATAACTTAGGTGACTTTTTTTGCTGCTTCTGTAGTTCTCACAGACAAACTACAAAGTTACAATTGCTTTTTCCATTATGAGATATATGGCCTTTGGACATACTGTGAGAAATCAGTTTCACTGCCTCCACAAACTCTGTCTGCCCTTCAAAGCAATCTTGGTGTGCAAAACGAATATTGGTTTAGGATTCATTTACATTCTTAAGTCTCAATTTCTTTAATGTATCCAACATTCACTTAGCATAAAGTGTCTCCTGGACAATTTCAATGTCAAATTTCTGTCCTGATCTTCTTGTTCTAATTTGGAAGTTTATCCCAACTGCCAATACTCTGAAAAATCAGATGACTTTTATCTCACTTGTATTTATATATTATAGAATCAGCTCAAGCTGGCCAGGATACCTAAAACTCCTCCCTCCTTTTTTGTCCATAACAAGAAACCTGTGGCGGGGGGTGGGGGGGGTGGGGGAGGGGAATTGGGCTGAAAGAGAGTGACTGGCTCAAAGTTAATTAGCCAGCTTTTGTAACAAAAGGGAAGACTAGAGCTTGGAATCTCCTAGTTTCTAGGCCAACACTTTAACCACTACACCAAACTTGGTCTCTTATATGTTCCCACATGCACACACTTCATCTCCTTTACAGAATTGGTTTATCCCACTGGTATGCAGCTTTTCAGCAGACTGCACATTTCTTTTTGAAAACAAAGTCCTAAGACTTTTATAAAAAAAGTCTTAATGTTACCAACCACAAGGAATCTGGATACAGAAGAGATCTAGACCATACAAAGAAACTTTAGTGTAGGAGAATAAAAGGGAACATAATCAGTGGTGGGATTCAAAAAATTTTTTTACTACCAGTTCTGTGGGCATGGCTTGGTTGGTGTGCCGTGGCTTAGTGGGCATGGCAAGAGAAGGATACTGTAAAATCTCCATTCCCTCCCCATTCCTGGAGGAAGGATACTATAAAATCCCCATTCCCTCCCCACCCCACTAACCTGCTTTCCAGCTCTGTTCTCCTGTGCAGGGCAACAAAAGAAGACCCAGCCAATCAGCTGTGACTTAGGAGGCAGAGAATAGATGGGGCAGGGCCAATCAGAAGTGTTATTTGCTGGTTCTCCAAACAACTCAAAATTTCCCCTACTGGTTCTCCAGAACTGGTCAGAACCTGCTGAATACCACCTCTGAACATAATAAACTTAGCTTGCCATATATATGATCAATTAAATCCACCCCTATTTCTTCACACATTTCTTTCAGAACTGGCTTTTAATGGCACTTCTCAGGCAGCATAGCTCTCCAGCATATCTCTGGGAAAGCAAGAACACTTCATAGCCACCCACTCCCCATAACTCAGCTTGAGGGGTAGAACTGATTGAATGTGAATTTAATGGATATTCCATTTAAACTATGTCTGAGGCACAAGAAGAGTCTGCATTTCAATATCAAACTCTGCTGTGTCCCAAATGAAATTACACAATGGCAACTGGCTGGAAAATTTAAAAGAAAACGGACTCCCATAAAAATAATTCTAAAATGTGAACTCGCCTGCAGTGCTCCATAACTAAGTTGACATGGAGATAGAGGCCAAAAAGGAGTCAAACAGTGTTTGAAGAAGTAAGCAAAATGAGGACATCTTAAAAATATGGATACATTAAGCTAGCATTCACGCTTGGGTTATGTACCTGTGGGTACCAGATAACAAGTGTTTCTCCCTGCCAAATCCTTTGCTCTCAAGATTGTTTCCAACACCTGCTCCTTTTGTCTAGACATGGATAGGAATGTTGAATTGCTCGCTGAAGCCACTTATAGCAGACATTTTGGTAAATGCATGCTGACATTCTGTATTGGTTTCAGATGCGCTAATGCAATCTAGAAAGAGGTCTAATGGAGGCTTCGCCTCCCTCAATATTATTTACATAAACAAAGATTGCTGCAACCAGAGGGGCAAATGATTTTTACTTCACATATCCATTAAAAGCATCACTACTGTTTAGACCTAATTTTCATTTACACAAATGTAATTTAAAATGAAAATGCACGATGTTGTTAGGAATTAGGCTGATATAGCAGGAAGTACCCAGACTATCAAGAGCCACCAAAATCCCATCTGCTTCCATTAACCTGGAAAGGTAAAGGGCATGATGGCTCATGTGGTTAGGATGCTGGGATGGAGGCTAACTAGCCCCCGTTTGAGACCTGAGTGCTGCCATGGGGCTGGGTTGAGTTCCTGTCCTTCACTCCAATTTCTGCTGAGGACATGCAAGGAGCCCCAAGTGGGTGTCCCACAGGCAATGGTAATGTCACCAGCTAATCCTTTCAAGCCCAAAAGTGCCTTCGTGCTTCTCACACATGTGTGATGCAAACCTGCAAAGGTGGGAAGGAAACCCCTAAGTTTCAACCCTGACATATAGAGAGGTTCTTATTTCTGGGAGTTGCAGAAGCTGTTATAGCTTCTACAACTCCCAGACATATAGCTGTTCTCTTCTTGTCTGCAATAAAGAAGCTACACTACCTGAACTGTCTCCAAAATCTATTGCTAACTGAGACAATGACACAGAAAGAAAAGTTTGAGAGCCAAGAAATATGGGGCAGCTACAACCTCTGGCTGAAACAGTAGAGTCCTTATATTTCAACAAAGAAAATGAAAAAGGACCATGGTACAAGAGATATCCAACCAAGTTAGATTTTCAGCACAGATATCTGTCATGGGGTGATTGTGTGATTTCATAACAAACTATGCTATTAATTGAGCCATCACATCTTATTTCAAATTCTTTTTTTTTTTTAAATAAAAATCACTGTCTTACAGTAGATTTCTCCACAGACCCAGCCTTCCCTGGGCATTCTTTCTTTTCTGCAGCTTCCTACAAGGTCTGACACATCCTTCTGCATCCTCTGCTGCCTGTCCTATTCCTCTCTAGGATGTTATTAGCAATATCACCAATAGTAATAGCAATTTATATGCCACTTTATAGTGCTTTACATCCCTTTTCAAAGCGGTTTACAGAGTCACTATATTGCCCTCAACAATTTTGGTTCTCATTTTACCCACTCGAAGGATGGAAGGCTGAGTCAACCTTGAGCCTGGTGGGATTCGATCTGCCAAATTGCAGTCGGAGTAGCTTGCAGGACTGCACTCTAACTACTGCGCCACCAAGGCTTGTGAAGTTCAGAAAAACCAGCCTATAATCTTTCTGCACTTTGCCAAGAATTAGGGAAGTTCTGGTCAGCTTCTTTTCACTTATTTTTCTGGCAGGAACCTCCCTCCCAATAAATAAGACTGATATGTAGAATATTGACTGATTTTATTGTTGTTTTGAGTTGTATTTTAACTGTTTACATGTTCTAATTGATTACATGTTCTAATTTTTTGGATTTGCTACCTTGGATACAGTCGGTGGTTACAAAGGTAAGTGATTGATTGTCAGATTGAATTAATAACTGAATGAACCCCAATTCTCTCTCTCTCTTTTAAAGTTGTGACTTTCCACATTCATTACAAGCATAAATTTTAGTTACTTATCACCTCTTCTTGAAATGCAACAAACTATCTCTTCTTCCCATATTCCATCTCTTATCTATTAACAATTAATAAAGCATAATCATTTTAGCAAAATTCCACTAAGGGTTAAAAATAGTATAACATAACTATTTTAATGTTGATCAAATAAACCAATTTTATATTCCTTCCTGTTACTTCTAACAAATTTGTAATGGCAACCATTCAAATAATTTAATAAAACTTGATTTCTTTTTATTTTTTTCTTTGTCCCTTCCTTCTCATGTGATTCTTCAAAATTTGAACAAGTATCTTTTGTAAATCCAATATAGATGCTTAGTTTATTGTTTGTATATCCCTTTTAAACAGTAAGATATCAGCCAATTCTTGAGAAAGTGTTTTAACTAGCTACTATCTTTCTATTCAATTCTACAGTTATGATTACTACCACAATCACAATTATTGAATGAATGATGACATTGAAGATGATAAAAAGCATTTTTTTTCTCATCTACATTACATTATAATTCATGGTTTTCTTTCAGCAGCTTCCATCACTTATTGCAATGAAGCCTCATGATTTTTCCTTCTTTTTATTATTGTAAATCTCTCGATCCCATTTCACTTTCCCCTTTACATTTTGTAGCTGTATTCTCTCTCATGATTTTTGTGGCTCGTGTTGGAAAATTACATCAGTTATGATGATGAAGCTAGGTTAAGGGAAGAAGGCAAATGAGGGCAAATAAACAAACTATTGAAAAAGTCAACATCAGATAGTGTGCTTAGTTGAAGGGGCACCTTGCTTGATCAGCAGTTTGTTCAACTGCTTCTAATGCAAAACCTCAGGAATGAATTTATAAATGAAAAATCATTTGATTCAGCTTTCCAAATAAGCAATGTACTAATTTCACTCTATAAAGCCTTAGTAAGACCACACCTAGAATACTGCATCCAGTTTTGGTTAACACACTATAAAAAAGATGTTGAGACTGTAGAAACAGTGCAGAGAAGATCAACTAAGATGATCAGGGGACTGGAAGCTAAAACATCCAATGAATGGTTGCAGGAACTGGTTATCTAGTCTAGGACTAAAAGAGAAGGACTGGGGAGACATGATATAGGTCTTTCAATATTTGAGGGGCTGCCACAGAGAGGAGAGGATCAAACTGTTTGCAAAGCACCTGTAGGCCAGACAAGGAATAATGGATGGAAACTGAACAAGGAGAGATTTAACCTGGAAATAAGAAAAAATTTTCCAACAGTGAGAGCAATCAACCAATGGAACAGCTTGCCTTCAGAAGGGAGCTTAATCACTGGAAGCTTTCAAGAAGAGGCTGGACTGCCATATGTCAGAAGTGAGGATCTCTGTATAGGGTCTCCTGCTTGAGTGGGGGGGATTTGGACTAGATGACCTACAAGGTCCCTTCCAACTCTTAATCCTTGAATGTTCTGTTCCTATGGCTCTGTATAATGTTTCTCTTTACCTCCCTGAATATTTGAGGGGCTGCTACAAAGAAGAGGGGGTCAACTTATTTTCCAAAGCACCAGAAGGCAAGACAAGAAGCAATATATGGGAAATAATCAAAGAGAGAAGCAACCTAGAACTAAGGAGAAACTTCCTAATCGTGAGAACAATTAACCAGTGGAACAACTTGCCTTCAGAAGTTGTGGGTGCTTCATCACTGGAGGTTTTTAAAAAGAGACTGGGCAGCCACTTGTCTAAAATGGTATAGGGTCTCCTGCTTGAGCAGGGGATTGGAATAGAAGACCTCCAAGGTCCCTTCCAGCTCTATTCTGATTGATTGATTCACCATAACTTTGATAAGCAGCTCTGGGCAATTGTTGGGGACAGTTTTGGATAGACGTTTGAACACACTGACAATTTTAAATTTTATTACATATTGCTTGATCTTATTCGAAAGCTTGTACATGATTGTTTGAAACATTGTCAAATTGCATTGAGAAAGAAAGTAATGGTGAATTATAATTACATTTCAAGTGTGTTTGTAGGCTACGTGGAAGTTATTAATATGATTGTATTTCATCTTTCTAAAACTTTTCTACTACTATAGCAGATAGGAGAAGGCTTAAAGATTTATATGGTTGCTTCTACTTTATTTTACTGTAGGTCCTCCTTAAAAAAATAAGTTTAATTTTTGTCTCATAAATTTGGGTACTGCTAAGATTTTTAGCTGATTAAAGCCATATATACTAATCAAAGGATAAATCAATAAGAATTATTTCTGAGTCAATTTGTACAGGGCTGTGGTATTAACTGATTCATCAAGTAGATTTGAATTGATTAAACTTTTGGATGCTTAATATTGGCAGATGAATACAAATAGTTTTAAAGAAAAAATCTATTTAGAATTAATATAAATGTGAGAAAGTATTCAACAGCTGTACTTTATGCGATTTTTATACCTTCTTTGATCATAATTCTGATAAATCCTTTGAAAGCTGAATTTTGCCCTGAATTTTTTTATATTGTTTATTATGGTAAATCATGTCAAAATTGGTATGACAAGTTAACTACAATTAAATTAGGGCACACACATAAAGGCACTTAAGAATTATTAGCCAAAGATGTAAGTTCATTGTATTCAGAAGAGCTTTCTTTTAATAAAAATAGGATTTTGAGTCCTTATACCCTAATTTATATGCAATTACTCTTCTGATGTAATGGGTAATGAGAATAACCTTGTGAGACTGGTGGAAGAGCTACAGCTTAGACAATAGTCTGATAACAGAAATCCAAATTCAAAGCAGAATTGGAGATGGAGAAACTTCTCAGAATTCATCCTCCCTAATTCTCTAGAATATAAAGGCAGGGAGCGGGGAAAGCACTTAGAGGCTTGCAAAATTCTCTTACTGTAACCTTACAATAAAGATAGAATTAGTATTCTTGTAGGGCTGACATATTCAATCAATGGTGGGTTTCCACATTTTTTATTACTGGTTTGGTTCTATTTGTGTGGTTTTATGCATGCAAATGTTGTGCATGCACACAAGGCTCAAAGACTGACCTCTGTCAGTGCTGGTTAGCTGAGCTGTTTTTTAGCTCAGCTGAGGCGTGGCAATCTGCTGTGCTGTGCAAATTAGCTGAACTAAAAAAACAAGACCATATAGGAGAGGTAATGGCGGGGGCAGGTGGGCGGGGTCTAACCAGAGGTAGTATTTGCCAGTTCTCTGAACTAGTTAAAATTTCCATTACTGGTATGCCAAAACTGATATGAACTGGCTGAATACTACCTCTGTGTTCAATGCTATACTTTTAAATATAGGAGGGAGGGAAGGAGGGAGGGAGGAAGGAAGGAAGGAAGGAAGGGTTTGAACTGGAGATTTCTCAACTAGAATTTGGTAGGACAGGGTAGTCAGACTTGCAGCCCGCAGGCTGGATGTATCATGCACTGGCTACTCCCATGCCTGGTTTAGCGAAGGGGGAAAAATTTGGGATATATCATGTGATGATGCCATGACAACAAGAGTTTGACACCCCTGTGGTAGATCACAGTGACACAATAAGTAGCAAGAGCTCAACCAGACCTTTTGTTCAGGATAAGCAAACATCACTTTGTGATAATATAGATTATGTAAAAATATGATCTGCTGCAATTCTAAAGACTTAGAATTGGCTTGAATGACAGTTGAGTAGATTTCTGGTTTAGAACATTTTGCTCAACATCATAGAGTCCTTCATTCAGTCAAAAAGAGACTCATCCATTTCTGCCTTCATAGTTTAAATCCTCAGGATTATCAATTTCATATTTGCGCTCTGGAGTTTTGTACCTGATTCTCAGAATTTCAGCCAAAGACTCTGCATTGGCCTGATCTAGTGATAGCTATTCAGAGCACTTGTAAAGCACTTGAGTTTGCTTGAGAAGAGAGAAGTTCTTTTAATAGGGCTATGAAATACTGCTCTGTATTTCATTCTGGGAAGATGGTTTCAGAATATATGGGAACATTCAAGAAGCAGCCACATGGTTTCCTCAAATCGTATGACATCTGAAGAAGACAACTGTGTGATCCTTGGAAAAGATATAGCTGCTTTAAAGAATTCTGAACAGGTGATGACTTTGGACTCCAAGTGTTCTGAAAGTTATTTTTAGAATTCAGTTTAAAACTTTACACAGGCAACCTTTCTGTTTGGGGTCCAGGTGGAAAAGGAATTTCAAGGTTTAATCTGCTGAAGATCAGGGAAAGGCAGCTAATTTCATAATGGATTTTGGTAACATTTCATAAGAATGAAATAAGGAAGGGTGCGTACTGAAACTTCCTTTATTTGACTACTAGATTCACAAAGTATCATATGATCAAGGAGATTAAATAATCCACAGGAATATATGTTTGAGGCTTGGAAAATGCATATATATTCTAACAACTGTAATTTCACGATTGATATAAAGGCATTTCTATAAAACTTTGATTAAATTTATCATTACAAAATACATAGCCCAGAAATTTATCATTACGCACAAAATACATACCCTAGAAATTTATCATTACAAAATATATAGCCATGGCAACTCAACATGATGGATTTGAAGCCTCTACTGAGACAAATTCTTTAATTCTCTGTTCTTTCTGCAGTGTAGAAGATGAGGAACCTGACCTAATCAAGAAGAAAATGGTATTTCTTTGTATGCATTGCCTTCTTTCTGAATAGCTTGAGTTCCATGAGCTGAAGAAGCATCTAGAGAAAAGATTGCACCACGCTTGATCATAAAAGACAATTGTGAAGATTGCTTAATTAGAATATTAATAGATTATTAATCTGTAAGAAATAATTATGAGAATTTATCCAGAAGGAAATATTCAAGGAAAATGCAGACAATGTATATGAAAAAAATCATATTTTTTTAATGTCAGTGTCTGAAAATGCATATATCTCAATTATTGAAAATATATTTAAAATTAATTTCAGGATGTTAATTCATGAAATACTGGGAAACAAAGATAGTTGTTTTATTAGTGACATTGGAACAACAACAATGGTGATATATTCTCAAATTAGGTCACACTTTTTCAGACCTGTTAACATTTTCTCTGACAGATAATTTCCATCTATCCAACATTTGCTCTTGGTAAATATATTGAATATGGAGCTTAAAATGTTTGCATTTCTCCTTAAGATCACTCATATTACTATGGTGAAAGTTTCTGTCTGATGTATTAGAATAAGAATCCTTTTCCTTCCTCTACTATAATTTCTGAAGGAAAGCTTGCATGGAGAGGGAAGCTGACTGTTTTTTGCATCCTGTTCTGCCAAATAACAAAGAAATTACAATGTTTTAATGTTTTCTCATTATGGCTGATGGTTGATTCTTTTGCCCAATTAAGGTTAGAATTGGTTTGAACTGAATCTTGATAGCTCAATCTCAGACCACAGGTTTGAATCAAACCACACCGTCTTGGAATCTCACATCTGAATTGGACCTTGACTGTGGGGTCCTTAAAGCTTTTTGAACTTGACTGTTTTCTTGCAGATGTTTCATGAAAGATTAACACTAGACCAACAATCAAGAAGTAAACAATATCACAAAGAACCCCAAAGCAGACAAACAAGCCTTAACAGTTTGTCAACAATACCACAATCAAAGAACTACCAAAGCAGTAAACAACAGCTTAATCAAGGAGCTGTCAAGACCATGCCCACCAACACTGACAGGACAAGCCATTGATATATAAAATGAAAGCAAACCCCTACTAGCACTGATGATGTTACCTAGTTTGTTAATAAAACTTCTGCAAGAAAATAACCAAGCTCAAAGAGCACCAAGGACTCCATAGTTCAACTCTGAGCTTCAAATATTCTTGTCTATTGGGATTTTGACTAATCTGCATACTACTAATGCTAATTGCTGTGCCACATGTAATAGTGCTGTGAATGGAGCACCACACCCCCTTCTTTCTTTACCTGCAGACAGGTGCGCTAAACATTTTTTTTTCTATTAATTCTTTCCCCTTAAGGCTGGTCTTCTCCCTTCCATCTATTCTGCCTCCCCCTCCCACAATTAAAGCTAATAGCAATGTCAGAGAAGGTGCCTCACAATAGCTAATGAAATGCACATCAAGGCAAAATGTAAATAATCTCTTCTCTAGAGCCACAAGTTTAATCTAATTTCTGATGCCTGCAATGGCTTTAAAAACAAGAACTGCTTTCTTGAAAACATTTAATGTGGTCTACAGTGGCAGGGAGAGTGGCTTATGCCTCTTTCATTGCTACTCACAATTGATGCTACTTGGGTACTAGAATTAGTTAACATATCCGCAGTTGCACTTTCATATCTGTTGATTTATTTTTCATTTGAGCCAATCTTCACGGAGTGGTATTCAATAAAAAAAGAAAAAAAGGAGAAAAAGAAGAACTAATGGAAAGAGATTTTCTGTATGGAACCCCCTGCTGCCTTAACAGATTATCTGCTTATAATATAAAACATGCACTTCTTATGAGTTTCCAATCTATTTCTATTCATGTAGGAAAAATCATGAAGCAGGAACATTCTAATCAGTCCAAAGCCCCTTCAAGGTTATACAGCATTGTGATGGATAAAGAAAACACAATTTGAGATTATTTCTAAACTGTAGCCTCTGTGACATGGCAAAGAAATGCTTAGCTTTCCAATTCAGAGAGACTTGTATGTGTTTTGCAGCTTGCCCATTTCAAATTTCCACCAGTTGCTTCTGATACCACAAAAAACTGAATATTATGAAAAGGAGTAGTCACAGAAAGCATAAAAATCAAGTATACAGGTACCCAGAAACTCAACTGCTTTGAAACTTGTCAAATTTGGTACTTAATGATTTTGACACAAAAATTTTGTCCCAATGCTCATCATTTGTTTGGTAATCAAGCACAAGCTAGAACTTATCAGTGTCAGCTGCCTTATGACTCACTGCATCATTCCTTATGGGAAAAAATTGTCTGGTACTCATCATGTCTCCTAGAACCAATTAACAGTGAGTACCGAGGTATTGTACTGTGCTTTTGAATTAAGAGTTTCAGAAGGCATTTTTAAGAGTAGCAGCAAGGCATTAAGACATCATAAGGAATCACTAACGTACTGCAGCTAAGCTTTGATTTAAGAATATTTTTCTTAAGAACATTAAGAGGAAACAATCCCGGATCAAATCAAAAGTCCTTCTGCCCCCAAATTCTTCTCCAACAATATCTGGCCAAATGTCATTAGAAACCCACAAGCAAAATGTAGTCAGAATCATAGCCTTTTCTAACCGTGTGTACTGCCAGATTTACACACACCCATTCACACACTGTCAAAACATTAGCTACATATCAATAATATTACCCTCCGTGTACATTTATTCCTAAGATATGAAATAAATCGCAGTTCTTTTTTCCAGTTAGGTTGCCGCTCAGAACACTCCTGGGAATAAATCTCTTGAAAAATATTTTGAATAAATAATACATTTAATACTTTCATTATTGTTTCTGTTGTTGTATTCAATCCAAAGGCAAGCAAAGCTTCTAGCTACAAAATGGAATATATCCAGGAATCATAAAACAATGGAAAATTAAATTCAGCTGTTCAAACCAGGGCTGACAATGTCTTTCCTTGTGATTCAACTAAGCAGGAGACGGCAGGGAAGCTGCAGATCCTGGCAATATCTCCACCACTGATGAGATTTTTTCTAATGTTTACCTCTCCTTTGAGAGAAAAATCCAAAGCAAATGAGTGATGGTGGACAGAAACCTTGAAGACTTTGGCATTAGAATAGAATAGAATTCTTTATTGGCCAAGTGTGATTGGACACACAAGAAATTTGTCTTGGTGTAAATCCTCTCAGTATACATAAAAGAAAAGATACATTCATCAAGAGTTGAGAATCATAAGGTATGACACTTAATGATAGTTATAGGGTACAATAAGCAATCAAATCATACTAGGAAACAGTCAATAAGTAAGGATACAAGTGATAAAGTAAGGATACAAGTGACAAAGTTACAGTCATACAGTCACAAGTGGGAGGGGATGTGTGATAAGGAATGATGAAAAGGTTAACAGTAATAGCAGACTTTGTAATAATTGAACAGTATTGAGGGAATATTTCCAGAATAAGATTTTATAAATGCCATGTATCTATTATAAAGTCTTGCCTATTGACTGAGCCTGCTTTTTTTCCCCCTCCAAAGATGAATAGGAGGCACAAAGCTATAAGTCACTTCAACTGTGACTTCACAGATGGCACAGAAAGAAAATCCTCAAAAGATTTCAAGTATTGTGTAAATTTGGGGGTTGCTTTTCAGAAATATTTTGAGTCTTGTTTCTGTTTCAGTAGAGCTTCTGTCTCACATATGGAGTCCATCTTAAACTACCAGCAAATGGCAGTACTTTCAAGGTATGTACAATATACCATACTGACACTACATGGTTAATTGACTTATAGAGTATGGGATGAGTTGATTAGTTTGTTGTTGCAACCCACTACCTTTCTATTGGCATATTTTAAATTTTCTCTATCCATTTTCCTACGTCATTCTGCCAATTTCACCTGCTTGCTGTAGAGGTTTTTTTTTGTTATTTATATTTAGATTGCAATGGCTTCTTCCACTTTCTCTTGAGGTTCCATGCATTCATGTTCAGATCCATATTTATACAATCTTATCTAATATTCACTGCAAAATTTTGGTTTCATCCCATAACATCATCTATATATTCAATAAAAAATAAAATATTACTCTTATGCTTGACTGACATGCTTCTGACATCTTTACAACAATTCCTTACATGTTTTCCATAAATACAACAACATCCAAGTTTATTTCAAACAAGTTCATTTATTGGAGTTCCTTCTCTGGCAGGACCAATCTTCTATACATATTAAATACCAGTCATGCATCATCACAAAATATCCAGAACCGTAAAGCCTACAAATTTGAAATTTGGCACATATGTTCCTCTTGGCTTTTAGGTGTTCACTAAGAAAGGATTTCTTGAAATGAGTGTTAGTATTTCCTATATTATTTCCCCCTCCCCACCTGAATACAAATCTGTTCCAAATGCAAAACACAAGCAGAGGAGAGAGTTTCAGCTTTAGTTTCATAGCAGCAACCAGCCTTAATATAGACCAGTTGAGCTTAGCCATGCCCAGATTCCTTGCTGTCTCCTTCTTGCTCACACCAGAAATACTGTTTCAGTTTCCATGTTTCAGTTTCCAAACAGCCCTCAACTCTCTCACATACTGACAGAATGCTAGCCAGATGAATACTGATGTATGTTGGTAGGCATAGCCACAATTTTTTTTTCTTATTTTCCTCTCCAAAAACTAAGCCCAATCACATAGTTCAGTGGCAAAAGCATGTGTATCGAGTTAGTCATTTAAATATGCTTATGGTTCCAACTGACAAATAAGATTTTTTAAAAAATAAATGACATTGCATAAAAGTTATTTATTTATTTTAGTTAATTAATTAGTTAGTTACTGGAGGTTGGTTCTTTCAATTTTTATTGGAGAAAGGAAAAAGAAGGAAGCCAGCTTTTATTCTGTAGGAAACAAGAGGAGAAAGGGGAAACTCTTAAAGCTGTTTCCCCACGACTGAATGTTAGTGTCCTATTGTATCCCTAAGCTATCACTGAAAAGCTCAATATCTATCCTTATTTCTGCTTTATTGAGATGATTGGATAACTAGATCTATAACTTATTAGTGACAACCTTGCCAAAGGGCATTTCCCTACTAATGTCTCATTAGTGTCTTCAAAGCATCAATCACTGTTAAAGGGATACAAAATTTGTCCTCATAACTATTATTCTGCACAACAGTATTTGGATAAGTCTGTAAGATTTTGGGTTCTTGCTGTTCTCTGAACTTGATGCTTTTCCTATAGTTGTTTCAGCATCAGTCTATGTAAGATTAGCATTGCATAGGAAAATGAATTTGGCTTGCACTGACAGTTTTGATCTAAAGATTGTTCCTTCCCTACTATTTTACCCTATGACTATAATTAAGTGTCGTACCTTATGATTCTTAACTCTTGATGAAAGTATCTTTTCTTCTATGTACACTGAGAGCATTTGCATCAAATTCCTTGTGTGTCCAATCACACTTGGCCAATAAAGAATTCTAAAGAATTCTATTCTAAATAGGTATAGCAATACAGGAATATTCTTCACTGGCCAAGTGATTGGATACACAAGGAATTTATCTCCAGTGAACAAGCTCTCAGTACGTATAAGTAACAAAGTGGTAAGTGATAGATATAAATCATAAAATACAATCATAAATCATAAGATACAAACAAGTGATAAATCATAAGATACCAATAGGAGAAAGTAGTAGGAAAGATGAGAAAGATGAAAAGATGAGAAAAATGAGAAGATAAGAAGGATAATAGCAATATAGCCTTCTTACATGGTTAGATATCCTTAGGCATAAGACAATGTTGTGGAATTGGGGGACAGAGTGATGGCATGAGGGAAATATTTCTTTGTGTCCAGTTGTTTTGCTTGGAATGCTCTGTCCTGAGGTGAGAAGGTGAAACAGTTTATGTCCAGGATGTGAGGGGTCTGTAGATATTTTCTCTTTCTGGCTGTATACAGATCTTCAGTGGAAGGAAAGCTGGTTGCAATTATTTTTTCTGCAGTCCTGTCTGTTGAAATCTGTACCTGCCCTGTTTGGCTGCTGTGCCAAACCAGACAGTACATGTAGATGTACATTTACAGATACTGTATATAGATGTAGATTCTCTGTATTACTGGAGGATGTTTTATTTATTTATTTATTTTGGTTTGTCAATTGCTTACAAGATAATAGGTATAAGTAAAAACATAGTTATGAATACATGGATACATACAAGAAAAATAAAAGAAACAATAGGACAGGGACGGTAGGCACATTGGTGCACTTATGCACACCTCCCACAGACCTCTAAGGAAAGGGGTGAGGTCAATAGTAGAAAGTCTAAGGTTAAAGTTTTTGGGGTTTGGAGAAGAAACCAGTGAGTCAGGTCGAGTATTCCAGACATTGACCACTCTGTTGCTGAAGTCATATTTCCTGCAATCAAGTTTGGTGCGATTTACCTTGAGTTTGTATTTATTGTTTGCTCTTGTATTGTTATGGCTGTAGCTGAAGTATTCATTGACAGGTAGTGTTGTGTATAGAACTTGGTAGACTCCAAATATTTTAAACTGATTGGTCGAATAGGCCATTCTCGGATTGGTCAGTGAAGCACCATTCCGATTGACCCGCCTAATGGCGGGAACACTTGAACAACTGTCATTGGCCACAAACCGCGAGCAAGCCGCTATAAGAAGGGCTGCCGCGGCTTGGGTAACTGTTCCATTACAAGTCACTATACTGTTTTAATAAAGAGCTGTTTGTTGGAACCCGGTCTCGCGCACCTTATTTCCAAATGGAACACTTGCAACAAGGATGGGATCGTCCTAGAAGAGCGAGACCGAAGCAGGCAGCAACCAGAACCGAGCGACCAAGATGGCCGGTAACAATGCGCCGCCCACACTGTTCAACCCAGCCGAAGAAGATTGGGAGTCATACATTGACCACTTTCTGATATTCTTAGAAAGCAACGAGCTACAGGAGATAACTGACCAGAGGAAGAGAGCTGTATTCCTCACGCACTGTGGGCCAGCCATTTTCAAAATGGCCAAGGTGTTAGCTAAACCGAGAGACATTAAGCAGATGGCATGGCCTGAACTGAACAGAATGCTACGAGCCCATTACGCGCCTGTGGTCTCCAACCTGATCAAAAGGCATGAATTTTATAAACGAGAATGGGAAGACAAGAGCATTGGGGATTTCATAGCAGCCCTAAGACACATTGAAGGAGCCTGCGAGTTCCAGAACATGGACGAGGCCATGAGAGACTGCGTGGTCCTCGGATTGAAGGAAGCTACACTCCAAACCAAGCTGCTAAACAGACCGAATATCACAGTGGCCGAGGCCATCGCAGAAGCCACCGCCACTGAAGCAGCCAAGAAATCCGCAACCACTATGTGCCAGATGAACTCCATTCCAGATCCGCCGAATCAACCCAGAGAAAAGAGGGTGGAAGGAAGCAAGAAACAGCCTACAGCGACCGCCCACCATGAAGATCTCAGCTCCCCGAGCGACACTGATGACGACAATGAAGACATACATAGGCTTCAGTCGGAAAGAAAATGGCGGGAAAAAGAAAGAAGCAGGAGAGAATTCCAGTGTGCTGGATGTGGAGAAAATCACCCACGTTCAGAATGCAGGTTCTTTGATGCTATTTGCAGGTGTTGTGAAAAACAGGGGCACATTGCAAGAGTCTGCTGGAACAAAAAGAGCTATAGTACAAAAAGACGCGGTGGCACCTCCCCTCAGAAACGAAGAGAGACAAGCTGGAAGCAGATGGAGCTGAGAGAGCAGAAACCAGCGAACGAACGGCAGAGAAGAAACACACCAAACAATAACCATCAGAAATGTCAGGGCAGCAAACGCAAAAAAGGTCTGGATAAATGTGAAAATCGAAGGAAAGCCCTGTGAGATGGAAGTAGATTCTGGATCATACCTGTCAAAGGTACCTTGTAACACTATCAGAAATCTGATACCAGACATCAAGCAAAGAGAACTGGAACAGCAAAAATTGATATTAAAAGACTACCAGGGAAACCGAATCCCAGTAGTGGGCCTTGGACATTTCCAAGTAGAAGTTAAAAACCACGCTGAAGTGCTGCCTCTGGCAATCGTCAACCGTAGCCTGCTGGGAATCGAATGGTTCATGCCTCTGGGAATCGGAGTGACCGGGATCAACAGCATCGTTGCGGCCAACTGGGAATAGAGCTTGCTGGAAGAGTTCTGGGATGTATTTGACAGGACCCTAGGCAAGTACAAGGCGACCCCAATATCATTCAGCCTAGATCCAAAGGTAGCTCCCATCAGGCTCAAAGCCAGATGCGTTCCCTTTGCCTTAAAGCCAAAAATAGATGAGCAGCTTAACAAACTCATCGCACAAGGGGTCTTAGAGCCAATCGACCATGCCAGGTGGGAAACACCCATCGTGACTCCTGTCAAACCAGATGGGTCAGTGAGCATCTGTGGAGACTATAAGGTAACCCTAAATCATGCACTCCAACAAAGCGTGTACCCAGTACCGGTAGCGCAACACCTATTGCACTCATTAGTGGGAGGAAAATTTTTTGCGAAACTTGATCTCGCACAAGCGTATCAACAGCTACCAGTTGACCCCAAGACTGCAGAGGCACAGACTATAGTCACGCAAGAGGGGCTTTCAAGTGCAACCAACTTCAATTTGGCATTAGCGTTGCCCCGGGTGTTTTCCAATGCCTCATGGAGCACCTTCTCAATAAAATCAAAGGAGTCATCTCTTATTTTGATGATGTATTGATATCAGCAAAAAATGCACAACAATTAGAAAATAGACTAAAAGAAGTTTTGCGAAGATTCAGAGAAGCAGGGCTTAAAGTCAAAAGAGAAAAATGTAAACTAGCCACCGATCAGGTCGAATTTTTAGGCTACCTTATAGATGAGCAAGGGATACACCCCACTGAAAAGAAGATAAAGGCAATCAAAGACGCACCCAGACCTAAGAACAAAACTGACTTACAAGCATTCTTAGGTCTCATTAATTTGTACAATGTCTTCCTGCCCAAAAAAGCAACCGTAGCAGAACCTTTACATCAACTGTTAGATAAAAAAAAAACTGTCTGGAAATGGGGCCACCGGGAACAAGCAGCATTCCAGAGCATTAAGGACTTATTAACTTCTTCCATTTTGATTCAGTATAGCAACACTTTGCCATTGACGGTCACCTATGATGCATCGCCTTTTGGAATCGGCGCCATTCTGGGTCACAAGCTACCAGATGGCAGAGAGACAACAATCGCCTTCTATTCCAAAACACTGTCAAAATCTGAAAGGAACTACAGCCAACTCGACCGAGAAGCCCTCGCAATCATTGCAGGCATCAAAAGATTCCATGAATACCTATATGGTAGGACATTTTCAATTATCACTGACCACAAACCCCTGCTAGGGATCCTAGCAGGAAACAAACCAACCTCGAACATTCTGTCGCCAAGAATGATGAGGTGGTCAGAATTCCTCGCTGCATACAATTACACACTCATCCATCGACCAGGAAAGACCATCACCCATGCGGATGCCTTGAGCCATTTCCCACTGCCCGACATAGAAGGCGACCCAGCTCCCACCATCTCTACTCTCCAAATCGAGTCATGGCCAAATCTGCCACTAACCACAGCAGACATCGCTAAAGCTATCGCGAAAGACCCACTGACAGCTCGAATCCTGCATTGGGTAGGTAAGGATTGGCCGGACGAGAATAGAGGTGAGACTTTTAAACCTTTTCACAACTGACAGACTGAACTGTGTATTGAAAAAGGCTGTATACTGTGGGGACAGGGTGATAATCCCAAAAATGTTACAGGAAGAAGTGTTGTGCATGTTGCACGAGGGATACCCGGGCATAGTCAAAATGAAAGCCCTGGCCAGGAGTTATGTCTGGTGGCCAGGGCTGGACAAAGACATTGAACGATGGGTGGCAACATGCCATGACTGCCAAAAATCAAGGCCTACCCCCCCACTGGCACCAGTCATGGAAAGGGAAACTCCCAGAGGCCCATGGTCGAGACTGCATATTGACTTTGCTGGGCCAACGAAAGGGAACTCCTATTTTATAATCGTTGAAGCTTACTCGAACTGGTTAGAGGTTATCCTTATGGTGTCTACTACTACGGAAGCAGTCATAAAACAGTTAAACAAACTTTTTGCCACACATGGACTGCCAGATGTAATAGTCTCGGACAATGGGCTCCAGTTTACCGCTTTAGCTTTCGAGCAATACTTGGCTGCACAGGGCATCTGACATGCCCTGACAGCGCCGGCTCATCCGGTTTCTAACGGACGGGCTGAAAGCATGGTTCATGAAACAAAGGAGGCCCTAGAAAAAGTGGACATGGGGGATGTCCAAGATAAACTTAACAAACTATTAACTATTCAACATATCACCCCTAGTACAACCACTAACAAAAGCCCAGCAGAACTCCTCATGGGTAGAAAATTGCATTCCTACCTATACGTGTGACAAACCCCCTGACTCCTCCAGTAAATATTGCTCCTTTGATATCGCCAATTTAGTCTACGCTAAGAACCTTACTGGGAACCCATTATGGCTTCCAGCCACAGTTACCCAAGTCACAGGGCCCCGGTCATACCAACTTGCACTAGACGATGGCAGAACATGGAAGCGGCACATCGACCAGCTTCGCTCTCGAACATTGGAACACAACACTACACTACCGCCGCAGACACCAATAAATGAGCCAAGAACAACCGAGGAGGGGGGGGGGAACACAAAATAATAAAAAAGGGAGAGACAAACCTCCAATAACACGACAACAATCACAACACAAACCCGAACTAGAATCCCAAATGAAACAAAAAGAGCGCTTACCCATAGACGACCTCCAGAGAAGAAGTCTGGGAGCAGGAGAGCGAGGTGAGGCCTTCCTGGAAGGAGACACCCAGGCCAGCTCGACCAGCCCGGACAAACCAGGAGGGAACAGCGGAGCCACCTCGACCATCCCGAGAAACTCAGGCAGGAGCAGCAAGGCTGACTCACCTTTCCAGGAGGTTCCATGGAGAGGACATGGAGAGAAAGTGATCCTGTCCGAACCATTTGAGGACCACGCTGAGACTGAGCTGTGCAGGTCAACTAGGACCCGCAAAAGCCCTACCTACCTGCGTGACTACGTTACGCATGTTGGACAAAACCAAAGGGGGAAGGATGTTGTGTAGAGAACTTGGTAGACTCCAAATATCTTAAACCGATTGGCTGAATAGGCCCTTCTCAGATTGGTCAGTTAAGCGCCATTCCGATTGGCTCACCTGACGGTGGGAACACTTGAACAACTGTCATTGGCCACAAGCCGCGAGCAAGCCGCTATAAGAAGGGCTGCCGCAGCTTGGGTAAATGTTCCGTTACAAGTCACTATACTGTTTTAATAAAGAGCTGTTTGTTAGAACCCAGTCTCGCACACCTTATTTCCAAATGGAACAGGTAGAACATTGCAATATATGATTTTATATACTATACTTATATCAGACCAAAGTCCGTGTAATTCTAGATTTCTAGGTCTAGAATTTCAAGTCTGGTGGGATAAGGTATTCTGGAATGAGTAGAGGAGTAGAGAACTCTTCTTGTGAAATATTTCTGGACTTTCTCAACTATGTTAATATCAGATACATAATGTGGGTTCCAGACTGATGAACTGTATTCGAATATTGGTCTAGCAAATGTTTTGTATAAATAAAAAAATATTTCATCATGTCAGAAGACGGAGGAGGGGGGAATACTTGGAAGTACAATGTGTTCTTTAGTTTGATGGACAGTTAAGAGAATGTAAAAGAAAATCAACAATGAACAGTGGTGAGGTGGGATCCCTTTCATTTTTCTAAATGACAACAGCCACTATTAAATTGACATTTCTTGCAATGGAAGAAATTCATAAAGCTAGAATTTTTAATTATCACCTTGCTCAATGACCCATCAAGAAGAGCCATGTGAGGAATTAGCATACTTAATAAGCAGAGAAATATGAGAAGAAAAAGGTAGAATTCTTGCTGGGGAAGAATATAGAAAGAAGACACTGGAATTCTGAACATCAACATTCAACAATGCAGTATTTTATTGCATATAGTACTTGTTAGTGTCTTTTGTTTTCCCCAAACAAGTTTAATTTTTTTAGGGCAGACTTATACAAACAAAACATAAAACATAAAACCATCTTCAAATCACATACATATAATGTGTCAGTTGGTTACAAATCTTGTGTGCTTCCTCTCTGTAATCATCACTTATCATTTGTATAAATTCTCATATTATCAATCTAATATAAATATGTACATTATTATCAATTATTAATAACTTATTTCACTAAACTGTTGTTCACTCATTTTATACAAGATGTTCTATATTTGCTATAAATTTATAGTATACATTCTTCCAATGGTTATACATTTTATATAGTGCTGTTCAGCTTCCTTCGGGTATTATCCCACGTCATTGTAGTGCTTTTAAAGTTGTAGCAACGTTTCAGCAGAATCTCATCTGCCATCATCAGGCTTCTGTATTGAGTTTGTATGTGGGTCAGGGTCTCACAGCCGTTGGTTTTAAATTTGAGGCTAGCATATTATTGTGGCAGGATGTTTTTTTCTACATCCTGATTGGTTGCTACAACTTTAAAAGCACTACAATGACGTGGGATAATACCTGAAGGAAGCTGAACAGCACACATGTAAGTACACGCGAAAACTTAAAAAAACAAATTTTATATAGTGTGTATATATTCTGTATCAGTCTATTATCTTTAAGATTTTCTAACATATTTCATTTCCATTTTTTTTATCTAACCACTGATAAAATATATCCCATATCTTATAAAATTGTTCATCTTCTTGTTCTCTAATTTCAAAAGTTTCTGAGGCAATAAATTATTTCAAAAATTTAACAAATGCCCCAGTAGAGATAATCAACCACTTCTGCTATGAATTTACTCTGGCATGATGCTCGATTTCATATTCCCTTGGCTGCATGATTTTTAATAACTGTCAAGCACTTTGAAAGGAAAAAGAACTATACAAAATTTGCAGAATGTTAATCACCAACAATTGTTCAACTGAGAAGCAAAAGAGGCTACATTTCCCAGAGGACTGTCTTGCTTGTTTGCCATTAATTCTTGCACAGTGCACTGACACTGATTATTTTGCCTTGTGATGTGGAGAAAATCAGAACCAAATTGATGCCTAGGACCCTAAATGGCAGATAGCTCTCCAACCTGATGTCCTCCAGGTTTCAGGAGACTACATCTCCAGAATGTTGCTACTTGAAAAATTATGATCTCAGCATACTTCAACTGTACCAGTTGGAGAGGCTGCATTTGATCAATAAGATGCAGATTTGTGTTTTGGCAAAAATAATTATTAAGAGGAAATTTGATATTGCAACTTCTGTCTTTTTTTTTTTTTTTTGGTGCCATCAAAACTGTTCTTCTCATCATGCATCTTCCAGGAACTACAGATGTCAAATATTTTTCTCAATGCTGGAATAATTTCCTTACAGGAATAGATAGAGGTCATCTAACCACTTGTTTCCAGCAGTGATATTTCTGGGAATTCATCAGGATTCTTCTGTCTACCTTGGTGGACAGGGGTGATTTTGCTACATTCTTTGGCTATGAGTAGAGTTCCTGGAATCTGGTGAGAAAAGTTCTTAGGATGTCCAATTAAAATGATTCAGTTTTCTGGATTGGCATTTGCTTTGATTGTACTTGAGTGTTGTAAGCTACCCAGTCACTCTCTTTTGAGATGAGTGTACAAATACGATATATAAAATAAAAATTAAATACATTCTTTTTTTCTCTATCTCTTACTCATTTCTGTTAGGGGTGTAAGAATGTCCTTCTTAAACCAATTGTTTCATTTGCCCCCTCCCTACCAAAATTGCTATGGCACAGACCAGATATATAATTCACTTAATCAAGTAACAATCACTTCAGAATAATACTGAACTCAAAACTGTACTTAGAAAGCATGCATATAAAATTATTAAATGTGTAACTTTGGAAAAGCTGCATAGATTGGACTTCTGGGAGACCAATGTTGGACTGAAGATGGCCCTGTAAGAGTGGAGTCAATGATCACGGTAAAAAAAAAAAAAAGAGTCCTAGAGGAGATCAACTCTGAATGCTCTTTAGAAGGCCAGATTCTGAAGATGAAACTCAAATACTTTGGCCACCTAATGAGAAGGAAGGATTCACTGGAGGAGAGCCTCATGCTGGGAATGACTGAAGGCAAAAGAAGAAGTGGACGACAGAGAATGAGGTGGCTGGGTGGAGTCACTGAAACAGTAAGCATGAACTTAAATGGACTCCAGAAGATGGTAAAGGACAGGAAGGACTGGAGGAACGTTTTCCATGGGGTCGTGATCAGTTGGATACAACTTCACAACAAACAACAACAAAAAGGAAAGGGCTAAAATCACCTACACGTTTGCTCTATTCGAGCCTCCCAACAAAGAATCATAAAGTAGTGATTGCCAGTGGATTTGAGTCAGAGGAGAAAATATTCTGCCTAAACCATATTTTGATCCTGTCAAGGGACACTGAGTTCATCTATTCTCCCTCCAGAAGTTGCTTGTTAATGAAGTTCTGAATGCTAAGAACTTTTCAAAAGACAGGCTGCTTTACATCAGGAGATTTGCCTTCTACCATGGATAAAAGAAGTTCTAAGTAAGTTTAGGCATTAACAAGAAAAGCTTTGATTGTTGGAAAACAGCAAAAGGGAGAGAAAAGTTATTTTGGAAAGTTAAAGGGCTAGACAGACTTGAAAGAATATTTCCTGTGGGGTGTTTAACAATTAAAAAAAGAAATATATGAAGTTTTTGAAATTAACTGTTTTGTTGATTTGAAAATAAACAGATTATATAAGAGGGGAGTTGAAGACTTGCTGGAGTAAACTGGGAACAAAATATTACTCTTAAAAGAGAACAATGGAGCAATAATATAAATTAAAGCTGTTTGGGAACAATATTCTCAGAAGTTACTTAAAAATTGTTTGATACAATAGCAAATAATTTAGAAGAACAGATTTTAGTGGATCAAATAGAGGCTGAGACTGATTTGAATGTGGATTTTGGTGCTGGATTATAAAAGTGATATGGAAAAACATGCTGCTGTTCTGAAAATGGATTTTAAAATGGCAGAATATAAAAGTCATATGGAAAATGATGCTAAAGTGAAACCAGTTGATGTTTTAATTATGAAAGGGGGAATCTACAAATAATGAATCAGAAGAGTGTCTTGGAAAGCCCTCTTATCTTGGATTTTAAAATGAAGGTGTAAAATTAACCAAGCTGACCCTGAGACAAAAGAAGGTGACATTATTCGATCTGTTCCTGAAAGGAGACAAAATGAAAATGGTAAGAAATCAACTTCTGGAGCATTATTTGATGGGATTAAAGATCATTTTTTTCAAAAGAAAACAAGTTTGTAAAGTGAATTATAGGGCTTAAAATTGATGTGTTGGTGTTTCTGGTAAATATTAATGGGATTTTTTTTACTAGAATTGAATATTTAAAGAATAATTGTTTAAATATAGTGTTTAAAGAATAGTTCTTTAAACATAGTGTTCCAATATTTGAGGGGCTGCCACAAAGTAGACGGGGTCAACTTATTTTTCAAAGGAGAGAAGAAACCAAGAACTTAGGAGAAATTTCCTGACAGAACAATTAATCACTGGAAAGGCTTCAGAAATTGTGGGTGCTCCATCACTGGAGGCTTTTTAAAAAAGACTGTACAACCATTTGTCTGGAATGGTATAGTTTGGGCAGGGAGTTGACTAGAAGACTTCCAAGGTTCCTTCAAACTCTTTTGATCTGTTCTGTTCTGCTCAGTTTATAAATTGGAAGGTAATTCTTTTGTTTTATGTTTTTCAGAAAGTGATAAATCGGATTTAAAAATAGATGTATTTCATTAGGGCTAAAATATATATGTTACTATTCCTGATAGCTCTTGATAGACTTTTGCTGAGTAGCGTGATGATTTTTTAATGATTTGATTAATGATAAGGGATGATGTATAGAAAGAAAATATTTTTATTATGATGATAATGATAATTACTAAAATATTAGAAAAAGGGTTAAATTATTGAAATTACTTGTGCTTTTCTGGAGGGAGGAGAGAATCCTCTTTATGTTTTATTCTTTTTTTTCTTCTCTCAATCCTTTTGTATTTCTTTTTTCATTTTTGATATCTTCTTTTGTATTAATTTTTTTATCTTTATATTTGCAAACTTTAATAAATATTTTTTTAAAAAAGGAAAAATTGCCTAGGTTCAGAATAGTTACATTCAAACTTAGTGTATAGTGGAGAAAAAGTTCAGTCAGAGAAAAAGGAATACAAAAATAGTTTTGCACATATCCATTGTGTGTGCGTGTTGCTTTTATTTTTCAAGAGTAATTTGCAGTATAATGTATGGTGTTAAACAGTACATGAAAACCTGATACGTTACTGTACATTATTGCAAATTAGAGGTGTTAGTTCAGGACTGGCCAAGCCCTTTGAGGCAAAGAAGGACTGGAAATGGAATATAGATCCTGATTGACTTCAGGAATGAAACAATATTTCATCTGTTATATACTTATAATTTGGGATGGGGAGGTGCATGTAACTCTAGACATATGCTTACATATGTGCTTCTGTCTGTATTTGGATAATTATATTGTCTGCTTTACTTTGCAAAGGACACTTTGACAGATGTCTGCCTGAATGATAGTCCTATCTGAATCTATCTTAATGAACTCTGTGAAGGTTGAGCAGAGGTTACAGCTGCCTTCCAGCCAGTTCATTGCAGATGAAAGAAAGATCCTTGTTCAAGGTAGTCCCTCACATTAGGGAAGTCTATTCTATTTTAAATTAAATTACAGTAATTGTTTTTAGTAAATTAAGATGTAAATGAAACAGATTGCCTCTTTGGTGTAGAGATAACCCATTTCAATGGTTCTCAATCTTTTCTTCAACCTGGACCCCTTTTGAATATCTTTTGTGGCCATGAACACCCAAGACTTAAGATTTAAATCATAACATTTCTTCAAGCCTTCATGGATCCCCCGTGATGATATCGCTGCCTCCCTCAGGGATCCACAGACCAGTGGTTGAGAAGCAGTGGTTTATCCCTTCCTTATGGTACTTCAGAACCTCTGTGTTATGTAGTTTCCATTACATTTTTATGGGCTGAGCTATACCAGAAGGCAGCCGTCCCTCCCAAGCAGCCTCCACTTGTTTATTCCTTTTTAAAAAGTCATTTTGGCTGTTGGCTTATACTGTTTCTTAAGAGAGCAAGTCCATTCTGGGAGGTAGCAATTGCTCGTGTGAGCAAGAAGTCATGCCTTATTTTCTGTCCCTGTGGAAGATGGACCATGACTATAAATACAGCCCACAGTCTATATAGATATATCAACCTTACAGAATTACATGGATTTTCAATTCTGCCATCTTAATGTTGTTGGGTTTTTGTTTTTTGTTTTTGAAACGGCATGAGGTAGAGATGGGGGAATATTTTTTTAACAGAATGTTGGACTTTCAAGCACAGAGGAAAATGCCACATGTTACTTTTCCTTCATTGCAAATCATTTGCAGTCAATGGGCATCATTTCCAAGCACCATTTCCTGAGCACATTCATTGTGATGAAGGGAATTGAGGTCTGGTGCCTTTTGATGGCTCCAAATTAGAGAAAATTGGATTAAGGTCCTTTGGAGGTCAACAAGTTTTTACTAAAACTTGAGAAGAACTTATGCAAGAGTGACAGCATGGGAACAACTAAAACAATCTGAAATTTACATTCAAGGTAACAGTCTATTATTCATGATGTGTTGCATATCTGCAGCACTGTTTTCCTAGCCTTCATGTTTTCAGCATGAAAATTAATATTTATAGCATTTTCTTCTTTTATTGTCCAGCAAATATAGATGCTGTCAAGATGTTCTGCAGACATTTTTGTATTTTTAATATCAGCTTGGAAATACCTCTCATGTCAAAAGGAAATAAAATATTATTGAAGCAGAAAATATAATGCAACAGTTGTGGTTTCCACAGAACAAACAAAATTATGGCATTAAAATAACTTATATCTGAAGAAGTAGTGTCTAATGTTGCCTTTTTATACAAAAATCACATGATCAAAATGATGACTAGATAGCAGTCATTTTAATTCTTTGTTTGTAATATTGTCCAAATTTACTTGGACCTATCCTTATTTAATTCTGAGAGGACATCTCTGAATAAATAGGCATTGGGGTTATTGGGTAGGATATATATTTACCACTTAATAAGATTAACCAAGCAAGGATTTGAAACTTTAGTTCTTGTTTATGATAGACCTGGTCTTTTACTGTGGTGGTTTAAATTATGCTTTTTCCAAGATGTTATCTTTTTTAAATGAAAAACTGAAGTTTGCATTATGATTAAATCTCAGTGCACTTTATCAGTTAGCCTAGGGAGTTGAATATAACTACAGCTAACTCCAATAAACCTTATTGGATAGCTATGCATAGGACTGCAATCATGTTAATTCTACAATATTAGGCCTGATGCCATCAGCTGTAGTTTGGGGACGCATTTGTATATATCACAACAAATCTCTGCATTTCAAAATTCATCTCTTCATTATTGACTTTGTCACGAAATTAGAGCAGAAAGACAGATGAGAGATTTCCATGAGTGAGCAGTTCATGTTAAAGATGGAGAAGAGAGAATGAGCAGCCATAATGAAAGGAGAAAATCCGTAGGAGGGCCTTTGACAAAGGCACACTTGGAGTTCTACATAGAGCAGCTGAGCAATGGCACTTACTCTTCAGCCGCATGTCTATGGAGATGTTCAGTCATCCGGGTCATGGTTGCCTTTTTCAAAAGGCAACTGGACTCTCTCCCTCTGTCCCTCTCCTTCCCTCTCCCTCTCCCCTTCTCCCTCCCTTACTTTTACTCTCTTAACTTAAAAAAGTAAAATTTTTACTCCGGATCTGATCTTTGCCTATCACTCTGCTGCCTCCTTGTCTAGCAGATTGCTAATCTAAAGTCAGTTCCTTCTGCAGTTTTTTTTCAAATATATGGGCAGAGCACAAGTCCTTTGGCTTTCTTTCTGGTTGGATGTAGCTAGCTAGTAGCAGATTTTGCCTAACCCTGTAGTGAACAGCATTTTCTGTAAGTACTTCTTTTTATTATCGCAATAACACCTCTTCATTAATTAGATTTATTTTGCCAGGAACACACAAAGGCACATGTCAAACACTTCAGTCTCTATCAAAGAATTTCCCCCTACTTGCTTTCACAAGGAGGGTCATTTCACAAGCCTGTCATTTCACTGTGCAAAATACAATCTGATCGTTCCATCATCTGACCAATAGGCATAGTCAAAGAAAGAATGCCTGGCCTCTGTTTGTGATAGAATTACCCCTCCACTTGGTGCCTGGTAAAGAAGGGTTATGTGATCCTGTCTCACCAGTGAAAAATGTAGAGAGAGAAAAAGAGAGAGACAGAAAGGATTCATTGCCTGTATGATCAGTGAAGCTGTATTTCTGGTTTGAAGAAGCTCCTTTGGGTGCAAACCCTGTATTGCCTGGGCTTACATTGTCAAAAACAAAACCTATCTTTAATGACTCATATCCAGAGAGCCCAAGCAGAAAGAAGAAATCTGCACAATCTATTGTAATTACAATTTCCCCATTATGCATCATCAAAGAATAACCCAATAACAGTGCAAATCACAGGCATTGCAATTTCATCCACCCGCTATTTCCATGTAAAAGGGAAACCATGCTAAATAATCAAGCCAGAATCTTAACAGATAAAGCAGTCACCTAAAAGGACATTTGATCATCAATAAGCACCTATTTCAATCAATAAATGAAGGACAGATTTAATCGTGGTCTTTGAATAACTGAAAGGCTCTCAGGCAGATAGTGGAACTGCACTGGTTAAGCAAGCAGGATTAGCACAAGCAACAAGGGAGCTAGTTTGTGTTCAGTGATAGAAGAATCACCAGTTGGTTAAAAAAAAGATACACAGCTTAGAATATGGAGCAGACTATTTGCAGTGAATTACATGAACCTCCCTTATCATGGCTACAAGAATTCTCAAATTAGGAGGAGGTAGAGCAATGGAAGGGCAAGATCTATATGAAGCATGAAACAGACAGCTAAAGACTAAGGTCACGGATAGAGCAAGCAGTAGTGCCAAAAATGAACCAGAGTTAAGAGGAATGGTTGGAGTCTTCTAGTTTTCCTATTACGAGAGGCCAGACAGAGGGAGCATCTGAGGCACACTGTCTTGCAGAATGAAAAATTCCTCCACAGTTTAAGGCAATTAACAACATCTGACCTCCCAGGGAAACATCTTGTTTGAAACATTTAAGTTTATGCCTCACAGTTTGCAGGGATGCCATCAATTGCAGCTCTTGGCTCAGCTGCACATAACTCCTTAATAATGCTGTCTATGGGCACAGTTAGATCCCTCTGCTGAATTGCAATCTACTAGTCCTTGAACAAACAGTAAAGTATGTCAGTGTAAAATCTCTTATTCTCCACTTTCCATGCTCTTTTTTGCTTCCACTGAGGTTAGGAAGTGTTGCTGAACTTGACTGGTTTCATTTCCTGTTCCATAGCATCCATGGGTGGCTATGTGGCTAGATTGGAGTAGGCAAAAGATGGATACAGCAATAGCATTTAGATTTGTATACTACTTCACAGTGCTAAATTACAGCCCTCTCAGCATATTGGCCCAAGCAATCCAGGTCCTCATTTTAACAACCTCAGAAGGATGGAAGGCTGAGTCAACCTTCAGCTGGTGAGGACTGAACTGCTGGCAGTCAGCAGAATTAGCCTGCAATACTTCATTCTAACCACTGCACCACTATGGCTCATGTGGCCAATGGTGTCAGAATCAGCAGTAGATAGCTACCAGAACCTGGCTCTCTCTCCTGATTTAAATCAAGTTTTAGTACAAGACTAGAAAATTCAAAGCCATGTTTATAAGGATCTCCATGAGATCTGATAAGTGCTTCAGAAGGTGCTGGTCTGGTGTTACTTGGGTAAATGCCTCTAAAGAAACCAGACATCTGTCTCTGTTAGAGGTCAAGCTATAAGGGTCACAGACAGCAGTTCCCAGTGATTGAGTTGAGATGTGCCCATAACACACCAAAATGGCCAATATGAGTTAGAGAGAACTTACCACTGACAGCATCAGCAACCATATCATTGATAAAAACATGGGTGAATATATCCATGGCAAAAATTGTGTTTGGAGAAGAAAGAAAGAAAGCACTGCTTTAAAACTGGAGCACCTAAAAGGTGATTTTAAGTTGCTTCAGCTGTAGACTAGAAATGACACAAAGGACATAGCATTCCAGTTAACAGGATGTGTCACATTGGAGATATAACTTACACTAATTTTTGGATCTTCTGTATGCATTCCTTCCTCTTCTCTAGCCAATCTATTGATTCTGCCTGTTTCAGTGTGGCCAACGCATGGCTTCCCCTTTGGCTCTCAAGTGCAACTGTTCCCAGATATAAACAGGATATTTCTTCATTCAAGAACATTTACACCATTGTAGAGATTCAGATTGGAAGGGTAAAAATGTGGTTGGTCAGATGCATGTGTGCATAGTACCCAATAGGAACATCTCCAAACAACTGCATTCTTCCCTTAAACTCATGAATCTCCCCTGCAATCTTAGAATAGAAGAACAAAATTGGAAGGGAACTTGGAGATCTTCTAGTCCAACCCCCTGCTGAGGCAGGAACTCCTATACTATTTCAGACAAATGGTTGTCCAATCTGTTCTGAAAAACTTCCAGTGTTAGAGCATTCACAACTTCTAGAGGCAAGTTGTTCTGTGAGGAAATGTTCTAACAGTCAGGAAAATATCTCTTTCAACTTAAGATGTTCCTGATATATGCCCATGCACACTCTGAAACACATTTTAACTTTGACCAACTGGTCATGTATTAGCAATGTTATAGTGGTTGTGTTCTAAAGATAGATTGTACATTGAGTAACAATAGGGTTAGATGACTTTCATAATATTTTCCAAAGCAACAGTCCTATAGTACATAAAATGGCCACCCCAACTTCATCGAAATAAATTTTGAGAAAATTGGATGGTGTCTATGCAGATAAAGTAACCAAAATATTTTAAGAGAACTCAACAGAATTGGAAATTATATAAAAGAATCTGACATTGGCATGAATACGTTTGCTGAACTGGTTATATTTTTAATCACAAATGACTTTTTCCTAGGGCACAATACTTCAACCTTCCCTTGGCTCTCATGAACTCAACATATTTCTCCTCACCCTCCATCCTACTTATTTCAATTAGACAGTGCAAAGTTATTTAATGACAAAAATTTAACAGTATATGACTTGCAGGAAAAGATTAATATTCAACTTAACCTCTGGCACTTGTCTACAGAAGCAAGGAAACTGGAGCATTTAATAGTCAGCTTTGCAATCCAGCAAGCAGTTTCAATCTAAATTTCTTCTGACGGATTTAAAACAGTCACAATTGGCATCTTTGAATGCATTGGGTTTTTATACTGCATGCATTTCAAGCTACACAGGCTGTCATTATAAATCAGCAGCAAGGGCAAAGTCAAAAAGTAGGTACTGTGCAGTTTCTTTCCTTTTTAAATATCTGCATACTTTGCATAGTTTCCCAATTTAAAATGAATTGTCTCCCAATTTTGCTATCAAATCTAATATCTTTAACGAGACAAATTTAATAGTTATGTCAATATTGGTTATGCAAATCCTGACGCTGACGTAACCTTTCATCCACCCCATTATTGTCAATGGGTAGGTGGAAATTCAAAGGTCTGTCAAGGATGGAATGGTAGAATTGACAGTAAAGCAGATAATGTGATTCATAATTCCCCAGCTACACTCATGGCTGCCACAATTCTGAACTCACTTTCCTAAGAGTAAATACCATTACATTTAATGAGCCTTTCCTCTGAGTTGAAAAGTATAGTTAAACTGGGGCATTGACTGCCAACTGTTAGGTAATGCCAACCAATTCGGATCAGGTTAAGACTGAAAAAGTTCACAGAGGATCAGGCTAATTATAGCTATTAATATTGATAGTTGTATAATATATCATCATGAACCATGGAATATACCCTAAATGTTGGTGCTAGGAAGCAGTATGGAGATGAGCTGATCTCATTTTAGCCCAGCCTTATGAGCATCCCAAAAATACATCCTATTAGCTTCTGTGTACCCAAAAGTGCTGGACTAGAAAGACCTGATTTATCTGAGGAATATTTATTTTGGATTTAGATCAGCAGCAAATTTGCATCATTAGAGATTTGGTTTCCAAAATTACTTTAAATTTTAAAATATGTGGATATAAATATTTAAAGTATTTTGGAAATTGTATTTTGCAAAATGTTATTACACCTAAAAGGGATTTAATTGTTTAAGGGATTAGACCACTGAACACTAAGTATTTGGAGCTTTAATTGTGTTTTTTTTTAAACATTTGCTTGTGAATCAATCAATAAAGTCTTAATTTGATCATAGACCAGCAAAGTTTGCTTTTAACAGAAACGACTATGAGGTACAAAAGTATAATCAGGGAAGGGCATGTGAATAGATGAACCCCAAACCACTATGGTAAAAGCCAAAACATTTGGAAGAATTCATTAAACCTTTTAATTCAGATTGGATCCTTCAATGGAAATCAAGATCACTTACCAAATTGATCAGTGGAAGGTTTAGAACTGTAGTGGTTAACCTTTTCGGCACTGAGTGTTGAAACAGGAGCATGGGCCAAAACGTGTGTGCCAGAAATCAGAAGAGCAGCTGCCAGCGCACACATGTATGCCAGCCACCTGGTCTTCCATTTTCTGTGCATGCAAAGATCAGCTGGCCGGCACACGCATGTGCACCAGGGAGCTGCTTTTCCAGTTTCCAGCACTCCTGTGAGGGGTGGGATTCAATTTTTTTAACAACCAGTTCTGTGGGCGTAGCTTAGGTAGTGGGTGTGGTTAGGTGGTCATATGACTGGGTGGATGTGGCTTGGTGATCATGTTATTGGTTGGGTGTGGCCAACTCAATATCAAGGCATGCATCTCCTCGCCTGGCCTCTCCTGACTGTGGGAATGCTGCAACAGTCGTAAGTGTGAAAAATGGTCATAAGTCACTTTTTTCAGTGCCATTGTAACTTTGAATGGTCACTCCACACAAACAAAGTACCAGCAAAGGAGGGGGGGGAAAAACTCCAGAGAAGTTCCTGAGACAGGAAGTCTAGTCCTGCCAAGAATGTAATAATGGAGAGGCAGTTTCTGTAGGCAACACCAGAATGTTTCCTTCCTGCCTTCCTTACAGGATTAGGCCAGTAATTTCTTCTAACAACTGGTTCTCTGAACTGCCTAGAATGTTAACAACCAGTTCTAGCGAATAGGTGCAAACTGATATAATCCCACCCCTGACTCCCGCACATGTGAAGATCAGCTGGCTGGTGCACATGTGCATACCAGAACCCAGAAAAGCAATAGGCAACAGCTGGCATGCCCGGAGAGATGACTCTGCATGCCACTTCTGGCACGCATGCCATAGGTTCACCATCACGGGTTTAGAATAAATTTTAAAAAATAGAACAAATAAGAAAACCAAGCAAACTGCTTGCTGATCCTGGATTTAACTTCATATAATGCAGAATTTCTTGTCTCCAATGTACTGCTAACCAGTTGCAAAGTGGGAAGGGTCTCTGGATTTTTAATACTAGCAAAGAAGTAGGAGCAGGTGCATCTTGTCAGGCAAGCTTGTCAAGTTGGCTTCATTGCACATGCTTATTAAATTGGCAAGAGCCCTGTCCTTTTCTTCTTTTTTTTTTTTACATCTGGATGCTGTGGTCTCCAGATACTCAAGCCCTCTTAATAAGTTTAAGATTGCAATCTGTATTTTCAGTGACTGATCTATGTTTTCAGACCAGAGGAGGAAAAAAACCTGGAGTGGCAGCATATTGCTACAGATGGTTTTCCCGGAAGCATTTGGCTGTAGTTTGAGTTTGAAAGTTTAATACTTTTTTTCCTCGCTCCAGTTGCTTGAGTGAGGCTAGGCTATGCCTGTTTTATTAAGATCTGTGATTTCATGTTTTCATAGATCTTAACCGAAGAGACAGAGATGGGAGTCTGCATGCATTTATTAGGGGCCCCAATTTTCCATATCTCTTTTTTTCCCCATTCCATAATTTCCTTAGTAAATTCTAGCAGTGCCTGTAATAAATCTTGATCTAAAAAGAAAAGCATGTGGTGAAAATAGGCATTGTACTGTTCAGATTGGATAACCTAAATGGGTGGGTTGCATAGTACTCTAAAGGAGTGATTTGCTTCAATTTGTACTACAATCTCTAGGCTGAAAAAATCCAGATGGCTACTTGTTTTGTGATACCTCTTGGCTACCAACTAGCGACCACTGGAGTTTTGCAGTCTAGACATGGTTAGACTAGCTTCAATGATAGGGCTGTACATGGAGCTACCCTTGAAGAGTATTCAGAAGTTAGAGATGACACAGAAGCTGCATAGATAGTTCTAGGGACCCTCAGGTAGCCAATTTAAGACTATTGTTGTGCAAGCTGGGGTTGCTGATTTACTCTTGGGTGGGATTCCAAGGGTGGGATTCAAATTTATTAAAAACTGTTTCTGTGGGTGTGGTCTAGTGTATGGGTGTGGCTTGGTGGTCACGTGACTGGCTGGGCATGGCTTGTATGTAAATATTGTAAATATTTATATAAATATTGATTTTTTTAAAATTAAAATAGAGCAACCTTTCCCAAAATCAGGCAAAGCAGGAAGGCAGATTGAGTTGCTCACAGAATCACACATTCACTCACAGATCTACCTTTCTGCAATCTGCTACCTAAGTCTGCACTGTAAAATAGAAGTTTCAGTCATACTCCTAAGGAAGATTCAGCTCTGCTTTCAGGCCACTTCTCCCCCACCTCCCCACAACCCCCTGAATACCACCCGACTGGGCCTCGGGGAATCCTCCTGGGTGAAGGCAAAGCAGTACAGCAGCAATTTAGGTTAGCTAGAAAGCAAAAAATCTGATGATTTCCTGCTTTCTAGCTAATCTAAATCGTGGGGCACAGCTGATAGTCAGAACAACTGATTGTTGAGGGGAAAAAAGGAAAAATAGCAACTTACCAAAAATTAGGTGAAAGCACAATGTAGGCAAGTTGGTTGGCGTGTATGCGAGAGTGACTGGGAGGGGAGGGACTGGGAGGGGAGGGACAGGCATGGAGGGATGAGGTGGGGCCAGCCATTGGCGCGATTTGCCAGTTCTCTGAACTGCATAGAATTGTAACAATTGGTTCTATAGAACCAGTTCAAACCGGTAGAATCCCACCTCTGCCTTTAAGGCCCTTTATGGCAGAAATCTCCAAACTTGACAACTTTTAGAGTTGTGGACTTAAACTCCCAGAATTCTGGGAGTTGAAGTCTACAAGTCTTAAAGTTGCCAAGTTTGGGGATCTCTGCTTTATGGCATAGTCCAAGATACTTGAGGAATTTTCTCACCCCAATAGTATTGACCTGCCTTACTCTGGAACACCATGCCCCATCTTGGCTTTCTAGAAAGAGCTTCAAAACCTGGCTCAGCCAATTGACATGGGGCCCTGATGGGGCCATTTTATGCTGGAGATGGGTAGTGAATTATAAACAAGTCCCAATACTCTGTTCTTTCCTGTTTCTTATCTTAACTAATTTTTATTAATTTCAATATTTAATATTTTATACTGTTGCTTTTATCATGTTGTAAATCACCTAGAGTCGCTTCATAATGGAATGAATAACATATGTCTTTAATAACTGAGTAAGTAATGCTTCCTCTTCAAATCAACTTTGATCTTAAGAGCAAACATAACATTGCTGATATGACTTATTTCATATTGCTCTGAAAGTCTCCTCTGGCTATTGAAAGTAGTAAAACAGGGCAAGATGACCTAAGAGCTGTGGTGGTGCAGTGATTAGTATGCAGTATTGCAGGCTAATTCTGCTGACTGCCAATTGCCAGCACTTCGGCAGTTTGAATCTCACTGGCTCAAGCCTTCCATCCTTTCAAGGTCAGTAAAATGAGGACCCACATTGTTGGGGGAAATAGACTGATTCTGTAAACTGCTTAGACAGGGCTGTAAAGCACTGTGAAGTGGTATATGTCTAAGTGCTTATAAATATAATGAAGTCACATTGTGCTGGCCCTCAGTGCTAGTGCCTTTGCAAAAGTCAACAGAGACATGCCTCTTGGGGATACTATGTTAAACATACATATAGCTATATTCAGATGCCATCCTCTTTGCTTCCAAGTCTGACAACTTGAAGATAATAGTACACAGAGAGAAATCTTTATTGGCCAAGTGTGATTGGACACACAAGGAATTTGTCTTGGTGCCTATGCTCTCAGTGTACATAAAAGAAAAGATACATTCATCAAGTCAAGAATCATAAGGTTCCACACTTAAGTCATAGGGTACAATAAGCAATCAAATCTTACTAGGATTTGATACATACTAGGATTGTACTAAGATAATAATACAAGGTCTGTATTTCATTGTTTTTTAACCAACATTTTTCTAGGCCAACTCTTCTGTACTTCAATTGATCTGAAGAATATATTAAGTCCAATATGGCACACCCTTTTTGTTTCTTCATGTTCCTCCTTCAGAAAGATGCCATACTTTTTAGTAACTAGAACCCACCACACACACACACATTTTATTCAGTTTAAAAGTTCTGTGTCCTTCAATTTTCATTTGACTTTCCTCCAGAAAAAGGAAATGAAATTGCGTCAATTATTTTTACTTCTCCAATTATCCTCTCATCCCTTCAGCTTTTCTAAGTAGCTCCACAGACCAAGGTGACCTGATCTCCACAGCTTAAAGCAGTGTGGATCAATAGCATGTGGCCTATATATTTATACAGCAGTAAGAAATCTTCAGCTCTTTACAGAGAGCTAAAAAGAGACTGAACAAACTCTGATACAACCCAGCCTGTGAAAACAGATATAAAAACTCCTAATGGTTTGGAAACTGTTACTGCTACATAACTTTTGATCCCAACTCAAATAAGTAATTATAAACTATCAGAGGAATTATTGAGTCTATCAGCTGCACCTCTATAACTGTCTGGTTTGGTTCTGCAACCCAAAAGGACAGACAGACTTCAGAGGATAATTAGGACTGCAGAAAAAACAATTACTACCCACCTGTCTTCAATTGAGGACTGTATACTGCACAAGTCAAAAAGAGGGCTGTGAAAATATATACAGACCCCTCACATCCCAGACATAAACTGCTTCAACTCCTTCCCTCAAAACGACGCTGCACACCAGAACAACTGGACACAAGAACAGTTTTTTTCCCAAAAGCCATCACTCTGCTAAACAACTATTTACAAAGTGTACACTACTATTACTGTTAATCTTCTCATCACTCCTTATCACCCACCCCCTCCCACTTGTAATTGTAGGACTGTAACTTTGTTGCTTGTATCCTTACGATTTATATTGATTGTTTCATAATATGATTGGATTGTTGATTGTACCCTATGACTATCATTAAGTGTTGTCCGTTTTGATTCTTGATTCTTAACGAATGTACCTTTTCTTTATGTATACTGAGAATATTTTTGCACCAAGACAAATTCCTTGTGTGTCCAATCACACTTGACCAATATTCTATTCTATTCTATTCTATTCTATTCTATTCTATTCTATTCTATTCTATTCTTTTTTTTTTTTTTTTGAAAGAAAAACAAATATATACAAACAAAACACAAAACATAAAGAACATAAAACATCTTTTTGGAAAGCAGTTTGATCCCGGGTTATATCTTTTTGTACAGACATAAATTCAAGTTCATGCTTACTTTTATATAGCATTCCATATCTTATTTACCATTTTAAATTTTCTATATAGCTTCTCCCCTCTTTTCACTCTCTTAATTCTATTTTATTTATTTCATCTCAATTTAAATCATTATACTTATATCCTTTGTCTGTCCTGTTTCAGCTGTTTCATCCTGTTTCATCTTTTCTCATAAACACAAAATTTCTTCTGTAATAACTGATTGGAGTATGATGTCTTTATATCTTTGCCCTAGGTTTAACACTTAAAATAATACACAATTTTCATTCGGATTCTGAGTAGTACATTCTAAAGCTACTTTAGTAGCTTAGTACATTCTAAAGCTATTTTAAAAAATATTTTAAAATAGGAAAAAAAATTAAATATATAATATAATTAAAACAAAAATCCATAGTAACTGAAATTATATTGTTAAAACTGATATTCATTTAAGTCTTAAACATTTTACACATTCCTTTCCAAATAAGTATCATGCTTCTATGGGAACACTTATAGATTTTGCTTAGTTACTCCCCCCCCCCCCATTTCACTTATATTTTAAAATATTATGTAATGACAATGTTCCCATGCCTTTTTAGTTCAATTCTCTCATATTTCATTTCATTTATTTTATTCAAAAAAAATTCACTAAATTACATTAAATATTTTATCCCATTTTATAATCATATGTTGTTCCAATTTTCTAACATTATTTCAAATACAAATACAACAATACAGTCTTATGTACCTTTGCAGAATCTCTTTTTCAGTTATATTTTTACCCATTATCTCTAAATAAATCCTGTTTCTTTACATCTTGTTTTAAACCTTTGTAGCTTCTCTTCCCTTCTTTCCTCCCTTGCTTCTCCACTTTACCCTTTTTATCCCCTTGTCTCTTAATCTCCACCCTCTTCTGTATTCCTCTTTTCTGTTGCTTTCTGACATTGTGTCCACTTTTCACCTTATTTTTCCCTTTTTTGGTTATTTTTTTAAGTCTTAAAATCTCCATTCTCTTTGCCCCCTTTCCCCTTTCTTCCCCAGATAAAGTTGCTTGTTCATTAAAGATGGATTCTTCTTCATCCCAATCTTCTTGTTCTTGTAGTTTCTCATACATAGAAATCGCCTTTTCTAAAAAATGAAAAACGGAGCCAAAAGAGCCCTTCCCTTCTTGTTCCTCTTCTTTATATTTTATAAATTCCATTTTCAGTTCAGCCACAAGTAATGCCATTGTAAAAAAAAATTTGAACAACCCAAATGATTTTAATCATTCAAATAAGAATTTCCAAAAGTCCCAAAGTCACCAAGCAATCCAAATACACACAGTCTATTTCATTTAACATTTTCTTCTTTTTTTCACTTTCTCTACCTGGGGTTGTAATTCAGCTACAAAGTTCCAGTTAAAATGTATCTTTTAGAAGTCTTGTTATGATTTTGTTCTAGTCTTTTAAATTTAAATTCCAAGCAATCTCCTCCAGCCAAATCTTAATCTTAATTCTTACCCTCTCCCTTCCCAGTTACAGCATAAAAAAACTTTTTTTTCCAGTGTTCAGAAATCTTTATTGTCCCCTTGGCTTTAATTTTCCAGTTTGATTACCTGCTGATGCCAAAGCAGGTTTTTCCAATTTCTCATTCATCTGCTGTCACCATAAGGAAGGAGAGAGAAAAAAAACAAACTTTTCTTTTTCACTTTCATTTGCTGCTTCCAGATCTTCTTAGGGAGCGATGTATCTTTTTACAAAATTTAAATTCCAGGATATCTTGGATGTTGCATCTATTGCTTTGCCCTGATTGAGTTGTGTAGTCCATATGTTTTTGCAGTGTAAGAGTTTCTGATTGCATGATAGTTTTTTACAGAAACCAAATTGTTTATTAGAGAGTAGGTTGTTTGTTTCTAAGTGGAGGATGATAACATATGAATAACATAACAATTGTTCCAAAATATATAGGAGTAAAATGTGTTATTAATTCAATAGAATAAACAGCTATTTTTGAATTGCATGGGTATAAACATAAAACTAGAGGAAAAAATATAAGATTATAAGAACCTAGTATTTCTTACATATTTATATTTCATAAACATAAATGTATTTTATAGTTATCTATAGTTATCTGTCTCAACTATTTATAGCTTTTTAGATTAAAAATCTAAAAAGCTGTAAATAGTTGCGATAAATAACAATAGACAAATAGTTTTATAGTCTAAAAAGCTATAAATAGTTGAGATAGATAACTATAGATAAATAATTCTATAATCTGAAAAGCTATAAATAGTTGAGATAGATAACTATAAAATATTTTTATGAAATATAAATATGTAAGAAATACTAGGTTCTATAACAGATTAAAACTATCCTAACGTGTGCTGTGCTTCTTAAACTTTGGCATGGATGAGCGAAATGCTGTTCTGTAGGACCTTAACAAAATAATTAGATAAAAAACAAACTATAATAAATTTTATATAAAAACGGTGCTCGCAATTATTTTTAGCAGAGCTCATATTCTTTCTATTCTTCCTTTTTTAGATCTTAGGAAGAAAAAAATAGCCACCTTTACGTCAAATGTCCTTAATCCCATTTTCTTCCAGGATGCCTCCGAATTGTCTATTTTCACTAATCATGTCAATGTGATTTAAACAAAGCTGGATTGCCCTAAAAAAATGCAATAGCAAAAGTCTTCCTTTTTCTACTGATCTACACACAGTGAGATGCACCATAAGCCAGGACAGATAGAACTCAAAAAGACTACAATCAATTGGCAATTGGCAGATGCTGAGCAACTGATCTCTCTGTACAAGCATAAGAACTGGTATTTTCCATGACCATCAATCAACAAGGCAGGAAGGCACATGGCCAAAAGAACTCCCTGCCATTTGCACCATGGAAACAAGAACAACTGGTGCCCAAACTTGTTTTGCATTTCTCATTAATTTAAAAAATGGTTGAAGGCTGACCAGCTTGACAAAAACCAGATGACTACAAGGCACTGGAAATGTGACTGCTCTTGAAGCTAACATGGAAACTTGAACAGAATGTGACAGCCAGGATCATAATGGGTACAGACAGTTGAAATTATTTTATATCAATATTAGAAGGGCTACACTAATGTTGACATGCTTCGAATTCAATTCAAGGCATGTCTTATTTACCTTTAAGATCCCAGATTGGGATCTGGAAAAATTTCTGACAGTGAGAAAAATTAATCAGTGGAACTGCTTGCCTTCAAAAGTTGTGGGTGCTCCAAACACTGAAGATTTTTAAGAAGGGATTGGGCAGCCATTTATCTTGAATAGTATAAGGGTTATTGCTTGTTTGTGGGGTTGGAATGAAGGATCTCTGGGATCCCTTCCCATTCTATTATTCTGTTTTGTTATTCTGTAATTCTTCTATGATCCCATCAAGCCTCAAGAAAGTCCAGAATTGCATAAGGATTTCCTGCATGGATAGGGGGTTGGACTAGAAGATCTCCAAGGTCCTTTCCAACCCTATTATCCTATGTTCTATTTTTGAGCCATCATTGAATTTCAGCTTCCACCTACTCAATCTGTACTGCCAAGGAGGAAGTATATTGGGAGACAGAATTCAGCAATCTCTAGAAGAGGTGGGTGAACCACCAAAGCTCCTGTCCACCTTAGCAGAATATATCACTTTTATCCCCAGATTTTTTCAAATAAAAATGCACAGAAATGTTGATCGCCATTTACATCATCCCATTAAAAGAGAAATTCTATGCATTTTTCCCATAATTTTGGTAATACTTTACACTTATACACACAGATAATAAATACTTGCATACATTTTATCCTGTACATTCTTTTCATCGATCAAGACTTTTTGAATGCAAATTCCTCTAATAGAAACCCTGCATTTATGTGCAATTATTGTTGTTCACAGGCTACTTGTGGCACCAGATTTTTCAGATACACTTTTGATGATTTTTGATCTGCAAAAGAAGCACACCCTGTAGCCTCTGATGCCAGTGTTCACTACATTGCCAAGTCTAGTGAAAGCAGGACCTCAAATTATCTCCAAGCAGAATTAGTGGTAGAATTCTTTTGTATCTTTAAAGGTCTAACAAGTATCAAAAAATCTCATCCTTAAAACAGTTTGTGATCTAAATATTTTTGGTGGTGCCTCTATGCCCATATGTAAAATCATCAGTAAATATTCTTTTCTAATGTAGTATCCTTCTTGCTCCAGTAATAATAGCATATTGTTTGTCTATTTGATATTTGTCCAGTAGTCCATTGTTGGACTATTATTTGTTTCTTAAGGCATTTTTGTATTGGTTTATTGATTTCCCTGTCTCTTTTATTCAGTTTTATTGATCACCAGGGAGCACTATATAATCCGTGTCCTCCTTATTGGGAATTATCAGATATGGGTGGGCCCTCATAGATGGGAGCATGAAGTGATGTTAACATTTGCTCTGAGAGTGTAAGGGAAGGTGGACCGATTAACTTTTATATGTAATTTCTGCCTTAAATGGGATTTTTTTTCATTACATTTGAAAGGTATCCTGTTACTATGAGATAGAACCTGCTTATTTTTAAACAACAAGTCAGAAGCTCGCAGTATGAGGTGCAATTCAGGACAATCACTTTAGTGTCATGAGGAAAATAGGAAATATAAAAATAGTTTAAAATAAATAAATAATGACCTTGGTATAGAAGAGTGAGCACAGTACTTCAGAAGTTCCAATCAAGAGAGCAATCTAACGTACACGCCTTTGACTTCTATTCAGTATGGGCACTTCTGGAAAAGAAGGATACTTCAGTATATCTGAAGACAGGATTATGAAATAAAGTGCAGGGAAGGAGATTTAATCTCATATCCTATTTTCAGAACCAGAGCCTGCTCTTTGTAGAAACTTAAGAGTTCAAGGAGAAGCTTGAAACCCTGGAATCAAGGCTGTTTTTCCTCTGGATTCTTTAACCAAGCTGAAAGTTCTGTTTGATGCCCGAAATAGCTCCTTCCAATTCTATGCTTCTATGATTCTCCATCTGAATTATTCAAAGCTCACTGCAGGCACAAACTCATTAGGTGGCCTCAGTAAAGCCTCTTATCCAACAGGCTCAGTCTCTGTTCCATGGTGTTGAGTTGATGGTGGTGATTTTGACACCAAACCTAAATGCATGGTGGTTTAGGAAGAAAATTATATATTATTAATGAATTAACCATAATGCACGAATTATGAATGCATAGTAATTCATTAGAATTACTAGATAAATGTGAGTGAAGTGATATGGGCACTTCAAAGCAGTTAGTAGTAAATACTAAGCATGCATTCTGATAGCAGATTCCACATTTGCGGTTTATGCTTCCACAGGGTAGTACTTTAGTCAGAATTCAAAATTCTTAGAGAAATCACCTTGTCAGTTTCTAAACACAATGTATATGAATGTTGTACCACATTGCACATTGTTCATTAGTTAATTAACAACAGTAATCACTGATCAATTGCAGTTTTTACACTAACACTATTCTGTGTTTTAGTTTAAGATTCAGGGCAGATGCAGTTGAAATATATGATCTAAGGGAGCCAGTTTGAGATAGAAACCAAGAGACTGTGAGTTCTAGTATCACCTCAGGAACAAAATCAACTAGGTAATCTTGGGCCAGTCATTTTCTCTCAGCCCTAGGAAAGAAACCATGATAAGCCACTTCTGAAAAACCTTGCCCCAAAACTGGAGGCACTTGTCCAGGCATTTTCTGAGAATTGGACCTGAATTGGAACAGAAGAGGTAGACAGACAGACAGACAGATGATAGATAGATAGAGATAAATAGGTTAAGGTTAAGGTTAAGGTTAAGGTTAAGGTTAAGGTTAAGGTTAAGGTTAAGGTTAAGGTTAAGGTTAGCATTAGGGTTAGGGTAGAAATATTTGGGGATGATAAGTGCAAAATAGATGCTGCCAAAGACTTCTAGGGAGAACATCCCATCACTGAGATATCATCCAAGAATAAATCCCCATATCCATTTTCAGACGCTGAAGATGGCCTTCAAAATATGCTCTATGTGAATAAATGGAAAATAAGGTTATCATAAAGCAAATACCAGTCCTCTACCATTATTCCAATGGGCTCCACGCAAGGCCCACCAACTGAAAATAAAAATGGTTGGCTACAGTCAAAACCCTACTATGGTAGCCATTTTATGAATATTGATGATTCTATTGATAGCCTTTTTCTGTGAGTCGTCACATCATCCTTTCAAAATAGGCCAAACAGTCGAAGAAACTTCTTTGCCTGTAATTCTGGAAATTACTGTGATTCTGGAACTATTGCTTAGAATGTTTCTCATTTGTTCTCAGCAAAGATTTACTTCAAATAAAAGCAGAAGAATCTTTAACCAAAAATGAACTCTTCTTTAACAAAAAGGGAAAACATATCAGTGTGTCTAAATATTTAAAGAACTTTGATAAGAGCCCTTCTTCACCAGAATATAGATAACCCCTGCTGAGCAGCTAATATTTCAATCAGTGTTCTTTAATAAAGATATTCAAAAACCAGCAGGTTATTCGTCTAAAAGCTTCTACTGACGTTTTCTAGTGATTACTTGCTGTAAAAGTATTACATGCCACCAGAACTCTGGTGGGAAATGTTAAATGTGTAAGAATTTCTGGAGGTTCTTGTTAGCACCAGAAGTAACAAAAGTCTGACAGGTCTTACAGTGCAAAACCACATTTTCTAGAAGGCCACTGCTTTTAAAATCAGTGGCAAAAGGAAGATGACTAAACCAATATCACTTTCAATCTGGATATACACAAATGGCAGGGCTTCTTCTGCAAACTTTCATGATTTTTAGAGTTGAATTTAAATGTATTTATGCATCCTGAAAGCTATGATGTATTCTTTTAAACAAATAATCCATTTGACTCAAGGCTAATTCCCAGCTAGGGTTGCCAACCAACTGCAGCAGAACATTTGTAGCCTGTATTTATTCATTACTCAATTGATCTCCATATTTTACTTTGTGAAAACTTACGACAATTCTAAAAATATAAAACACAACACAGAACCATAAAGTTGCTTCAATCAAAATTAAATTAAAAATAATTCATATAATTTTTTAAAACAAAAAGTCAAATTCAGACAAGTACCATTCAAATAATTAAGCTTTAGAAGTTTAGTAACTGGAATATTTTTTTTTTTGTCATTTTCCAAACTGCTGGAAATATGGGGGCCAAGCAAATCTGTTTGGGAGATGTATTCCATAGCCAGAAAGATACAGAGAAAAGTCTCTATTTTGACTACAAAATGGTAAGCTTTTGTGTTGTAACTATGTATCATTTATGTGTTTGCAACTGTGTATCAATGCAACTATGTATCATTCAGACATTGCAACATTGTATCATTCACGTGTAATCATTAAGCTTCTGTCTTCTCAGTGACCTTTTACAGGGCACGTACAGAGACAAGGAGTCAAACATTTGCAGAAATGGTTTATTCACTTGGGATTACATTGTCTGGCATGCAGCTTTGTGAAGAAGTAATATCCTGATCAAATATAAATCTTGCCATCCTGTCTGTCCTGATATCTTGCTTTTGTTTGAGCCATTGTTAAATCTGTATATTCCGTCTGACCTAGGCTTGACCTAGGCTCTGAATAAACAATCACCCCCTTTTGAATGAGCATAATAAAAGAGCGTGTACCCGGACATTCGGGGCGCACTCATCGCGAGGAACTTCGTCTCCTGTCGTTTCTCTCTCCTTCGCTCCCTATCATGAGACGCCCATCTGATGCGGGATAGCAGATACCGCACTTTTGGAAATGGGCATAACTTCAGAAGGGTCTTTGACAACTTGCCACAGCCAATTCACCGACATGCCATGGCCAACTTGCCATGGCCAACTTGCTACAAGACAACTTGCTGTAAGACAAGAGTTATACTACATATAATATTAGAGATATACTATAATATCAAAGAAATAGTGGATCAGAATCATTAAAGAAAGGATGCAAAAGGAGGGACAGTATGAAATGTGAACTGCAAAAATTAAAATATGTTTTATTTCTTTTAAATAATTAAGTTTAATTTAAATAAATAATTAAGTTAAATTGTCCCACAAGTTGGCCATGGTGAGTTGGCCACAGTGGCAAATTGTCCCATTCATCTTCAAAAGGACTTAACAAATACATGTCACTCAACAAGTACATGTTGTTACTTGTATTTGCTAGAAAAGTCACTTTCTAGGCACTTGCTAGGTACTTGCTAAAAAAGTAATAGGTGAAAGTTCTTTCCTCTATCGTCACTCCAATGGATGAGCAGGACAATATAAATTCTCTTTGTTATAGTGTCCTGTTGCAACAGATGAGGCTGGGTTGCAGAATCCAGATGAGCTTGGCTTATAGTTATAAAACTTATAGTTTATGCAAAAATGCCAAAGCTGACAGTACCTTCTAGCACCTTCTATTAAACCTCCACTCTCTTTCTCCTCTTTGACAGTAGGAAAAGCTTCACTCTCCCTTCTTATCTCTAGGGCAAAGGAAAACAACATTTTTGCCTTTTTTTAAGAAAGAATGCTTTCTTTTTTAGCAGTGAAAGTTGGAAGAAGAAAAGCAATAATTGTGGCACCAGGGGAGATCAAATGCTGAGTTTTTACCCCATCTGTTTATGGTTGTTGCTGTTGAGCTGCTTCTAACTCTTTACGATTTGATGGCCATTTTTGGTCTGACTGTCAGTGAGCAAGTCTTTTGATTCCTATTTGTGCCATCAGTAATATTATCTAGCTCTCTTCCTTCTGTCAGTGTCTTTTTTAATTGCCTTTGATTTTGTTAAGCATCAGGATCTTTTTCAGAGATTCGTGTGTTATGTGTCAAAAATGTTAATGCTTTAGCTTCATTCTTAGTACTTTTAATTTTCCTTCATTGATACTCAATGATTTATTCTTCTGCTGGTCCAACATATTCTCAACGCAGTTCAAAGGCATCAATTTTTCTCTATTCAGCCATTCTGATTGATCTAGTTTTCACAGCCACATATTACAATTAGAAAAACTTTTGCCTTGAGTACTTTTGTTCTCTCTGTAATGTATCTACATTTTAATATTTTGTCTAAATGAATCATGGTCTTCTTTTTAAGCCGCAGAGCTCTTTTTATTTTATAAAAAGTTTTTGAAGTTTTGAGCTTGAGAATATGAACTTTGTTACAAGTTCAACTTTTTGGATTGGGAGTTACCCAGAATTTCTCATAAGATGATTATTATTTTTTTTAAATGAGTTTTCTATTTGCAGTGGTGTGCCATTGTCTGATGACATAAATCTTTGTGTGGTGTGTGTGCGTGTGTGTGTGTCCGCGCACACACACACACACACATGTGTGCACTATTGAGTCAGTGTTGATTCCTGGCAACTGCTTGGATAAGTCCCTTCAGTTTTCTTGCCAAATTTTAGAAGTGGTGCATTATTGCCTCCTTCTTAGGGCTCCTTCCTAGAGACTTGCCTGGACCAAGATCACCCAGCTGGTTTTGTGCCTAAGGTGGGAATAGAACACATAAACTCTTGGTTTCTAGTCTGGTGCCTTAATCATAATATCTAACTGACTTTCTAGGAAATGAGAAGGAGACTGGAAGATATAAGACAAGAGCACTGTTGAACATTTTCTGGAACCATTTGAGATATAGGGATATTTATTTGTTTAAAATTTAAGATTGCATTTATTTAAGGCTAGGTCCCACTGGCCGACGGATGCAAAACGTATGCAAAAAGGACACAGCGGATGAGCAAAATTTCAGGGGTGGCTCCATCCGTTTTTATCCACTCCAAAAAGTGCCCCAAATTTGCATAAACAGAATGGAAAAGAACGGAAAGGAACGGACGGGGGTAGTACGTAGCGGGGATGTTAAACAGATGTTCGTAGGAAGCCTAGCGGATGGAAGCGGATAACACATCCAAAGGGCTTCCAGGGGAGAATTGCGAAGCGGATGCATAGCGGAAGGAGCAGATGCGTAGCGGATGACGCGGATGCATCACGGACACCTTTAGGATGCATAGCGGATGCATAGTGGATGCAAAGCATTCACTGCGCATGCGGGGAGTATGAATTGCGTCAGCTCCATGGATATAAAAGGATGCAGCTCGCAAGCAGTCAGCATTCAGAGGAAAGACGTGTTGCCAGATACATCTTAAAGGAACACCATGGTTCGTCAGTCAGGGAAGAAGAGAAAGCCTGTGCCTACTCCTGCCAGCCCTGGCAAGAAGGACAGAACCACCATCCCACCCCCTGGCACTGACTCTGAAGCTGCTGCTGCTGCTGCTGCTGGTGGTGGTGGTGTTACTGGTGCTGGTGCTTCTCCTGCTGGTGCTGCTGGTGCTTCTCCTGCTGGTGCTGCTGGTGCTTCTCCTGCTGCTGGTGGTACTTCTCCTGCTGGTGCTGCTGGTGCTTCTCCTGCTGCTGCTGCTGCTGCTATGGTGGTGGACCAGCCCCAAGGCCCTCAAAGCCCTGCTGCTCAAACCCCTGAAGGCCCTACTGCTCAAGCCCCTGCCAGAGGGAGGAAGAGGCAAGGGAAGGAGAAGGGAGAGAGGAAACAGTACACCCTTTCCGAGGAGCATGAGAAGGAGGTGCTGGAATGGCTGAGGGAGAACGAGTACCTGTGGAGAAAGGGCCACAGATTCTATCGCGACACCAAGAAAAAACAGGCAGCTTGGAGAGACAAGGCAGAGAGCCTGGGCTACACTTCAGACCTATTCCATGGATGGTGGAAGCACATGAACACCTGATATGGCAAGCTACACCTGAAGAAATCTGGGCAGGCTGCTGTCAAGCTCACTGACTGGGAGTTGTACGTCATGGCCAAATGCAGCTTCCTGGAGGGTGAGGTCCACCACTGAGGAGCAGCCCCTCTGACAACCCTCTCCCTCAGACAACCCATAGAGAGCCACTCCTCTTCCAGCCAGGAGACAGCTACACTGTCCAGGCAGGTGTCTTCGGAGTGCCCCATGGCAGAGACACCCCCGACAGCTGCACTCCCCATGCCAGAGGACGTGGAGGATCCCCTGTCACAAATGGAGGAAGAAGCAGCAGCCACCAGAGACCAATCCACCCCCACCCCCAGCTCCACCTCCACAGAAAGCAGGCAGAGAGGCAGAGGCAGACAGGAGGGCCAGAGCCACACTGTCCTGTTGGAGGTCAGGTACACAATCAAAACCAGCACAGATCTTCTCTCTCAGCTGGTCCACAGCGACATACCATCCTTGAACCAGAAGCCCTTCATCACATACGTGAGCCAGACCCTCATGAACCTGCCTGAGGCCCAGTACCAGGTGATGAATTTACAGTTCTGTGGAGAGAGGTTGTTCTGCATACTGCAAGGTTTATGGTTTCATGTGCTGCCTGCATCCCGCAGATGGGGCTTCACTTGTTTGGCCCGGTTTCTGGCATGCCACAAGCCAATGTCACTCCATGGATTGGAGGTTGGGAACCCCTGACTTAATGCGTTTAAAGACATCTGCATGCTAAGCCCTAAATTCCTCAGGCTGCTTCTGAATTAATTCTTGAATTCAACAACATGCAAGGAGTGTTAGATCTGCTCCAGAAACTTCCTCTCCCTATGGAAACAATCTATTCTAACCTGGATTTTGAATGAAACAGAATCCCATCAATTAAATCAAGTGGAATATCCTTCTCTCCTACTCCAAGGAGAAGTAGATGGTTAAAAGTCTATGGAAATTCTCAGGCATCCAGGTCATGGTTGTCCCAAAGGTGCTTTTTCAAAAGACAGCTGAAGTTTTTTTGTTTTTCTTGAAGACATTACCTTTCTCATCCAAGAAGCTTCTTCAGTTCTGACTGAAAATTAAGATTCTGAAGAAGCTTCTTGGATGAGAAGAAAAAGTCTGCAAGAAAATAACAAAGTCCAGTTGCCTTTTGAAAAAGCATATTTGGGATAGGTGGTTAAAGGCATTTCTAACATGAAATCAGAATTAGTCTCAGGAAACAATTTTGAATATATATTTTGGAAAGTCCATGGATCTTTTCATAACCACTGCTTCCAGAATACTGTTTCTCTCTCTCTCTTTCTCTGTGGGATGGGATATTTCTGAACTATAAATCCTAATGAAATTTGAATATGTTAGACATAATAGCTGGGTTGTTCTGAAGGTAACAATCATCATTAGGGACATACATATATCAAAATTAAATGCTAAAATAGCATTCATGGTCAGTTAAAGATTCTTACATAATGTCAGCTGTCAAATATGGCTAGGTATCAAGTGTTAAATATACAAGAATAAAATCAAACATAAGTATCAAATATTTGGTGAAACTTTAGACAATATCTGAGTAGATGTATTGTGTCTGGCAAGAATAGTATAGAGATTTTCTTTTGTTTAATGGAGAACAGAAACAAGAGCCCCTGAAGAAATCTCTTGTCTCAAAAAAAGAGAGCATTAAAACATTAAAAAAACATATTTATCATATAGCTCTTTTTTTCCCTCTCCCCCTTCCCCCCCATAACTAATTCTTACATCTAATTCAGTTACAAATTGCAAGTATCGAATGAATATTTTTCAAACAATGGCACATTTTGAAGGTAGAATGTTTAGTACCAAATTTTCTAGGAAAGAATTTCAAACATTTCCCTCCCTTTTCATTTATTCATTTTCCGAGTTCAATAATCTCTAGCAGGAAAAGGTAGCTTCTATATTACTGGAATGGTCCGATTGCAAGTTTTATTGGTACATTTTTAGGAAACCTATCTTGTTATTGAAGTCATAGATCAGTAAGGCCCAATAGGTAAAAATAATCTTTTTATAGAATATAACTTGGCACTTTTCTAAGACTTTCAGGTGCTATGCCTTGATCCCATCAAATGCTTCATTTATTTATTTCATCAGGTTATAAAATCGAACACGTGCCTAGCCTCATTTACAGGTTGAACATCTTATGTTTGCCAGGTTGTCAGAAGTTTCACCCTTGGGTTATTAAATTCCAGGTAGATGCCTCATGGTGCGTGTGATTAGTTTTAGGGTCATCTCTCAAGAGGTCTTGAAATATCTTCTTTTCTTACCTCACTTTACTTTTAGACTCAGGTTACATCCCTTACAGTTCATTTTCATTCATTTTTGTTCAACTGCTGTTCAGACCAAGAGCCAGTGTGGTGTTATTGTGAAAGCGAGAAACCAGGAGATTCCAAGCTCTATGTTGTGGTTCGCTGGCAGATGGTGCAGACGGCAGCGGAATCAGACAGTGGGGAAGAACAGGGACCAGTCAGGAATTCTAGAGAGGACTCGGATGAGGGTCCTGCGTCCAATGCAGAGATTGGGCCAGGACCATCTGAGAGTGGAGTGCTGCCTTCAGAGCCTTTGAAGTCTGGTAGCAGCAAGGCAGAGGACACAGGGGAGCCTGTTTCCAGTGCACGTGTGCACAGAGCTGCTAGAAGGGGCAGCAGCTGAAACAAAAAGGGTAACTAGGGAGTAAGGCTGGAGCCCCTCCCATAAGGTATAAAGGTCAGGCCAAGATGATGATACCTTTGCAGGAAGTGAAGTAGTTTGATCGGTTCAGAGTCATTGTTGAAACTCTTTGTACTTTGGTTTTGGCTTTTTTTTTGTACTTTGGATGGTTTCTTTTCTAGTTCATTTGGCACTACTGTTTTTGGCACTTCACAGAACTGAAAGGTGTGTGCTCAAACAGTCTTGAGGGACTGTTTGAGTTTAATTTTGGTTGGGAATGAAAACAATTCCCAGCATTGCAATAAAATAAGTCTTGTTTTTAAGTGGGTGCATAATTACAGTTTAGGAAGCCTGGGTCAGAACACTCTAGTCCTGATTTGGGTTCAAACTTAGCTAGATGAGCTCGGAATGAGCCCTTCTCTCTCAGCCCCTAGGAAGGAGGCAAAGACAAACCACTTTTGAAATCTTTCCAAGAAAACTGCAGGGATTTGTTAACTCTACCAGGAGTTAACACTGCTTGAAGGCACATATTATTATTAACTTTATTTGCTGCCTATCTCACCAGGTGAGGTGGCTCACAACCAGAAAAAAAAGAAAGTTTAAACAAAGCAAAAGTAAAATAATAGAACAAGGAAAAAGAAAATGCATTCATATGACCAGTAAAACAGATGGGTGTATGGGGAGCAGAGAGCAGGTGAGCTAATTTACAGAGCTTTAAAGCAATTTAGGCTCTTAAGAAAAAAACAGAAAGTTGGGGACAGATCTTATCCAGGAGGGCATGATGTTCCCAAGGGCAGGTGCTGTGGCAGAGAAGATGCTTCTTCTGGATCCCAACAATCAGAGTTCTTTGACTGATGGGATCCCCAGTAGGTCCTCTCAGCCAGCCCAAATAAAATATTCTATTGAATATACTATTCAGATCACCATTCTTCTGGGTTTCAATAATTTTTGGGATTTTTTTAGGCAGCTGTTGCCTTCTTAACTGCTCTTTAGTTTTTTTTTTTTTCACTAGCCCCCTTGCTTTTAAGAAGTTTCCCCATTAAGCAGCCAAATGCAATGTGTAAGACTTACTGATGACACTTTCCTCTTTGCGGTCAAATTAAACATAATAGAATTATTTCCTATCAATTTCACTGTCACTTTGTCTCATGCTTAATGGTCCACATTTTTGTCAAGCCCATAGTCAACATATATACACTTAAATGTAGGTCCATATTCCCTCTAGCTAATTCAAAGACCCATTGCTCTAAGGCACTGTTATTTTTTTTTAAATCTAGAACCAGGATTTCTTTTCCATGGCATGAATACAAATGGACCCAGTTCTATATGTGGGTAATTTAATCTCCCTATTATTAGAATGACATTTTGCTTGCCTCCCTAATTTCTTTTACCATCTGAAGATGACTCTCAGCATTTTGATCAGATGGCAAAAAGTATACCCTTAGATCTAAATTATAATTCTGGCCAGATAGGGGTATTCATAATGATTCTATGAAATAATCCATTTTCTTTTATTTTCTAGTTTGTCAGATCTTATTCATTCTTTGATATAAAAAGCAACAGCTCTCCAAGTGTTTCCATCCCAGTCTTTTCTGTAAAGTCTGTATCTAAGGATCACTGATTTCCATGTATCTTCTCTGATCCACCAGGTTTCTGTTATAATCACTCTAATTCCTTCATCTTGATTAAAAATATAAAAAGGTCAAGGCAAACAAGCATTCAATTTATTAGAAAGTTGAGTTGAGTTTAAAAAGCAATCCTAAACATTACTTCTATGCTTAAGGTACATATCTTATTCTTCATCCCTCAGTTTAACTGCAAACTGGATTACCCAAAATTTTGAAATGACAATATGTTCAACAAAACATTCTTAATTTCAGTTTGGTCTGGATGCTTTCATGGTGTTATAAAACACCCAAATTACTATTAATAGTGGAACATGGAATTTTAAATATAAACAGTTAAAATATTAATGAAATAAATATTAATTATTTTCATTAAAGAGTCAGAATATTCCATATTAATCAGGATGTTAAAAATGGAAAGATGTTTTTGACAATTTTATAATAAACTTAAATCAGCAAAAGATCATTTCTCACCTTTACTGGACACCCCAGTGAATGGGTTAAACATGAGCTGTCAACCTTATTGTGTTGGAAGTATCAAATGAGTGGACACTTACATACAATAATACTGGATTGTTATTCCATTATATGGATTAATTTTCATAAGTTTGTTAATGTAGTGTTACAAAAATCACCATGGTTTAAAGGTATGAATGTACTTTGAATTATATACGCCAGACTTGAAAAATATCTTAATATGAAGAATTATGGATTGATCAGTGATGGGAGGCAGCAAAAAAAGAGTATAATATTAGAAAGAAATATTGCCAATTGCCTTCAATTGCCAATATGCTCTCATTTTCATCTTAGCCATGCTTTTCTATCAATGTAATGAAACAACTGATCAATATTATTCTCTCTTGTCAAGGTTTAACAATACATTTTTAAATTGTACAATTACAGTGTCACTTTTACACTGAATAATGTAACATGCACTTCTGTTGTTTTTAATTTGGCCTTTCTAGTCTTCTCTTTTTATTATTTATTTCCTTTTTTCTCTTTCCTTTCTCGTTCTAGCTCTACAATTTTAAAATGACTTAGCATAAGTGCTCCTAAATTATGCCTACTGAAAGAAAAATCAAAGCTAGCACAAATCTTGGAAGATAGCCAAATTGCATGATAAACTTGATACAGGATTCTTACTGGGGGGCTCACAAACTTTTTATTGCATTTGTTGTCTGTAACCTCATGAAAAATCGTGGGATATGATCTGCTGTTGAAAGGGGTAGTAATCTCCAGCCTAGTTCAATATGTGAACTCAAATCACCATCAGTATGTAGAAATCAAAATAGAAATCTACCAGTTGAATGTCAGTTTCTGTATAGGCAATCTGAGCAACACATTCGGTATTTTTGTAACTGTTCAGTATGTCACACACTTCTCAGAAGAAGGCCCTTCACAACTGACAGAATGTATTTGCATCAAACACTGGTGAACTGCATGCAAATATTTTTGGTTTTTTTGTATTGCTTGTGTATCTAAACAAGTAGGATTTTATGCTCATCAACATTGATGCAGTTTTACATCCAGGTTAATATTATTTGTATAAATTAATTGTGGAACACTGCACATCACCTTAAATTATTAGACTACTGGGAAGTCCTACATCAATATAGTTCTATCGACTAGCTCTTAGAGGTTTTTGACAAGAATTTCTCTAGGTCCTTCTTAGAAGATTTTACACAGAACAGAGATCATTGATAGTTCCCTGCATATTACAAAACAAAACAAGAATACATTTTTATTGTTTGATTCTATCTGTTGATCATCACCCTGAAATATGAGTTATTAAATTGGATTAGAAGAATCTCAGGAACCAGTTTTTATAAACTACAGTAGAAGAGACAGCATCATTTTGATATAGAAAGAGAGTGCTTACTATATAAAGAGATGAAATTTGGAAACTTCTTGTGACCTGATAGTTGCATCACATGAAATGCTTTCCATATAAAGTGTAACTTTAGCCAGGGAACATATTTTCATATGTGGTGGACATATCCTGAAGCCTGAAAGTACTGGTCTAAGATACAGGCATGGTTAGAAGAGATGACAAAACTAAAGATTAAATTCAACCCAGAGACCTTTTTATATGGAGCAAAAAACACTGACATCTGATATCACATATCATTACAGCAGCAAGGATTGTCTTTGCCCAAAACTGGAAATCAACAATGATACCCACGGACCTGGCAATAACTAATAAAATCCACTAATGCGCAGAAATGGTTAGACTAACCATGTTACTAAAAAACAAGGAAGAAGGGGCATTTTTTTTTACAATTTGAAATATATGGTACAAATGGTTGTATAAAAAGGAAGTAAAGATGTCTAGTGAAAATGATTAAACAAACAACAAGGGAAAATGGAAATAAGGATAAATATATATATAGCTATGTATATATGTAAAGTAATAATTAAATAAATATTGTATTATAATTGTAATATTAACATATATAAATAAGGATTTAGGAAACAAGTTATAGATTTACTTGTAGCAAATGACTTTAATTGACACTAATAGAAATGTACACTGCTATGAAAACATTGCAAAAATGTGAGAGCACGTTTCTCTTTTTTTAATATTCTTTTTTTTTAAACTTTCAATAAATATTATTTTTTTAAAAAGAAATCCTCTCCATATAAAATGGCCCTGAAGTATTCCTTGCTCATAATGATTTTCATGAATATATTTAAAATATGAGATTGTTGGTTCATGCTTGGTTGTTCATCAAAAGACGTGTGAAGCAGCAAAAAGTAGCTTGCAATCATGCATTGCATCAAAAACCTAACAGAAAATATTTGGCTGATCTCTGTAGAATTGGCTTGTATATATTAAATTAAATATCAAGCATAAATGATAAATCTTTTTAGTTCTGAAAGAAAATCTGCCCATTTTGTTCCTCTTTCTAGACATGAGAAAAAGGAAAAGGAAATACTTGGACTAAGGATATCACAATCTATGGTGCTTCATTCATTCATTCATTCATTCATTCTAGCTGCCTATCTGCCAAAAGAACTCAGGATAAAAGCTAAAGCCAAATTTAAAATCAATTAAAAAAATTGAACCCCCCCTCCCCCCAAAATTAAGTGTCTACATATCAGATATATTCACATCTGAACCAAAAATTTATCATTCTTTGGTCTTTGTCACATTCAGAGAAGCAAAATTTTGGAGCTTTGCAAGGAACCCACTAAGAGTTGCCAAGAGTAAAGCATTCTCTTGTTTATTGCTTAAAGGTGATTCTCAATTTTTCAAAGCATTTAAGAGCACTTAAGAGCAAGAATTGCTCTCTATTAGCAACTTTCTTTCTGAAATTTAAATCAGAATCAACACTTGAATCAACCTTCGCTTTTCTTCTGAATTTGTGACATTTTAGTATCCATTCTTCAGAATGTTCTTGCCTTTTCCAATTCTTTCAAAGTATGGATGGAACAAGTCACAACTGTGGAACTTCTAAATCAATCCGCAATAATAACTAAGTTGTGTACCTGCATCTCTACAGCATGACTTCTGAAAAGTGAGTGCAAGGAGCAATAAATCCCATTCATTTCAACAGGAACACACATTTAATGTTCTCTAAATACGCTTGCATAGATCTAGCTATTGTAGCTACCTTTTTTTAAAGGTAATAAAGAATCTTGAATATAGATCCTTGCCTTAACTTTTTTCAAACTAGCCTTCTTGCTAATAAATTACCCCATAGGAACACTCTCCAATGTATCAGTGAATCTCTTTCAAAAAGCTCTATGGATTTAATAAGCAATTGCTATTTCAAACTTCTTCTATTACCAGAGATGCAGCGATCATTCTTTGGGTGTTATGAAGAACTTATTCCTCTGTCCTTTTGAATTTTTCAGACCAGAGGATGGAGAGAAAACGCAAAGCTGCTTTAGGGAATACATAGCACAGAAAGGGTCTCTTCATCTACAAAAGCTTTAATTGATCTAGCTTGCTTAAACATACATAAATGCCTACTTTTATTCAGTTGGTCAGCTTTGCAAGAATCTGATTGGAATATGCAGGAATGATGAAGTCTTTCAAAATGAGCTGCCTTGCAATTTTTGTTTCCCACCCTTGACAACTTTTCTTTCTGTGTCACCTCAGCCTTTCAGTGACTGTTATGTAACTTGCTACACAGCCATTCTTAGCTGTGAATCTGGACTTGGTCTGATCCAGATGGATTGCTTCCCTATAATCTGCTCTGACTTTTATCTCAATGAATAATGTTGGGGAGCAAATTGTTTTGCTTTGGGGGTTGACTAGTTATCCATTTCTATGTTCTGAGTTTTCTATTAGTCCTTCTCTACCTTAATCTTCCTTGCACACAGAATTAGACTTACTGAAGGAGAACCAAACTCTGCCCTTTTGTCAAACACCAAGGCAAGAAACGAGAAGTGAACCAGTCCACTGTCATTATCAGATCTAGAGCTTAATTAACTTTCAACCTGTCAGCTCAAATTTCCAGCTAATTCGTTCTGTATTTCCAAACTTGGATTGGCAATGGCTTCACAACTGATAAATAATTCCGACTCTGTCATTTAAATCAACTGGATGATAAACTGTTTCATTATGTCACATTTTGAAAAGCTTTCCCCATTTTAAGTTACATCTATAGCTTTAGGGAATCTTTAGAACTGTTTTTTTATGACTCAATGTCTGCTCCTTCTGTGGTCTGAAAATGTGCTAATGAAGACATTTTACCAAAATGTGTATCACTTAACACTGGGGTGTCCCCCAACCTTTTGAGTACCAGCTTCAATTCCATGGAGAAAGGTGTCACCTGAAGTGAACCTGGCTGAGGCCATCTTGGAGCCTTCAGTGTTGCCACAAAGCAGAAGAAGGGAGGGGGAAAATAGCTAGATGGGGTTTTGTAGCCAAAACAAGAAAGTTTTCCTGTGGGAACCAAGGACATTACAACAGGTGGCTGGCCAGAGGAGGACTGAAGTAACCAAGCAACCAGTCAGCACCTTGAATTCCTGCGACGGCAAGGCCTCTGTCCAAGTGTCAAGCCCATCATAACATCCGGCATTCATTCATTAAACCAGATTTACTTTGGAGGCAATGAACTGGCTCTGGGTCGTGGATGCTTCATAGTGTCTGGTTACTGAATGTGGGAGACCTGGGACATCAAGGTCTCCAAATACAGACAGCCTGACCACATCACTGATATTCACCATTGGGCCACTGTTTTCCCTTCTGTCTCGGTGCACCACCTACCTGTCATCATTTCTAACCAGGGACTGCTTTGCAAACCATCCAGCACTGGGCTATGGACTTTGGGCTTGAGCTGCAGGGACTGCATGGAGATTGGTCTCCTAACCATTGCAGGCTTGCTCAAATGTTACAATGTTTACATACGTGGAACTGGGAAAAGTCTTGGGTGACATGTTATTAATGACACTGCCAGAAGTGACAACTCCACTGGTGTGACCATCTTTAGCGAATTTTCGCTCTCAGAGAGGTTTGCCCCTCTGATAATTTATGATACTGGACAGCGTGACCAGTGACTTGGGGGAAAGGGGAAACATTTACTTTTTAATTAGGTGAAAGCCACAGGTTCTTTCAGAGTTGGCTTTCACCAGTTGTGCCAACATGATCCAATAAATTGTTCCTTGAGGAACTTGCCTGCCTCAGAGTTCTGTTTTCTATGGGTGCATTACTTGGAATGCTGACAAAAGGTTTTTCCACTGACTGGAGGGGCATGGTTTTGCATGGTGCCTGCCTCCCGCAGATGAGGCTTCTCTTGTTTGCATGGCCCAGTTGCTGGCAGCCCACGGCCAGTTGATGGACCAGGGATTGGAGACCCCTGACTTACAGGAATAAATCATGTGTGGAATGACAAGAGCTAAAATAGAGACAGAGATAAAGGTTGTTAAAACCTTTCAGATGGATGGAGGGTGGAGCTGGCGTCACGACGATACTGCATGCAATTCGGAGGTCTGAGATTGCAGCTGATATCTTTGCCCCTGGATGGTCCAAATGGACCTAAACCATCTCGAAAAGATGGTGATAATGAAGGGCGCGTCCTATATATCCCAGGGATACCGCAAAGTCCCTGTTGATCCAGGAGAAGCCCTATTTGCCAACGGCAGAGAGGCAGCCATTAAAGTTGCTGAAGTTGGGAGAGCTCCGAACAGAAGAGGCTGAAAGAGAAAGTGTGTCGGTTTGGTGAGAATTTTTCTTTTATTATTCTAAGACTTAAAAGGACTTTAAAGGACACCCTAAGGAAAAAAAAGAATCTGTAAAAGTTTTGACAAAACTGAATAAGAGGCGGTTTTTAAACAGAAGTGTCAAAGTAAGGCTTTGGTTTTTGTTTTTTCTTGTGGCTGGACTTCTATCGTGATTTTGCACTTGCTAACTGGACTGGTTTTTTCTCTATTTATATCTATTTTTTCTTTTCTTTTTTGACTTTGTAATATTTTAAGCCCATGTCACACTGCCCAACGCATGCAAAAAGGACACAGCGGACAAGCAAAATGTTCCATCCGTTGTTATCCGCTCTCAAAAGGGGCAAAAATTTGCATAACCGGAGCGGATAACACGGACACATGGAGGATGCAGGGTGGATGCAAAGCGGATGTGGAACACAAGCCTAGTGGATGGAAGCGGATGGGAGCGGATGGCACATCCGCAGGGATTCCGGGGGGTCTCAGCAAAGCGGATGCGGAACGGAAAGAGCGGATGCAGAGCGGAAGCCAGCGGATGAAGCGGATGCACAGCGGAAGCCTAATGGATGCCTGGCATTAATTGCGCATGCGGGGAGGATGCATTGTGTCAGCCCCATGGATATAACGGAAGCAGCTCGGAAGCAGGTCGCCATTCAGAGGAAAGACCTGCTGCCGGACGGATTGGCTGCATTGTCTGCCCTGCCTGCATGTCTGCCTGCAAGCCTTGCTGCCAGCCTTGGTGCCAGCCTTGGTGCCTGCCTTGGTGCCAGCCTTGCTGCCAGCCTTGTTGCCAGCCTTCCTGCCAGCCTTGGTGCATGCCTCCCCACCAGCCTTCCTGCCAGCCTTGGTTCCTGCCAGCCTCCCTGACAGCCAGCAACCCCACAACCATGCGGAAGCACAGCAAGCCTATTTGGAGGTGTAGGGCTTCATGAGATAGGTTGTGAGGGAGAAGGCATCATCCCCCACGATGAAGTAGGGCACATCTTGCTTGTCGTTAGGCAGCAGGTCTGGATCTGGGAAGCCCACCATGAGGTTGCCTTCCAGCCCCTCCTTGAGGTGACCTGGGCATCTGAACATGAGCCGCTGCCTGAAGCATCAATGTACATGAACTTGTAGTCAGCATCGACCATGGCGAAGAGGATGATGCTGAAGAAGCTCTTGTAGTTGTGATAAGTGGACCCTGACTTGGCTGGAGATTTGCAGGCCACGTGCTTGCCATCTATGGCTCCAAAGGTGTGGGGGAAGTTCTACTTCTGATACCACTGCTCTGCAACTTTCTTCCAGCCTTCTTCAGTGGAGGGGTACTGGAGGAGCTCCTCCTTGTATTCTTCAATGATGGCCTGCACCACTTCTCTGACCACAGTGCTGATGGTGTTGGATGGCACCCTCCAGCCGTACTGCATGCTGGTCCCTGAGGCCAGGTGGCGCAGAGTGAGTGCCACCTTGAGCCCAGGTTCCAGGCTGGGCAGGAAGTTGGTGTTTGTCTTGGTCAACCTGGGTGTCAGGCGCTGCACAAGTTCATCAAACATGGCTGGAGGCATCCTCATGAAGTTCTGGAACGCCCGAGTGTCTTCGTTCCTGAGCTCCACCATCAGCTTGTTGTACAGTCCGTCCTCTGCTCTTCTGGCGAACCATCTTTGGACCCAGACTTTTTTGGGTGCCTCCTTTTCTTCCTGTAGTAGAGTTCACAGAGTCTGTAGATGGTTTTGCACTGTTGCAGAAGGATGGTGGCTGCCGAAAGGACTTTGTCACAATCCACGGTTGACATGACTGGATGCTTTGGAAGAGTCAGAGTCAGATGAAGGCTGCAGAGATCTGCAGCAGGGCTGCTGGTCTGAAAGTGAGATCCAGATGTGTTGCTCCCCCTTTTTATAGGCAGTATAGTTGTCCCTTTGCATCCTCTAGGCATCCTCTAGGCATCCTCTAGGCATCCTCTAGACATCCTTAATGTCCAAGATAGGTTCCCTCTGCGAATGTTTTTTCTGCTTTAAACGCTTTGTTTTCATTCTGCATCTGCTAGGCATCCGTTCTGCATCCGTTCTGCATCTGTTCTGCTTCCTCCCTGCATCCGGGCGGATGCGAGTTGCGCGGATGTGAAGCGGACGCCAAGCAGATATAGCGGATGCGTAACAGATGCGTAGCGGATGCGTAGCAGATGCAGAACAGACGAACTGGATACATTTTCTGCACAAAAGTTTTGGGCAGCCCAAAACTTTCGGAGCAGATGAAACATCAATAAACGGATGCTGGACGGATAGAGAGGAAGCAAAACGGAGGCAGTGAGTACATCGCGTTTTTGAACGGATGGCAAGCTTTTTTGTCCGTTTTCCATCTTCTTTGCATCCGTTGGTTCAGTGTGACATGGGCTTTAGGTTAGAGGCTCCCTTTAGTTATTTTTATATACTTGTTTTTTTTTCCTTTTTAACTTCTGTTACGTTATGTCCGGGAAAGGAGGGGGAGAGTGAGAGTAAAGAAACTTTGTAACACTGCCAACTAGAGGCTTGAAAATATTTTAGAAGATGCTGAGAAAGCTGAGAAAGAAAGCTCTGAAATTCTTTTTCAAGGACATTACTACGTGATAAGATAGAGGGAAGAGCACGAGAGAGTGTTATTGCAGGTGTTCTTCTGGATTTCTATCAACAATTGAAACTTGGCTTTGGAGCTTGGAGAGAGTTATGACAAGAGCCTTGGAAAATTAAATAAAGTGCAGTGTGTCTTTTTTATTTTCTTAAGTTGTGCCACCCCGACTTACCAGCTGTACTGTTCATTTTTTCTTTTTAAAACCTTTATTTTTGTAATATTTCCATCTTTGCTTTGTATTTTAAAGGGAAAACCTCAAAATTTTCTTTTTTTTCCCCTTTCTTCTCTGGGATTTTTGTTTTTCGATCTGTTCTTTTGGTTCACTTTTATGCTTTTTTTTAAATTTGAGAACTCTCAATTGGATTAAGATATTGAAGAACCAGAAGAATTATTTTTATTTTCTCAAATTTTTTTTGCTCTTTTTAAACCTTTTTATTTTTCTCCTTCCTTTTTTCTTAATTATTGACTGGATTAAGGTTAAGAAGAACCTGAAGAAATTTTTTCTCCTTTTCTTTTTATTCTTTTTGGGTTTTTCTCTCCACCATTTTTATTTTTCATTTTGGATTACAATTAGCAATCCATAATTGGATTAGGGTTTAGAAGAACCTGAAGATCCCGAATTGTTTAAAATGAGTAGGAAGTTTATAGCTTCTGGCTCCTCAACTTTTACTTCTGCCTCCCCACCATCTGGAGGACAACGTTCAATTCAGACAATGTTAAAGCAAGACAAAGATCAAGAAAGAGTGATTCTACAGATGATTATGCAAGGAATCCAAGATCTTAAAATAAAATCTGCCACCACTGAAAAGAGAATAGAAAACTTTGAGCAAAGAACAGAGAATATTGAACAAAGAATAGGGAAAACTGATGAAAAGGTGGAGAATATTCAACAAATGATGGTGAAGTATGATGAGAGATTCCAAAAAATTGAAGAAGAGGATAAACAAAGAGACAAGAAGATTGGAGATATTGATAGCAGATTAACAGTGGTTGAACAAGATAAAAGTGGGATGCTGAGATGGGAGATGGACAGATCAGAATTCTATCTCAGATTTCAAAACATAGAGGAAGAAAAAGGACAAAATCTAGCTGAGATAAGGATAGAAATATTGGCTGAAGCTTTGGAAATAAAAGAATAGAAGATGATGGATGAAGTAGATGAGGTATACCGAGTTTTTACAAGATATGCAATGAGAAACAACCTACCAAGAGAAGTTCATATCAGATTTACAAAAAAAGCCATTAAAACACAACTATTACAAGTGGTAAGAGAGAAAACATTGAAATACAAAGATAAGGAGATTGTGGTCTTGAAACAAGTACGCAGAAGAGTGAGAGAGATGAGAAGAGAATACTGATTCTTGACCAAATTGCTACTTTAAAAAAGAAGTAAATTATTGATGGCTGATTCAGAAGGTTTAATGTTCTCATGGCAAGGACAGAGATATAGAATTGACTCAATTGAGAAAGCTGAAAACCTCCAACACTGCACTATACAGCAGAATTCAAAAGAGCTACTGCCCTGGGATAGAAGCTGTTTTTCAGCCTATTTGTGCTTGTTTTTATTATCCTGTACCATATTGCTATTACCAGATCATAATAGTTCAAAAAAAGGGTTCCTAGGATGAGATGGATCTTTGAAAATGTTTTGAACTTTCTTAAGGCAGCGGGAACTATAAAGCTCTTCCAGAGAGGGGAGAGGGCAACCAATGAGCCTCTGGGCAATGATGTTAACCCTCTGGAGTGCTGTCCTATCTGCCATTATGCAATTGGCAAACCATATAGATGTGCAGTAAGTTAAGATATTCTCTGTAGTGCAGCAGTAGAAGGTCACCAGCAGTTTTTCATTCAGTTGTTGTTTTCTGAGAAGTTTCAAGGAGTATAATCTTTGCTAGGCTCTTTTGATCAGAGCTACAATGTGGGCACCCCAGGTCAGGTCCTCTTTTATGGTAATACCTAGAAACTTAAAATTGGCCACTTGCTCCACTCGGTGTCCACTGATAAGCAAGGGCTGGATGTCTGATCTGTTCCTTCTATAATCCACTATAAGCTCCTTGATCTTATTGGTGTTGACAACCAAGTTATTGTTTCCACACCAAGAAAGCAACTGATCCACCTCATCTCGTAGGCAGACTCAGACCCTCCCCCCGAGATGAGTCCCACCACTGTTTAGCATGTTCAGCAGCACCATCCTAATAGACAGACAAAACCAATGAAGGCAACTTTTGTTGTTGTTTTTTCTTGCCTTTCAATAAAAACTATCAGATGGAGTTGCCCATTTGATAGCACCTATCAGTTTGTTTATGCCCATTCTCAAGGTTGGGGGGGGGGGAAGTTGGAGGTATTTAATATATGGATTTATAACTTTTGTTATTCAGTTTTATACAGTATGTTGTGACTCTCTCCTAACCATGTTTCTCTTAGTGGCTTATTGGCAAAATTTTGCAAATTTAGTTTTGCAAATATAGTACAAAAAATTTAAGTCAATGAGGTATGTGGAGTCAATGGGCATGATTGCCAATCATCAGAAAAGCTTAAGCATTTTTAATAGGGGAAAAGCCAACTGAGCTCAAACTGCTCTCCTTTCTTTCTCCACTTTCACTCCAACTAATGAGAGCTTTTCAATAATATTGACCTTCGATACTTCTCCCTCTAATTTATTTCCTTACAAAAGAAATATTTGTTTGTCTATTTCCTGGAATGTAATTCTTAAGATGTTACAGAATTTGTTCAGAAGTACTTCAGATCATTTTATTGCTTCAGGAGAGTGGAAGAGATCATTCTTGATCTGGAAAAAAAAAATCAGTAGGAGGAGACCTATCCCTAAGAATTCCTGCATAATTGAACAGAAAGATGGGAAGCTAGAAAGAAAGGAGCGTGGTGGAGAATGCAGTGAAGGGTCTAGGACAACTTGCCATGGCCATGGATGCAAAAAGAGGGACAAAATGAAATGTGAATGCCAAAAATTGCAATTATTTTAAAAATTATTTTAAATACTTAAATTGAATCAAATTATCCTGCAGTGAGTTGTCCCATGATGAGTTGACCACAGTGAGTTGTACTGCTACAAGTTGGCGGTGGCAAGTTGGCCATGTTGAGTTGGCTGCACTAAAGTTGTCCTATTCTATGCAGTGAAAAACAGCATCTTTACCATTCTTACTCCATTAGGCAACTTAGGCAAATCTGAAAAAGCCCTGAGTATCTCACTATATTTTTCCTTCTCCTCACTGAAATAAAATCGAAAGTGATGTATACTGCCCTGAGACAAATTACATTGATTAAAATGGTTGACATAGCCAAGAACAGTGAGACGAATGTTCAAGTTCTTGTCATTTCATTGATTTATGGGCAAATGAAGCAGTGATGCCATCAGATGAAGGTCTGGGAATAGAAATCTAAAGTGTCCTTCAGCTGAAGGAAAGGTAGCTGTCCTACTTGTCACATGACTGAATGATGGATATTTGAATGGAAATAAATATTCAGATATAAACATGGTATTGCAAGGGGAGAAAATCATGATGCCCCACCTTTTCATCTGAAGAGGACCCTGACATAATACCCTAAAATCTGCAGTCTCAAACAAGGAATCTGCAGTCTCAAACAATCTTCTGAAGGTTGAAAGGTTGGGGCCTACCAGATCTCAAAATATTGCCATCAGTTTTTCTCCAAGTAAATGATTAAGATAAATAGGGACAATCCTCTACACAAAACATTTCTGAATAATATAAAAAGAAATGAGAAGATTGAAATGAGGGTTGGAGGAAGTTTGGCCCCAGCTTGTGATGAGAGGCTTCCCTCCTGTTTAGGATTGAAATAATAGAAGAAGGCAATCAACCTTGGATGAAAATGTGATTTTCCTATACCAGCATCTTTCTGCTCCTTTGGAGATAAAAGATGTCCTTATTATAGGAAAAAATTATAAGACAAATTAGAATTTGGATGTATACATTATATCCCCATGATCAATTATTCCTTTGCTTTATGATGGAGCAATAACGTTTTCATTTTGCTTATGGAAAAACAGATGATTGTGCAGAAGAAGATCCATAGCATTACCATGGAGAACTGGAAAACCTTCCATCTGAAATCCTGGAGAGTCCCTCCAAGTCCATGTCAACAGGATAACACAGCTTGGATTACTATAGTTACATAGTACATTTGAAATGACTTGCAGCTCACAAGCTCACTAAAATTTCACAACCTACAGAGGGGATAGCAATTTGTTTGTGGAATAGAAATCTAATTCTAGTTATGGGAAGACAAAGGTCTTCCTATAATAACATTGTGTTGCATCAAGCTTGAATCATATGGACCCATTAAAAGCCTACGTAAATTACTTATTTACATCAATTAACAATAAAATGCATCTTCTTCTGAAGAATGGAAGGAGTCTTTCTGGCGAAATATCAGCACTAAGTACCTTTTCCTCCCAAACAAATGGATGACTTCCAAAAAGTTTTATTAGGTAGAAACCAAGAGTATTGGTTAGAAAATAACATTCTAAGAGTAATATATGAGATCCCTAGGCTCAGATGTAACATTAATAAATTTAACTGGTCCAGCTTCTGCCTTGTTGTCATTCTGGCCTCATTGGAATAATAAGCCATCAGGAGTAAAATCTGACATTTAAGAAAGGCTGAGGAAAGCAGCTGGACCATGCAATATTCCATTAACTTTCTATTAAACAAATGTCAAGCTATCTTGTCTCCAAAGAAAGACATGACTTCATGTCTTGAAAGTGTCAGAGTTTGTTGCAGAAAATCAAATCCAGAAAGCACACACAGATAACTGATTCAGTAGGATTCATTAACTTCTTTATATACATAATAACACATGAAGTAAATTTACAATACTGACAGCAGATTCTTCCAACATGGCAGAGGGGAGAGATTGACAGTAAGTTCTTAGTTTCAGTTCAGCAGGCAAAGTAGACTTGCAACTTCAGAGGTCAGAGCTTAATACAGACCCCAGGTTCCTTCCAGTTTCAGTTTCCAAATAATTGTCATTGGCTGACTTAGTTGCCATGCCTATTCATTGGATGACCTAGTTACCATGTCTCTACCAGTTCATGAATATTCTGGCAGAAAGTCCAAGAAATGATCTGAAATCTAAAGCCCAAGTGGGATGGATAGACTATCCATGGATTTCTATCATAGAATTGTGACTAAGTGCCACTTTCTTGGGTTTGCAAGCCACCAATCATCACTGTTATGGCATCACATTTGTACTTGATTGACCCCATCCACTATACTGGTGACGCATTCAATTTAGTAATGAAAGTGCCAAACAAACGGGAGGGCGGAGCTGGTATCATGACGATACAGCATGCGATCTTGGAGGTCTGAGATCGCTGACGATATATTTGCTCCTGGATGGTCCAAGTGGATCTAAACCATCCCAAAGAGATGGTGAATGTAAAGTGTGCATCCTGTCGATCCCAGGGATACTGCAAAGTCCCTGGTAGATCCAGGAGAAGCTTTTTTTGCCAGCTTTTTGAAGTTGGGACAGCTCCAAAATGAAAGAGAACGGAAAGAGAGAGTGTGCCAGTTTGGTGAGAACTTTTTGTTTTTTTTAAGATTTGAAAGGACACCTTAAGGAAAAGAAAGAATCTGTAAAAGTTTTGACAAAAGTGATAAAGCAGCAATTTACTTTAAATGTCAAAGTAATTTTTTTTTTTCTCATTGATGGATTTTCTACACATGATCTTATATTTTGACACTGGACTGGTTTTTTTCTCTTCTTTCATATATTCTTTTTCTCCTTTTTGACTTTACAATATTTTAGGCTAGATACTCCCTTTTATTTATTTTTTTAAATATCTTTTTCTTTTTTAATTAATTCTCATTATATTTTGCTTGGAAAAGGAGGGGGACAGTGAAAGCAAAATAAACTTTGTAACACTGCCAACTAGAGGCTTGGAAATATTCTATTTCTCTTTTGACCAGACAAAGCTGAGAAAGAACTGAGACTTTTTTTCAAGGACATTGCCTGTTTGATAAGATAGAGAGAAGAACATGGGGGAGTATTATTGCAGGTGCTCTTCTGTGTTTCCATCAACAGTTGGAGTCTGGTGTTGAAGCTCAGGAAAAGAAAAGGTGATAAGTCTTTGGAGAAGAGAGCTATAATAAGAGCCTTGGATAAATAAACAAAGTGCAGTGTGCTCTCTTTATTCTTTCTAAGCTGTGCTACCCCTCCTCATCAGTTTACTTTTTGTAATAGCTATTTGGATTTTTGGCTCTTTGGAATTTGTCTTTGTTTTTTTTCTTATCTTTGGAAGTTAAATTTCTACGCTTGCTTTTTATTTTAAAGGAAAAGCTTTAGTATTAATGATTCCCTTCCTTTTCTTTTTAAGGGAGTCACCTTTTTTTCTCTCTCCCTTCCTGGTATTTTTGTCTTTCCATCTACCTTACATATTGGGGTTTTGTTTTGTTTTTGTTTATTTTTCTGGCCTTTTTTTTTCTCTCTTATGCATCCTTTTATATTTGAGAACTCTTAATTGGATAAAGGTGTTGAAGAACCTGAAGAATTTTTCCTTTCTTTTTTTAATTTTTATTCTTCACTTTTCTGCCTTTTTTAGGATTTTACAACTTTTTCTTTTGTGTGTGTGTTTATGGTCTTTTCCTTCATTCTTGAATTTTTACTGTTATTGAAACCAATCAATTGGATTAAGGTATACAAGAACCTGAAGAAGTTTTTTAAAATTATTATTACTATTTGGCTTCTTTTTTCCTACTATTTTTATTTGGAACTGCAAATGTTTATTTCACAATTGGATTAAGGTCTAGAAGAACCTGAAGATTTTGAATTGCTCAAAATGAGTAGGAAATTAACAGCTCCTGGTTCCTCAACTTCTACTTCTTCCTCTCCACCATCTGGAGGACAACGTTCAATACAGACAATGTTAAGGCAAGAAAAAGAAAAAGAAAAAGTGACCCTGCAGATGATTATGCAAGGAATTCAAAATATTCAAACAAGATCAGAGAAGATTGAAAACAGAATAGAGAACATTGAACAAAGAACAAGGAAAACTGATGAAAAAGTAGAGAACATCCAACAAATGATGATGAAGTATGATGAGAGATTCCAAAAAATTGAAGAAGAAGATAAACAAAGTGACGAGAAGATTGGAGACATCAAATAACAGATTAACTGTGGTTGAACAAGATAAAAGTGGAATGCTGAGATGGGAGATGGACAGATCAGAATTTTATCTTAGATTCCAAAACATAGAAGAAGAAAAAGGACAAAATCTAGCTGAGATAATGATAGAAATATTGGCTGAAGCTTGGGAAATAACTGAAGAGAAGATGATGGATGGAATACATGAGGTCTATCAGGTCTTCACAAGATATGCAATGAGAAATAGCTTAGCAAGAGAAGTTCACATCAGATTTACAAAGAAAGCCATTAAAATGAAAATATTGCAAGTCGCAAGAGAGAAAATATTGAAAAACAAAGATAAGGAGATTGTGGTCTTGAAACAAATACCCAGAAGAGTAAGAGAGATGAGAAGAGAATACCGATTCTTGACCAAATTGCTTCTTAAAAAAAGAAGTGAATTATAGATGGCTGATTCAGAAGGTTTAATGTTCACATGGCAAGGACAGAGATATAGAATTGACTCAATTGAGAAAGCTGAATCATTTTACACAGAATTTTTCAGAGGGATAGAGGAAGAGGGAGAAAAAGAAATTTCACTAACTGAATTCCAAGAGGACTGCCAAATGATGACTGAAAAAGAAGGTGCAGTAGGTAGAAAGGAGGAAGCCAAAGAACAACGTGAACCAAGATCCACAAGAGCTGTCAAACCTAACTACAAAATATAACCATGGAAGAGAAAAAAATGATTACAATTAATATGAATGGACTTAATTCAGCCATTAAAAGAAGGAAAACCTTCCATAAATTAGAGAAATTAAAATTTGATATAATCTGCCTACAAGAAGTACATATTAAAAAACAATATGAACAATTGTTGATACTGCCAAAATTAGGGAAAATATTTACTTCCTTGACACAATGTAAGAAAAGAGGAGTGGTTTTATATATGAAAGAGACCATTCCAGTGAAATTTATTTATACTGATGACGACAGACGAATACTCATGGTGGAAATAATGGACAATAATAGGAAAACACTCCTGATTGCAATCTATGCCCCGAATGACAATCAAGAAGAATTTTATAAAAAATTACATATGAAAATAATTGAACTGGATATAGTTATGATGGGAGATTTTAATGGAATTGTAGACAATAAACTGGACTATACAGCACAGAAAACAATAAAGCAAAACAGAAAGACTCTCCCTAAATCTTTTTTTTAAATGGTAGATGAAATAAACTTAAAAGATACATGGAGAGAAAGAAATGCTAAAACTAAACAATAAACCTTCTACTCAAATAGGCATTTATCATGGTCCAGAATAGATATGATATGGAAGTCAACAGAATTGTGAACTAATATTCAAGAAATAAATATTGAAACAAGTACTTGGGCACATCACAATCCAATGACAATTAAATGGAAAGGACAAAGAAGAAGATCTAGATGGATGTTAAATAACACTATTTTAAAGGAAAAAGACTTCACACAGTGGATGGAGAAAGAACTGGCCTTTTTCTTCAGAGAAAACAAAAAAGAAGACACATCAATCCAGAATGTATGGGATACAATGAAGGCATGTGCCAGAGGCTTGATAATAGACTATACAAAGAAAAGAAATACCATGAAAAGATTAGCCTCTAAGGTATTAGAAGGTGAGTATAAAGGACTTGAAAAAGAGCTACAGAAAATGCCACAGAAAAAGGAAATTCAGTTAAAACTGGATATAGCCAAACATAATGGGTCTAATAGAAAAAGAAGAATTAGCACAAAAAATTAGAGGTGCTAAACAGAACTACTTTGAAGTTGCAAATAAACCAGGTAGATGGTTAGCATATAAATTGAGAAAGGAGAAAGAATCAAGGAAAATATTGCAATTAATAGATGACCAAGGCCAAGTTTGCTACGGTAGTAAAGAGAAGAAGGAAATCATTCGAGACTATTATGGGAAACTATACACACAAAAGAATATTGATGAAGAAAGAGTTAAACAGTATTTACAGAATGCTAATTTACCCCAGATACCTAAAGAGATTGAAACAATGTTAGAAAGCAATATAAAGATGATGGAGTTAACTGAAGCACTCAAGTAGCAAAATAATGGAAAGGCACCAGGCCCAGATGGACTTCTGGCAGAATTTTACAAAACATTACAAGAATAATTGAACTTTCCATTGCTAGAAGTTATGAATAAAGTTATGTTAAAGAAGAGGATACCAAAGTCATGGTCAGAAGCTTATATCACACTTGTTCCAAAAGAGGAGACCGATCCATTACAAATCAAGAACTATAGACCTATTCCCTTACTAAATGCAGATTATAAAATTTTTGTTTCAATATTGGCAGAAAGACTTAAAAAATATTTAAATAATTTTATTCATCCTGATCAAAATGGATTTCTGCCAAAGAGACAACTTAAAGACAATACGAGAGTAATCTTGGATGCTTTGGAATACTACGAGGCACACCCTGAAAAACAAATGGCTTTGATATTTTTAGAAGCACAGAAGGCATTTGATAATGTGAATTGGCGATTCATGTTATTACAGCTGGAACAGATGGGCTTTCCTAAAAAAATTATTCAAGCAATAGAAGCTATATTTCATAACCAAACGGCAAAGATAATGATAGAGGGAGAACTGACAGACTCTATCGATATAAGAAAAGGAACAAGACAAGGGTGCCCACTATCACCTCTGTTGTTTGTGTTAACTTTGGAAGTGTTAAATAGAAATATTAGAGTTGAAATATTTTTTACAAAATAATCATATTTTACTTAATTTGTTTTGTGACAGTTCATACTATCATCCCAAATCTATGACCTAGAATCATTTTGTAGATATAATAAGAAAAGAATACATCTTTATATATTTATTATTTTCTAAAAGTCTACATATTTCATTATTATATTTTATTGTCTAACCGTCGAAAGAATAGATCCCAATTTTACCCAATTTTACCCAATTTTATTCCCAATTTTATTACCAATTCCCAATAAAATTCCCAATAAAAATATCTCTGGTTTCAAATCTGTTTTTTTGTCATTTTTTCCAACCACATGTGGATTTTAGTCCAGTATTCAAAATGGATTCAACTCTTGTCTTAGGAGCATTGCATTATATTATCAGAATACAAAGTGGCAACAGCATGCTTTCAAACAGTACTTTAAGCCCATGTCACACTGAACCAACGGAAGCAAAGAGGATGTAAAACGGACAAAAAACCTTGCCATCTGTTCGAAAACGCGATGTACTCACTGCCTCCGTTTTGCTTCCTCTCTATCCGTCCAGCATCCGTTTATGGATGTTTCATCCGCTCCAAAAGTTTTGGGCCGCCCAAAACTTTTGCGCGGAAAATGTATCCAGTTCGTCCATTCTGCATCTGCTACGCATCCGTTACACATCCGTTACGTGACTGCTATATCCGCTAGGTGTTCGCTACGCATCCGCGGAACTCCATCCGCCCGGACGCAGGGAGGAAGCGGAACAGACGCAGAATGGATGCAGAATGGATGCAGAACAGATGCAGCATGGAAACAAAGCATTTAAAATGGAAGAAATGTTGCAGAGGGGACCTATCTCGGATATTAAGGATGTCTAGAGGATGCCTAGAGGATGCCTAGAGGATGCCTAGCGGAAAACCTATACTGCCTATAAAAAGGGGGAGCAACTCGCCTGCATCTCACTTTCAGAACAGCAGCCCAGCGGTGCAGACCTCTGCAGCCTTCATCTGGCTCTTCCTCTTCCACAGCATCCAGTCATGTCCACCGTGGATTGTAACAAAGTCCTTTCGGCAGCCACCATCGTTCTGCAACAGTGCAAAGCCATCTGCAGGCTCTGTGAACTCCACTGCGAGAAGAAAAGGAGCCACCCAAAAAGAGTCTGGATCCAAAGATGGTTCGCCAGAAGAGCAGAGTACGGACTGTACAACAAGCTGATGGTGGAGCTCAGGAACGAAGACACTCGGGCGTTCCAGAACTTCATGAGGATGCTTCAAGCCATGTTTGACGAAGTTGTGCAGCGGTTGACTCCCAGGTTGACCAAAGCAAACACCAGCTTCCGGCCCAGCCTGGAACCTGGGCTCAAGGTGGCACTCACTCTGCGCCACCTGGCCTCAGGGACCTCCTACAGAAGCATGCAGTACGGCTGGAGGGTGCCATCCAACACCATCAGCATTGTGGTCAGAGAAGTGGTGCAGGCCATCATCGAAGAATACAAGGAGGAGCTCCTCCAATACCCCTCCACTGAAGAAGGATGGAAGAAAGTTGCAGAGCAGTGGTATCAGAAGTGGAACTTACCACACACCATTGGAGCCATAGATGGCAAGCACGTGGCCTGCAAAGCTCCAGCCAATTCGGAGTCCACTTATTTCAACTACAAGGGCTTCTTCAGCATCATCCTCTTTGCCATGGTCGATGCTGACTACAAGTTCATGTACATTGATGCTTCAGGCAACGGCTCATCTTCAGATGCCCAGGTATACAACGCCAGTCACCTCAAGGAGGAACTGGAAGGCAACCTCATCGTGGGCTTCCCAGATCCAGAACCCCTGCCCAAAGACACACAAGATGTGCCCTACTTCATCATAGGGAATGACGCCTTCTCCCTCACAACCTACCTCATGAAGCCCTACACTTCCAGACTCCTCACCCGTGAAGAGAGGATCTTCAACTACAGGCTGTCCAGGGCTAGGCGGGTGGTGGAGAACACCTTTGGCATCCTGGCCAACAGGTTCCAGGTACTTCTCACCACCATGCAGCATTGCCCAGAGACCGTGAGGAGGATCATGGAAGCTTGCTGCATCCTGCACAATCTCACGGGCACCCGCTACCCAGTCTTGCAGAACAGGCTTGTGGATCTCCAGCAAGGCAATGGGGACATGGAGCCTGGGGAATGGAGGCAAGGGCGAAACCTGATAGACACTGAGGATGTGCAAGGCCCCAACAGAGCCTCACATGAAGCGAAGAAGCAGCGCAACTTCCTGAGACACTGGTGGAACTCCCCAGCTGGAGCAGTGGAGTGGCAAGACAGGATGGTAGATGCTTAATGGATGCTTCCTTCAGCCTGTCTCATCACACGGATGAGATTGGGCCATGTATGTTTGGTTGGCCTACAATGAACAGGGCATTTAATAAAGAGTTGTGTTTATGTTGACATGTGTGGATAATTATTACATTATTATTGATAATAAAGGGCCGTAGGTGTGGCACCTGGGAGGGTGGACCATACAGTCCCACTATGCTTGCACTGGAGGTTTATCTATTTATTCTGAACATATGTTGCATGCAGCCTCTGAAGGCTATGAAGAGCTACATGACAAAAATAATGAAGATCAGAATTGTGTCGTGTGAGGATAAAAGACTCAATGTGCTTCTGTTGCCCCTTAATCCACCTTCTCACAGGAAAAAAAAAGGTAAAAATGCAAACCCCACCACTTGCAAGGGTGAAGGTGAGAAAATAGATGGAAGCTGATTCCATTGCATCCTAACCTAGATCTGAGTTACTCAGATACCTGTCCCAGGAGATGGCATTGCTAATTCCCTTTTCAACTCCTTCCCTCAAAACGATGCTGTTGAGCGCTGCACAGCAGAACAATTAGACACAAGAACATTTTTTCCCAAAAGCCATCATTCTGCTAAACAAATAATTCACTCAACACTGTCCAACTATTACAGTCTGCACTACTGTTACTGTTAATCTTCTCATCACTCCTTATCATCCATCTCCTCCCACTTGTGACTGTATGACTGTAACTTTGTTGCTTGTATATTTACAATTTATATGGACTGTTTCCTAGTATGATTTGATTGCTTATTGTACCCTATAACTATCATTAAGTGTTATATCTTATGATTCTCAACTCTTGATGAATGTATCTTTTCTTTTATGTATCCTGAGAGTATTTACACCAAGACGAATTCCTTGTGTGTTCAACCACACTTGTCCAATAAAGTATTCTATTCTATTCTATTCTATTCTATTCTATTCTATTCTATTTCCATTACTGTTAAGCCTGGGTTCCCAACCAGGGTTAGGTAGACAAGCTAAACAGAATGTGCAGCGTTAGTCAGATAGGCACACAGATAAATGAGTGAGCTAAGCTTGTATGTTTATTAACATACAGTAAAAATAACAGATATGCTTGTGCTATCAAGAATATATTTTATTCCAGTATAAGTTTATAGCATAGTCAAAAACAGTCCAATATTCATTTACCATGTAGTCAGTCCATTCAGGGATATTCAGTTAGCAAAGTCCATGTAGAATATCCTATTGTCAGTTCACATAAATCAGTCCGTTGTTGTCTCTCCCGTTCGAGCAATGCAGTCTTGCTTTCAAGCAGTAATCAGGGATCATCAAAGCCAGAGAGAGAGAGAGCAAGCTGTAGCCTTGCTACTTTTATATGGTTTTCATAACCACACCCACAGTTGCTATTTTACAGTTAAAGCTGCATACACTAACTATGATTCATAGTTAGTATTTCACCTAAAACAGTTAGGGTGAACAATGTTATCCCTAACAATTACAATTAATGAAGGGAATAGAAATTAAACACACCAGACTCAAATAGCCATTGAAATTATTTAAGATATACCTTTTACAATGGGCATCCCAAGCTGGAGAGCTGATTTTGAAATGGTACTATTTCTTTGTTCGTAACCAGCCGACTGAACTTTTGTTGGGACCATGCTAACCACAGTGGGCATGTTTTATTTCTCTGAGCCCCTCCTGAGTCTGCTGATAAGAGGAACAGATTTGTTTAGGAAAAAAATCCTTGGAGAGTGATAGAGAGGCCAGCTACAATTTCAGTGAGATCAAAATGCTGTAATCTGCTACACAGACTTTATCACAAAGAATTGTGTTTAGTCTTGGCTGTTATTCTCCACTCAAAAATTCACACCAGAAACCATATTTGACAAAAATGCATATTGCAACAAAAGCATATTTTGATTAAAATTGTGTACAGATATGGATATATTAGGTAGTGTGCCTAATAAAGAGTCAATGCAGCTTCAGACTTTCTGGCTTGCATCTATCCAGATCTTTGATATGCACAGCTAGACAAAAAGGATAACAGATGACATCATAAGAGAGTTGGAAGGGATCTTGGAGCTCTTTTAATCCAACCCCTGCTCAAGCAGGAAAGACCTTATAGCATTTCAGGCAAATGGCTTTCTTTTTTTCTTTAAAAGCTCCTGTGATGGAGAACCCACAATTCTGGAAGCACCCATTCAAATGAAATTTATGAAATAGTTGATGATTTCCTTGTATCAACTTGAGAATGCAGATCCTTCTTATGTGCTGGAGGAGGAGGAGGAGGAGGAGGAGGAGGAGGAGGAGGAAAATGATGATGGGTGATGATTATGATGATGATTTTGGACTGGGTTATTGTGGGTCAAATCCATTTGCTTCCTCTTGGGTGCATGTTTAAGTTCTGAGAATCATGTAATGTACAACAAAGCTTTCCAAGCTCTGATAAATAATTCAGTGTTGAGAAGATTTTTCTAGTGGGATTAGTCATTTTTTTACTCACAAACACTTGATACACCAGACTTCTGTGGGTGGTCCACTGGAATACTGGAATTTGGGGCTCCATCATGCACCCCAAATCTTATCAAGGTAAACCCACAGGGAAATCCAGGGAAGCTCAATTAACGTTTCACTTCCCCGATACATTTTTTTTCTTTTTCTTTCCAGGCTCTATTTGTTTTCTGATGGCAAAGACTGTGCCAAAAGTGTTCTCATAAAATGTACTTTTGCTAGCTAGTCATCTGCCCTCCTGCTGCATTTATGAGTTAATCTATTTCATTTGCAGATGCATCTGAATGAAAAATAGACAACTAAAGGCCCTGTCACACTGCCCAACGGATGAAAAACGTATGTAAAAAGGACACAACGGACGAGCAAAATGTTCCATCCGTTGTTATCCGCTCTCAAAAGGGGCAAAAATTTGCATAACCAGAGCGGATAACACGGAAAGGAACGGATGCAGGGAGGACGCAGAGCGGATGGAAAGCAGATGCGGAAACGGAAGCCCAGCGGATAGAAGCGGATGGGAGCAGATGGCACATCCGCAAGGCTTCCGGGGGACCTCAGCAAAGCGGACGCGGAACGGATACAGCGGATGCCCAGTGGATGCCCAGCGGATGAAGCGGATGCAGAGCGGAAGCCTAGCGGATGCACAGCGGAAGCCGAACGGATGCCGAGTGTTAATTGCACATGCGGGGGGGATGCATTGCGTAAGCCACACAGATATAAAGGGAAGCAGCTCGCACATGGCCAGCATTCGGAGGAAAGACCTGCTGCTGGATACATTGAGTCCTTGCCTGCCTTGCCTGCATGCCTGCCTACAAGCCTTGCTGCCAGCCTTCCTGCCAGCCTTCCTGCCAGCCTTCCTGCAAGCCTCCCTGCCAGCCTTGCTCTCTGCCTGCCTGCCAGCCTTGCTGCCAGCCTGCCTTCCAGCCTCCCTGCCAGCCAGTCTGCCTGCCAGCCTTGGTGCATGCCTGTCTGCCTGCCTTCCTGCCAGGCTTCCTGCCAGCCTGCCTGCCAGCCTTGGTGCCTGCCTGCCTACCAGGCTTCCTGCCAGCCTTGGTGCCTGCCAGCCTCCCTGCCAGCCAGTCTACCTGCCAGCCTTGGTGCCTGCCTGCCTGCCTGCCTGCCTGCCAGGCTTCCTGCTAGCCTGCCTTCCAGCCTGCCTGTCAGCCTTGGTGCCTGCCTGCCTGCCAGCCTTGGTGCCAGCCTTGGTGCCAGCCTTCCTGCCAGCCTTGGTGCCTGCCAGCCTCCCTGCCAGCCAGTCTGCCTGCCAGCCTTGGTGCCTGCCAGCCTCCCTGCCAGCCAGCAACCCCACAACCATGGGGAAGAAGTGAAAGCCTCAGCAACCTGCCGCCATCCCTGGCAAGAGGGACAGGGCCACACTCCCGCCCCCTGTCCATGACTCTGCTTCTGCTGGGGCTTCTGCTGAAGCTGCTCCTGGCAGTGGTGCTTCTGCTGCTGCGTACTCTGCTGAAGCTGCTCCTGGCGGTGGTGCTTCTGCTGCTGCGTACTCTGCTGAAGCTGCTCCTGGTCCTGCTGATCCTGCTGGTCCTGCTGGTCCTGCTGGTCCTGCTGGTCCTGCTCATGCTCCTGGACCTGCTCATCCTGCTCGTGCTCCTGGTATTGCTCGTCCTGCTCGTCCTGCTCGTGCTCCTGGTCCTGCTCATGCTCCTGGTCCTGCTGGTGCTGCTGGTGCTGCTGGGGCTCCTGGTGCTTATTCTGCTGCTGCTGATTCTGGTCCTGCTGATCCTGCTGCTGCTGCTGCTGATGATGATGATGATTATGATCCTGCTGGTGATGATGATGATGATGATGATGATGATGATCCTGCTGCTGCTGGCGGTGGTGGTGGTGTAGAGGAGCAGCCCCTACCATCTGGGAGCCCCTCTGATGAGGGCCCATCTGCTTCTGCTGGTGCTTACTCTGATGAAGGTGCTCCTGGTCCTGCTCTACCTGCTCGTCCTGCTCGTGCTCCTGGTCCTGCTCGTGCTGCTGCTGGTGCTGGTGCTGCTGCTGCTGCTGCTGCTGCTGCTGATCCTGCTGGTGCTGCTGCTGATGATGATAATGACGATGACGATGATGATGATCCTGCTGCGGCTGCTGCTGCTGATGATGATTATGATCCTGCTGGTGATGATGATGATGATGATGATGATGATGGTGATGGTGATGATCCTGCTGGTGCTGCTGCTGCTGCTGCTGCTGGTGGTGTGGAGGAGCAGCCCCTACTACCTGGGAGCCCCTCTGATGAGGGCCCATCTGGTCCTGCCAAAGGGAAGAAGAGGCGTATGCAACAACGGGAGAGGAGGCAATACTATATTGAGGAGGAACATGAGGATGAGGTGCTGGAGTGGCTGAGAGAGAATGACTATCTGTGGCGGAAGGGACACCGGCTGTACAGGGACACCAAGTGGATGCAGGCTGCTTGGAGAGAGAGGGCGGAGAATATGGGTTACACTTTGGAGGTGCTCCTCGGCTGGTGGAAGCACATGCACACCTGGTACGGGAAGCTGCACCTGAAGAAATCTGGCCAGGCCATGATTAAGCTGACGGACAGAGAGACCTACATCATGGCCAGGTGCAGCTTCCTGGAGGGTGAGATCCACCACCGAGGAGCACCAGCAGCCCCTCTCATGACCCTCTCTCTCCGGCAGTCTGCTGAGACCCAGTCCTCTTCCGGCCAAGAGTCAGTCCCTGTCTCCAGGCAGGTATCTGTGGAGCGTACCACGGCAGAGAACCCGCGGACAGGTGTTGTAACCGTGGTGGAGCGTGTGGAGGACTTCCTGGTGCGGTGGGAGAAAGGAGATGTTGCGTCCACCACAGCTTTAGCCGCATCCACCCCCCCAAGCTCCACCTGCACAGAAAGGCAGAGAGCCAGACAGCAGGAGGGGCAGAGCCACACTGTCCTGCTGGAGATCAGGGACACCATCTGCACCAGCATAGATCTCCTCTCTCAGCTGGTCAACACCGACTCCTCATCCTCCAACTGCAACCCTTCCTCACCTATGTCAACCAGACCCTCAGGAACATGGAGGAACCCCAGTACCAGTTGGGGAAGGACCGGATCACCGAGCTGCTTCACAACCCTCCAGATCCAGAGGAACCTGCTCCCACCCAGTCCAGGTCTGCTCCTCCACCTCCACCCCAGGTGATGTCCCTCCCATTCCAAGGCTTCCCACAGCCCCTCACCTACCAGGGCTATGGCGACCAGGAGGTCCAGCAGCACAGGCAGCAGCCCTTCCCAGTCCAGGCACAGAGTCATCGGGCGACAACGTTGCCACCAGTTCCACTGATGCCACCAATGCCACCCACACCAATGATGCCACCGACAACACCGATGCCACCCACTCCAGTCCTCACCCAGCTGCAGACCAGACAGCCCCACTACACTACTCCTTCCTCCACCCCACAGCCAAGCCCGGCCTCAGTACATCTGTCATCAGTACTGGGGCTGACACCCCATGGCATGGAGGAATGACCTCTCAGCATCACGGGTCTGAGCCAGCTGTCCGAGAGCTTTCTCAACACACTGTCACCTGTTGTCCTCTCGGGGCCAGGCACCCCAGTGATGCTTCAGACCAGCACTGCAGCAGCAACCACCTCCACAGCACATGGACCCTTTACCCCTGAGACTGGGCACACCTCCGAGTGACCGTGAAGACTGCCAGAGACTGGGTGTGGACTTTATTTGGACACTTGACTTGGGTCATTTTTCTTTTGCAGCTTGTTGTTCAATAAAGTTTATCTTTGATTCACACACTTGCTTCATTTCTTTTTTTTTAATAAAGTCTTGGTGGAAACTTTTAGAATTGGTTTAAGCCTTTGCATGCTTGTGGGATGGGTTAAGATAGCAGTGGGGGGGGGATACCTTTGGGATGGGTAATAGCTGTGGGGATAGATAAACCTCCAGTGTAAGCATAGTGGGACTGTATGGTCCACCCTCCCAGGTGCCACACCTATGGCCCTTTATTATCAATAACAATGTAATCATTGATCCACACATGTCAACACAAACACAACTCTTTATTAAACGCCCTGTTCATTGTAGGCCCACCCAACATACATGGCCCAATCTCATCAGTGTGATGAGACAGGCTGAAGGAAGCATCCATTAGTCATCTATCATCCTGTCTTGCCACTCCACTGCTCCAGCTGGGGAGTTGCACCAGTGTCCCAGGAGGTTGCGCTGCTTCTTCCCTTCACGTGAGGCTCTGTTGTGGCCTTGCACATCCTCAGTGTCTATCAGGTTTCGCCCTTGCCTCCATTCCCCAGGCTCCATGTCCCGATTGCCTTGCTGGAGGTCCATGAGCCTGTTCTGCAAGACTCGGTAGCGGGTGCGCATGAGATTGTGCAGGATGCAGCAAGCTTCCACGATCTTCCTCATGGTCTCTGGGCGATGCTGCATGGTGGTGAGAAGTACCTAGAACCTGCTGGCCAGGATGCCAAAGGCGTTCTCCACTACCCGCCTTGCCCTGGACAGCCTGTAGTTGAAGATCCTCTCTTCACAGGTGAGGAGTCTGGAAGTGTAGGGCTTCATGAGGTAGGTTGTGAGGAAGAAGGTGTCATCCCCCACGATGAAGTAGGGCACATCTTGCGTGTCGTTGGGCAGGGGGTCTGGATCTGGGAAGCCCATGATTAGGTTGCCTTCCAGCCCCTCCTTGAGGTCACTGGCGTTGTATACCTGGGCATCTGAACATGAGCCATTGCCTGAAGCATCGATGTACATGAACTTGTAGTCAGCATTGACCATGCCAAAGAGGATGATGCTGAAGAAGCCTTTATAGTTGAAATAAGTGGAGCCCGACTTGGGTGGTGCTTTGCAGGCCACGTGCTTGCCATCTATGGCTCCAATGGTGTGTGGGAAGTTCCACCTCTGATACCATTGCTCTGCAACTTTCTTCCATCCTTCTTCAGTGGAGGGGCACTGGAGGAGCTCCTCCAGGTATTCTTCGATGATGGCCTGCACCACTTCTCTGACCACAATGCTGATGGTGTTGGGTGGCATCCTCCAACCATACTGCATGCTCCTGTAGGTGGTCCCTGAGGCCAGGTGGCGCAGAGTGAGTGCCACCTTGAGCCCAGGTTCCAGGCTGGGCCGGAAGCTGGTGTTTGCCTTGGTCAACCTGGGTGTCAGCCGCTGCACAACTTCGTCAAACATGGCTGGAGGCATCCTCATGAAGTTCTGGAATGCCCGTGTGTCTTCGTTCCTGAGCTCCACCATCAGCTTGTTGTACAGTCTGTACTCTGCTCTTCTCCCAATCCATCTTCGGACCCAGACGCTTCTTGGCCGCCTCTTTTTCTTCCCGTAGTAGAGTTCACAGAGCCTGTAGATGGCTTCGCACTGTTGCAGAAGGATGGTGGCTGCCAAAAGGACTGTGTTACGATCCACGGTGGACATGACTGGATGCTGTGGAAGAGCAAGAGTCAGATGAAGGCTGCAGAGGTCTGCACAGCTGGTCTGCTGGTCTGAAAGTGAGAGCCAGGTGAGTTGCTCCCCCTTTTTATAGGCATTATAGGCGTCCCTTTGCATCCTCTAGGCATCCTCTAGGCATCCTCTAGGCATCCTCTAGACATCCTTAATATCCGAGATAGGTCCCCTCTGCGAACATTTTTTCCATTTTAAATGCTTTGTTTCCATGCTGCATTTGCTGGCATCCATTCTGCATCTGTTCCGCGTCCGTTCCGCTTCCTCCCTGCGTCCGAGCGGATGCGAGTTGCGCGTATGCAGAACGGATACCGAGCAGATGCCTAGTGGATGCAGAATGGATGAATTGGATACATTTTCCATGCAAAAGTTTTGAGCAGCTCAAAACTTTCTGAGCGGATGAAACGTCCATAAATGGATGCTGGACAGATAGAGAGGAAGCAAAATGGAGGCAGTGAGTACAGAACGGATACATCGCATTAACCAACGGATGGCAAGCTTTTTTGTCCATTTTATATCCTCTTTGCGTCCGTTGGTGCAGTGTGACAGGGGCTTAATGTCAACATACTTCATGTGTTTGCCATCAAATGAAGGATGAAGGAGGTTGCTACAGGGTTTGCTTACTGTTGCTCTCCGTGCTCTCAATGTTTTATTTTGCCCTTTTTATAAATGACCGGAGCACATTTTTAACTCTCAGGGAGGAGAACAAAACACTGATTTCATCAAAATGCTGTGGCATTTCTCTGTAATATTAATGAATATTGAGGAAGAAATACCATCTTGGAATTATTAAACTGAATGCTGTTAGCTTATTTTCAGCATTTTTTTCCTGGTTACAGAAGGGAGAAAATAATGAATGCCTGATGTATGCTAAATTTCCCTTTGGCTCACATTTCTATTGTAACTCAGATTAAATGTATTATGGCTCCTTAGAGTTCATATAATTTATTTTTACATGAGTTGTTCTGCATCATCTCCATGTCATCAAATTAGGTAGTTTAATCAAGGTACACTTTTATGAAAATACAGTTGTGAGTTTCTAAAGCATGTTTGTCTCATTTTTCACACCCTTCTCCCTTGAAAACATTATAACTGAGTCACAGATCAGTCAAAGTACTGGGGACAGGGCAGTTATGGACAGCCACATCTTATACATTATTTGGCATGTTGGAAAATTATATGGGTCTCCACATTCAAAAATATATTGAATTTGAACTTGACCTTAGGAGATTCTTCGATTGTGCACCATTACAATACAGATTTGCCTTAAGTGCATACTCAACAAAAAAACATCAGCCAAACACAGTTCTTTATGTGATAGGGAAATCTTCCTGGAGTATATTCTTGCCAACACAAATTGCCAGTGTATACCTGCTTGCCAATAGGAGACCCAGTTTGATACAGTGGTTAGGGCACTAAACCAGAAAATAGGAGGATATGAATTTCAGTCTTCCCTTAGTTCATGACAGCTGCTGGGGTGATTCTGTCTCCACCCCTTGTTGGTATTCCAAATAACCAACTGCAAACCAACAAACTCCAAGACAAACATTTCCTCAAAGTTCCATTTTATTTAAGTTGTCATATTGGCAATCTGAGAGTTTCATGTTTTCCCTTCCCAAAAGAGAAATAAAAGATCCATCCCTTGCACCCATCAATGCATCACATGGCCCAATCAAAGTCACTCCCTTCCAAGTGCTGGGCAACATGTCCTTGACTCTCTGAGAAAGAATGGTGTTGTGTCTAATCTTCTACCTTACTATGAAATCCCCCCCCCCGCTCCCAAATTCCCAGGCACTGAATGTGACAGCCTCAAAGCTTCCAAATTAAAAATGGCTTCCAAGGTTGAGACCCCAATTTGTTCCATGTAATGCAAATAATATTTGTCAAAGTCATCATTGCATTTCAGAAACACTTCAATGAGTTTCTAATGTGTTTCTTTATGGAAAATGATTCTGACTTTTCAAATGCTCAATGGCTGAATTCCATCTTAGATTAGAAATCCCTGACAAATCAGAATAAGTGGCTGGGTGTTCTGTTGTATATGCAAGGGAGTGTTATGTTGTTTTCAATATATTTTCTGTACATGGCAGCTCATGTACTTTGAAAGCCATACAAATAGTCCTGGACTTACAATAGTTCATTTAGTAATATTTTGAAGTTACAACAGCAATAAAAAACTTAGAACCAGTTTTCACATTTATGACTGTTGCAGCAACACCACCACCTTCATGGTCATGTGATTTACATTTAGATGCTTGACAACTGACTCACATTTATGACAGCTGCAGTGTCCTATGGTCACAGGATCCCTTTTTGCAACCTTCTGTCAAGCAAAGTCAATGGGGAAGCCAGGTTCACTTAACAATCGGGTTGCTAATTGAACAACGGCAGCGATTCACTTAACAAACATTAATGAGAAAAATCATTAAATGGGGCAAAGCTCACTTAACAAACTTCTCAATGAACAACATAATTTTGGGGCTCAATCATGGTCATAGGTTGAGGACTACTTCTATTGAACAGAGTTTTATCAGCAAGGATTGACAGTTTACTCCATGAAGTAGCTTTTCTTTTAGCCCACATATATTGTTTCACTTCTTTCCACTATCAGGTAGCATTATTGATAGACAAGGAGGAAGATAATAAGATATTCACATATTTTAGTAAGCAACCTCTGTTTGAAAACCTAAGGAAAAACAAAATATCTGGGTTTGGATACATTGAATAGTAGAGGATATTTGTCACTCTGCTTCCTGGGACTTGTATGTAATGAAGCTTTTATCTCAAAGAACAAATATGAATTCCCATTTTGAATGTCAGTAGGGCCCAGACTGTAGCTATAATAAGAGCCATTACTTGGGAAATTACTGAAGCTACCCTGCACCATTAATCACTGTACAGAGATTCAAATAGCATAAGTGGATTCAACAAGCTGTCTCAAAATTTAGAGTTATTCACAACATTGCAGTTTGGAGGAATTCTAATGGGAGGTTTTTGGGAAATACTTCAACAGAAGCTTTTGTCAAAGTCAACATTGGCATTTGCCATGACTCAAGCAAGGGCATACCCAAAAGAAGCTCCACACCACTACATGTTACATGCTTTTGGAGTAAATACTTAACATTACTTATGGTTCAGATTCAGATGCAAGTTTTGCAGGAACAAATGCCATTTCAGATGAGTATATCACATCCATTAGTGCAAAACCAAAGATGGTACCAAGAAGCCACATCGTTTAGTTTCACATGAATTGAACTGTTCAGAGGATAATGTGATCATTCAGAATGTGTACAAGAAGGAGCCTTAGCATGATGCAGTGTTTGTAATGATATTAACTAATAGAAAGATGGAAGATAGTAACATGGAAATTTTACTCTGCACCTGACATGTCCATTAACAACCATAATATATTCTGTTGATATTTCAAGGATACTGGTTGAGGACATTGTGTTTTCTCCATGATTATAACAGACATTACAAAACTGACTTTTGATGCTGTGCTTTTATTGTATATTATGATCTTTTAAAAAAACACCTTGTTGCTGACCATTGATTGTTGTCCTTTCAGTTGGGGATGTGCTTAATCCCAAATTGTCAGATTACACAAGCACATAAATTGCTTACTAATCTAGAACCATGTCTCCAATTGAATGGAACTACACTCACCAAGTGTCCTTGCTATTACTGTTGAAGTCAAGCAGTTTTATACCTGTGTCTATGGCCATAGCTTCCAAATTCCTGTTGACCATAAACCTCTTTGGGAATGTTTTCAAATATAAATGTTATCATTACACATGCAGCACTAGAGATGATTATATGTTTAAAGCTTATGATTATACACTTTCCTACATGCCAAGACAAACAATAAGTACAAGATAAACCAGTACCGATGCTCAGATTTACCTACAAGAAACAAAGTGTGTTGTACTACAATTAATTTTGAACATCTTATTGTTGGAGAGCCTTTGCCTCAGGCTTATCAAACTATAAGATTAACTGCTCAGGATCCCAAATTATTAAATATATTAAACTTAGTGTGGAAAGGTTGGCTGGCTGACAAGCTACCATGCCAGGTTAATTTAAGCCATTTCAAAACCCACAGACATAAATGCCTGCATGAAGGCTGTCTCTTCAGAAGAAGGACCATACTGTTATTTCAGAGGGGAGATATCAAATCATTCTAAGTGCACTGAACACAGCACATAAACATTTTGGCTTAGAAATTACACACGTTAGGCAGAAACTGACTCAAACATCATACATGACATAATACCCTGAAAGCACTTAGATTCCCATTCCTAAGACTTCATGTTGATGTTGAAAGGCCATTTCAGTGAAAGAACTTCCTAATTATATACAATCTACAGTAAGTAGTTTTAGCATCCTCACAAATGTCTTCAACAACAGCACTCCACTAATTATTTGCAATTCATTGGTTGTCTGACCTGACTCAGACAACAAGTTGGCATTTATTTCAAAGGACTTGAAAGATTATAGAAATAACCTGATCTAAGCCATCACTATCCCCTCCAGTTATTACCAGGAATTCAGTCCCGCTGGGTTCCTTTAAAAGCTGAACTGCCTCCTGGGGACTTAAAGAAACATGTCTGAGATATTGCTGTTATCAGCTCTTACTCTCTACTCTTGTATATTACATGAGCAGCTTTTTGAAAGAAACTATGAAGCCAGATCCAATGCCATTCCCTTTACTAAAATTGGGATCTTGAGACCCATAGTGCACCAGATTTAGTGTGAAAGTAGATTAATATAGCATCATCATATTGATCAACCTTCCTCTCTAGAGTCAATGAGCAACAATATACTCATTGAAATATCATATCCTAAACATTCAGGAGTTGACAAGCTAGGTAACATTTCTTGAAGTATCACAAGAATGAATTCATGATGACACTAGACCTAGGTCTTTGCTTTCAGTATATAATCCCTTGAAACTTTTACATCAGTTGACTTGAGTTGATCCATGAAAAAGATCCCTTTTAAAAATTTTTACCCTTTCTCATTTAGAAACAATTTATCTGCAATAAATTCCTGAAGCATGGTTGCCAGAATCAAGATAAAGGTAGAAGACTTCCCATGAGTTGGAAGCCATCCTTCTATTTTTATTTCTTGTGTGTTTGTGCAGAGACCAGGAGAAGGGGAGTGGAAGGGTCTGACTACATGTTGCTTGTGGTTTGCCATTAACAAATTTGTAAGAAAACTTGGAGAATGATGAATTAGAAGATGGCTGGGAGTGAATATGGAAATAGTAGAGCTGAAAGCAACATAGTGAGCCATTGCAGACAAAGAAAGACAGACTCATAACTGTGAGAGTGATGCCTGTTCAAAGAGGGAAAGTGATAACTTTCCCAAGAAATGATGGGAAGTGATAGCTCTTCAGTGCAAGGTAAACTGTTGAAAACATTACTTTGGAATTGATCAAGGAAATTTCTCACCTAAAGTATTTCTGTCAGAAATGCTCCTAGTTCTGTTCAAAAGACTGATCCATGAGTAAGCAGACTAGAATTGGAAGTTATAGGATCGGAATCATCATAAACTCAAAGAATTCTATTTCATCAACCAGAGGATCTAGCAATCAGTCAATTTTGTATAGCTGCAGAGTTTGGCAAACTGGGATAATCAATATGTTGCAGGATGATCTCAGCATCCTGAGAATCTAGAGTTATATTATCCAAAGTTAATATATTAATTATATTTGTCCTGCAGCAGTGAATTTATCAAAATTTATATTGTCAATCAGCTTGATGGGAATGATCAGCTCAACTCTTGCCCAAGCTCAACTCTGTTGGAGTTCAGTGCTGGAAATGTTTACATGTTTGTTTGCTTATTTTTTCCCCCTTTTTCAGCATTTTAAAGTAATCTGATCTCATTCAGATTTCCTCCTTAGCTTTCTGGATTCCGATGCCAGACTCCTTCACTTAAAAGAAAATCAATTTTCGATCTGCTGAATAAAATGTCTAGTTTAGTTGTAGTTTCAGTCAAAAAGCAGAAAGGTTGGCACACATGCATTTAAAAGAAGATACCATAGAACAATTAACCATATTAATGAAATATCTCTCATATGCTTGATTTAAGAATAACTATTCCCTTTAGGCAGCATGAAGTTATGCTATTAAAGAGTAACCATATTAGCTCAAAAATCTGGCTATTTTTTTCATACTAAAGTCACCCTGAAAATAGATAATAACAGATATATTCCTCCAGTTTTTGTATTCCTTTCTTTTTAATTTGAGTTTTGCAAATTCACCAAATTTTTCCATATGGGGCAGTGCAGGATCATATGCCTAATTGTTTAAACTCACTAGTGAATATATACAAAAAGTAACATTTTAGGAGGAAATACAAACAGGAGAAAAAAACATAGATAACTGCATTTAAAAAAAAAAAAGTGGAAAAGCAGAGGTGCATTTCTGTGTTGAAAGCTACCTGCCCTTTTCAAATGCTGATTTCAGCATATATTAAAAGTGTTTGTTCCCATATAAATTCTCCAGGCTCCAGCTGTTTTTATTTGTCAATGTATCAATTTATTCCAACCTCTGTTTTCTTTCTTTTAACTAGATATCAATCCAAAACAGAATTCCCTACTTGTGACACAATTGCTAATTTTGCCTTGATTATTTTAGGAAGAGCCATGCCAAGAAGACTCTTTGAAAGTTAGAAAATAAGGCAAATTTTGTCCATGCATTCATTGACATTCTCAAAAAAATTTTTTCTAAAGCTTAGTGGGATAGGAGACCACACTCTTTTCTTTTCAGAAAAATTTGTCAAACATGCTCGATCCTTTTAGTTTTAATAATGTTTCTTTCAATTCATCTATACATAAATGGAGCTCTAATTTTCTTTATCTCTTTAAGTCAGTTATAATACTATTTTAGACAATTATATTTTCTGTTTTTCCAGTCCAGTTCTGTGGAGGGGATACAGATATCTTCTTAAAGAAACAAAACTGAAATTCCCTACTGAAATTGAATGGAGACCACCTGAGACCAGTCATTTACTTACATTCAATATATCAATGGGGATAGAACATTATAGTCCATCCCTTGTAATTACTCGTCAAGACTTCCTTTTCTGCAAAGTAAATCTGTTTCATTGAAGCAGTATAATTTTACAGATAGGATCATATGGGTGATAATTTTGTGTGTGTGTGTGTGCGTGCACATGCATACATAGTTGAGTTCTAGATACATTTGTTTGCTCTACAAATTGGATCTACAAAATGTGAATGCGTATATATGTCTCTATCAAATTATTCTCTTCAAGGAAACAACCATATTCGCTAAGTGTGAAGGAAAGAGTGTAGAAGCTGGGGGCGGAATTAAAAGAGGCATCATCCTAGAATCCCTACATAGCCACAAGCAAGCTATGTCCAATCACTCTTGAACTCTGTTCACCCTTTAAATAATTGTTAACAAGGAATTGTTAACCATTAGTTGAGAATATTCCTGTGCATAGGCATGTGTAGCAAACAATAAGTTTAATTGGACCTGATTTATATTGACTGTTTCCTAGTATGATTTGATTGCTTATTGTACCCTATGACTATCATTAAATGTTGTACCTTATGATTCTTGACGAATGTATCTTTTCTTTTATGTATACCGAGAGTATTTGTACCAAGACAAATTCCTTGTGTGTCCAACCACATTTGGCCAATAAAGAATTCTGTTCTGTTCTGTTCTATTCTGTTCTATTCTGTTCTATTCTATTCTATTCTATTCTATTCTATTCTATTCTATTCTACTCTACTCTACTCTACTCTACTCTACTCTCTTCTATCTTTCTGTCTTGACAGTTCAATCTGTTCAATATTTCCCTCCCCCCAGCCATTAAAATTCCTGTATTCACAGGGCTGTTTTATTTATTAAATTTTATGTCTCCCATATCCCCCTACAAGGTGACTCAGGGTGGATTTTTAAGAACCTGTTATTAGATTCTCCTTACAAACACATGTTTCTGAATGTCTCTTGCGGGTTAGAAGAGCTAGGAACTGGTGACACAAGGACTGACACTCAGAAATAGCAAAAGCACTTATATATCACTCCATAATGCTTTACAGCCTTCTCTAAGTAATTTTCAGAATCAGTATATTTCCATCCCCAGCAGACAAGGTCCAAATTTTACCTTGGAAGGATGAAAGGCTAAGTCAACCTTGAGTCAATCAGAATCGAACTGCTGGCAATTGGCAGAATTAGCCTGCAATATTGCATTCTAACCACTGTGCCAACAAGGCTCTTAAATAAAATTATTAGAGTAGCAATTCTAGCTGGCAAGGCTGATGAGATATACATTACAGCAGCTCTGCCCTTATTAACCATGCAAACTGGCCAAAGTTTCTATCAGAACAACAAGGTGAGGTGGCAGCTTATTCAAGGAGGCAAGTAATAGTCTGGATTGAAAGAGAAACTGGAGCAGGTGAAGAAGCTCCCCAAAGACACGTGAACAGTGTTCATACTCATTTGATACACGTGTCACTACAATTGTTTCAATTCTGAATTCACATATTACACATATTACTTTAGCACAGGGGTGTCAAACTCAAGATCTGGAAGCTGAATCTGCCCCCAGGGGTGCTTAGATCTTGCCCATGGGGCTACCCTATAAACAGCAAAGGACTGGCCCACGGTGCCCTGTCAGCAAAAATGAAGCTCGTGTGTGCTGCGTGTGCCACCCCCAAGCTCAGCTTTCTCTGGCAGGGGGTTGCAGAAGGCTGTCCCAGCCAAAAACAGAGCTTGGAAGCCTATTTTTGCTGGCAAAGCACTCTGCCCACCACAGGCGCCCCAGAACATGAGTAACATCATGCTGGCCACCCCTACCACACACACTATCCCCCTTGATGCAGCCCTCAATGAATTGAGTTTGGCACCCCTGCTTTAGCAGATCTGTTTAAGAATATAACCAAAATATAAATAGCTTTAGCTATTTATTTCTTACTTTATTTAATAGTCTTTCCTTTTTCATTGTACCACCCTGTTTTTTTTTCCTTTATTGCTTTAATTTAAAAGCAAAGCATTACCTTTAAACACAAATCTGACTGGAGAATAAGGAAATACAAATGAACTAGAAAAATTTCAGAACTAATCAACTTCAACAAGCAGGTATTTCTGCTTTATTTGCATTTCCATTTACTCTCCAGCCAGGTTTGTGTTCAAAGGTAGCACACTGCTTTTAAATTAAAACAATAAAGAATTGTGTGGGTTTTTTTAAAAAAATATGCAGTTGCACAATGAAGAAAGAAAGCCTATTTAAATAAAGTAAGAAAGAATTATGTGTCAAATTTCTTCTTGAAGCATCTAGCTTGGCTCACAATGAACAATCAACTTACATTGAGTTTTCAGTTCTTCATTTTTAACTCCAGTGACTGTGTTATTTAATGATAATGGTGTCTACACAAGCTTTCATTGTTTTTTAAAAGAATTATGTGTGGTTTTTTTGAGTCACCTTTCTAAGTATAATAAAGTATTACATAAAGGGGGGGATAAGAAGTAAAGAAAAAGTAAATTTTAAAGAAGTCTTGTATTATACAAGAAGTTTTGTATAATGCAATTATATCAGCTATGGGTCTCAGAAGTAACTCAATCCCCCTCATAACATTAGAAAGATAATCTATTCAAAGGAATGAATTATAGAACAAGAAACTCGTCAGATCACAATGCTTTCAACCTCTCTATTCAATTTATACTTGGTGTGTCTGCCTTGAGTGAAGAATCTTAGTAATATGCTTTAAGAAGAGACCTTTTCAAGAAGGCAGTTTCTATTTCTCTGCCTGATTTGATTAGAAGTTCAGATACTCCAAGCTTCCAAAGTGGTTTATCCTGCCATCTAGCAGGGATTTCAAGTATTGTATTTGCTCACAATGAATAAGCTCCAAACAATGAACATTTGTGGAAGGGGAGGGGAATCAAGACACTGAAATCTATATGCTAAAAAAAACAAAGAGGTCCAAATTGCAACATGGTCATGTTATCTATTTATACCAACCTGTTTTCATCTGACTTACAATAAACATCGTGAACCATTTATAATCAGTATGGTATCATAAAGTAATCAATGAAAGATAGATGTGCAAAGTGATCAAGTCCAGCCATTAAAATCTAAGGGAAATATTAAAACTTCAGCTTTACGACTTTTCAACTCTGAAGTGAAATAAAATTGGTCTATAAAAGAAAACAGAGTTAGGGAAAAACTCAAAGCCTTCTTTGACAGAATGCTCCATAAAGATAACCTCCTGAAAAGGCCTTGTGTCTCATGTTTCTCTAATTAGCTGATCCTACCTTATGGAATGATTTTGTGCCATGGAGTCTGCAATCCCCTACATCAGAAGATGTCAGCATGTTTTTAGTTGCCACTTATCTATCTCTCCAGTCAGAGGTATTCCTACCGCCCCTTGGTAGTGGATGTGCTCTGTAATTGTAGTAGCCTCAAGCATCAAATTTGCAATATAATAAAAACACCCATGCACAAATAAGCTCCACTTAATTCAACACAATGTATTCCCAACTCTGGCCTTATAGTGCCATCAAAGAGTGCCCGATTGCCTATCATTTAATTCATATCAGGACTATAATTTTGTGCTATAAGAGAGAAATAGCAGCTGAGTGGCCCACTTCAGAGACTGAACTGGCCCTCAGCGTTTTCTCCAGTTTTCATCATTCCTTCTCAGTCACCTTTTAACCTTTCCTGACTAAAAGATCCTCCACCACCCTTTCTTCCTCTTCCAGCTTGCATTGCTCTAAATTTAAAGAGCAACTATTTGGATGACATTGTTCCAATGTCAATATTGCTGCAAATAAATGCTATAATTCTAACTGTCTGGCAATTCTGCATAAAGTCAAGCTCATAAGCAGGCTTGTCATTGTTTCTAGGTAATGACAAAATCACATTCTGAAACGCGCATCAAAGGACTCAATCAATGTAATTTGCTTTGTTTTATATTAATGTGTTTGTGCAGTGATGAAGTCCAACTCCTTTGAAATTAGCTTATTTAAAATTGCCAAACAAATCAATGGAAGCCAATCCTGTTATTATAACCTCAGCCTGATCCAAAGAGGGAAAATGCACTTTTATTCACAATGCATTTCCAGACCGTGCTGTGAACATTGCCTCTCTGTCCTTTATATTGATTTCCTGACTTATTTCACCAATTGCAGAATATTTGCAGGCTAGAAAGCATATTTTGAAACATTTTCTGAGAGCCAGTTTGGTATAGAGGTTAAGGCACCAAATTAGAAAACAGGAAACTGTTGTAATCATTTATAGTTCCTCAATTTAATATAATATAATTCAGCTAATATTTCTGGAAAGGGACAGCCTGGGAGAAATGAAATCTGAACACATTATGATGAATAATTTGAAATACTACATGTATTACCTTAGTCAAAGCATGATTGGTTTCCCAATAGAGGTTTTGAAACTGATACAGTGAGCAGTTTTCATGTTGATTCCCAATGAGTTTTTCTACTACAAAATTAACAAAATTAAATATAGTCTATGTATATATTTCTAACCATTGGTTGTGCATGTCTACGAGCAGCCTGAGTTTGAAATTGTTCACTTTTCTGTATTTAAAATAGGTGGCAATTTGATTTGAGTTAAGATGATAGAAATTTGATACCCACTGCTTCTCCTCTATCTTCCACCTCCCCCATTCCTTTATACTAAGGATTGAAAAATCAATTTATAATGCAGACACTGCCAAAATAGATAGTATTGTTGACACAGAGGCAACTGAAAGTAGAGTTTGTGGCAGTGGTTACTTTCTACTCAGAAAATTATCAACCCCCCCCCCCCCCCCAAAAAAAAAAAGTATTTAGAAAGATGTAGTAAAAAGGAAGTATGCAATTATAGAATTAATGTGATAGAAAAGCATCTATGATAAATAAATGCATTGCTTAAAGTGCACATTTTTAAGAAAAACTATACAATTTTTTAATCTTTGGGAACATTTCATAAAAGAAATGATGATTCATGTTTTTAAAAAATAACTGACTGGAATAATATGGGAAATCTAACACCAATATCAACCAGATATAGATCAATCACATATATATTGTATGTTAGTGTATTCCACAGACTGCCAGATATAGACCCATACATTACCTCACTGGCTTCGGGTTAAGGTCATGAGTTGGATTCAGTCATAATAACAACATATTTATTTCATGTTTTGTTGAACTCAGTGGGCTTACTCACTGTAACTAATTAACTCAATCCAATATATAAAAATGACATCTGTTCTACAATCCAATGTTCCTAGTGAAATCCAAGCAAAGTTGTTAGCCTCAGAAGAAATTCACAAGAAGACAAAAAGGGCTAAAAAAACCCAATCCCTAATTGTTGGATGTAATTATGCAGAATAGTGCAGAGAAGAAAACGTTATGAAAAAAGAAAAGAAAAGAATTACTATGCTGATTTTTTTTTAATAAATTCAGTTTCTGGAACAGACTTCTTTTCAAGCAGAATACTTTATCAAGCTTCCTTAAGAAAGTGCAAGAGATCTGTGTTGCTTCAGGTGAGATTGAATTATAGTTCCCAGAAATCCCAGCCACTATTGATTAGAAATGTTGGGAGATGTAGTTAAGTGACATACCAGGAGTACATGTTCCCCATTTCTACTCTTCCAGTGTTATCCTGTTCTCTTTTAGACTGGCACTCCTACTTAGAGACGTTGTATAATTTTCAATGTAGCTTTCCTTTCCTGCCCATTGAATGTATCTATATGTTCTTCAAGTTTCAAATGTTGTTGATAGAGCATGTCAAATTGTTCAACTTTCAATTTCCAAACATTATGGGTGCTCAAAAGCTGTGACATTCCTTGGGGATTGTGAAGATATTTTGGTTTCTTTAATATAATTAAGATGTGCTTCTTAACTACTCACATATCATAACTTTTTAACATTTTGTTTGTTTGTTTCATTTGATGGACATAGGGAAGAACTTGGACTCATCTTTAGTATCTCAGATTGCATAACCACAAAAAAGATCTCTTTCTTTCTCTCTGTCTCTGTCTCTCTCTCTGAATGTCAAGAAATAAAATCCTCTTGGAAAGCAAGAATTACATAAGAATGGATAGACTCTCTTTTACTGCATGTGTTGAAAATGGAGAGTCCTCTGTCAAAATTCCTACATTTGGGATTCTATGGAGCAGGAGGCTCCATTTGTGGTCGAAACAGTTATTGCTGAACTGATAATTGTAGAATTAGGAGTGTGAAAATCTACATCAGAAACATTTTTATTTGGAGGTTCATCCCATATTTTTTTTTAATCTAAGCAGTCTCCTCAATAGGTGTACTTGAAATTTCAGCAGTGAAAATAACGGCAGCATAAAGTATGAAGTATTGCTGTGTTCAGTGATGCAGTTACTTTATTCATATATCAACAGAATAAAAAGGAAACCCCACTTCCCCCAAAAACTACTTTATGGGCATTTTCCTGGGGAAAAAAAAAAGGATTTCATGGGATCTACTTCCATACTTCTTTGCTAATTCTCAGGCCAAGCCACCAAGCCACCAAACAGGAAACTGATTTCTGATATGCCTGCTCATCTCTGCAATGACCAAATTCAATGAAGTATTTATGCTGAAGGGGAGACATGCAGGGAAAACGGCCCCCTGGATCCTTTGTTAGTGTATGGATGCAGTTCTACCCATAAAAAAGCTGAATCATGTTATGTACTTCCAAGAATGAAGTCCTTTAAAAAGAATTTGAATGAAATGAGATTTCTGCACCCAATCAGAGATAGAATTGCAGTTTTTTTTTTAAAAAAAGGAAAATTCTTTTCTTTTCTTTGGAGGAGTTCACTCTTCATTAATTCATTTGCAAATAAGAGGGAAAATGCTTATTTTTCACGCACGTAAGGCAGAATGAAATTAAATAGAAATGAGGTTGATGAAGTAAATAGCTTCTTCATGTGTTTATATTGCAAATTGCATCCACACAGCATAACATAAACAACAATTCTACCACTAATGGGATAAATCTTGAGGTGGAACAAAAATCAAAGCCAACATGACTTGCAAACTATCTGAATAATGGTCTGCACCTTTAAACTCAAGGCTTAATAGGATTTGGAAATGCCAATCAATGGAGGAGCATTTTAAGATATGCTCTATAATGTACTGGATGAGGTGAAGGAGAGAGAATGAGTCCATCATAAAGACGTTCAGAATAGCAATGTCATCCAGCAGTTTTCTCAACTACACTTCAGACTTTCAGTCTCTGGAAACATTCCTTTTTCCCCACATGGACACAGATGTAATAGGACAACCATTAAAAGATTAGACAGCGGCCAAAACAGTTCACAAAAACTATGCTTGTGAACAAGCTGCACTGGATTTCTTATTGTAATGTTCCATGTCTATATACCCCTGTTATCAAAATTCCTGGTGATGTATTATATTGCAACTAGCAAATAACTTGAAAGCAGTTTAATTGATATGAATTTTCCTTTAAGAACCTGGACAAATGTTTAGATTGTTGAGTGAGCTAACAATGTGTGCTAAGATAGAGACCTTTAATTCCTTGCAAAATTAGGTTTGCTGATATCCCATCCTTTGAATGAAAGCAATGACGGTTTAACTTACTTAAATATGTTCAGTTTTATCCTGCAAATTTTTCCTCTCCTATAATAAAATGCACAGTTATTTGATTCATTAGCAGGAATTACTGGTGAACCCATAGCAGAAGAAAAATATATTTCTGCATTCAGGACAGATCATTCAGAAATCACCATAGACTTGAGTGTTCTCACTCCTGCCCCCTACTGGACTGGAAATTCAATAATGTAATAATGCTTCATCTAAAACAAACCATCTATGGGATTTTTAAGGTGTACACAATGTATTGGGAAAGAGGAATATAAAAGGGGGGATTTAAATTATTTAGTAGCTTAGTGATGCAGACCAAGGTTCTTTTCACCACAGCTGTCAATAGGAAATCTGCATTGTTCGCAATGAAAACTTCACTGCAGAGGACAAGTCATGAATTCAGGTCATGCGCAACAGAACCCACCACATCAACTGGGATTTTGTCATACGTTCCATGTTGATGGTTTACAATTCCTTCTACCCATTAAGTAATTACTCAATAGCACAATTTAGTTCTTACCTCCTAAAGCTTGTTTCATTACAAATTCCATGATGATGGCTTTAGATTCCTTCCCACCAGAGCAGTTCTCACATGCAAGTCAGGTGGAGACAAATTCCTGAGGTTCAGCCTGCAGCTGAATTTACAAAGCAAGAGAGGGAAAAGAAGGCATTAGGGTGGGCTTAGTTCCTTCTGCAGTGGATCTACTTGTCTTTTAAGAAATCTGCTAGGTTGAAAATGCTTGGCGTACATGCATACAAAAAATGCACACAACATGTCTCACACTAAAGTTTCTTGCTCATGCTTTGGATAGCTAGAAAGTATGACATAATCTGTGAAATGCACTTCAGGAAGGCTGATAAAGGGCATAATGTTTTGCTGCTAGGTCATCATGGGATAGCCTAAATTTATGGGGAGTAAAATCTGAATTTAGGCTGAAATCTGAACTTAGCCTGAAACAGATGACTATTTGCTCTGAATTTTGTAAAAAAATATATTTTTTAAAATCCCAATAGAATTTAAGTTTCAAAAAAATGACAAATGAACATAGCCATTTTCTTAGTCTTAATCTATTTTCCATAATGACTATTTAATAGGATTTTCCAGAGTTGTTTTTTTTCCCCTTTTTTAGATTGCACCATTATAAGGAGCTCTAAAGTTCAGCGCAAAAATCATAGGGTTTAATCCTTTCCTATCTGACACAAAGTTAAACTTCAGTAATCCTTAGGGGTTGCTTGAAAAAATGCCCAGAATTGGGGAAGTAATAGCTCTTCAAAACAGAGGCAGTGCTGGGGGGCATTTGAAGGTTGAAGCACTTATGCTCTTGGAATGCTCAGCAGCAGCCTTCTCTGCTGGTAGCTTCTAATGGCCAGCCTCATCTGCATCACTCGCTAGAACCATCATGCTAGTCAAATTAAGTTAAACACCAAATGCATTTTTAAATATGTCATTATTTGAAACTGACATCACTATCACAAATGCACAGAAAACTAAAAGCTAGGCTAGTCCTATCTCCAAAATACAAAGATTTTCATACATATTATATATAATATGTACACACATCATTCAGAAGTTTTCTTTGGATTAGCACAATGGATTTGATTATAGTCATTGTGGCACAGAATTTTCAATTGTGGCCATAAAGTTAAGGCAGTGATCTTGCAAATCAGCATGATTATGAATTTTCATGCATAAAACCTCCAAAAATAGATAACCCTATTTTTTAAAAAAAGAATAAGAAATTTAGCCAATAATATCTCTTCTTCCATGATTCTGCAGAGAAAATAAAACATGCTCCAAATTAGTCCAAGGCAAAACAAAAACGTTTAAATCAAACTTTACAAGAATGCCATTGAAAAGACCTAATTAGCTGCATTTTTCTAAAGAAGAAAGGTAATAGGACTTCGTGAGAATTTATCAAGAGGAAATACAATGCTGCACCAATTAACCATTTTCTAGGTGAAAACTTCTGTGATGAAGAATGGTTAACATTAGTGGTGGGGTGGATCAGTTCCTGCACCAAAGAGGTACATGTTTCAAATTCCAACAAGGTTATAGTGACACTACATACATCACGACTGCAAACAACAATTGGGGTAAAGGGTTTCTTTTTGCTTCTTTTTTTTACAAGAAGCATTTAAAGAATAATGTATCATCAGAGACTGTGCATGGGAAGCCCAGTGCCAGTGCTTGCAGTTCCACTTTAGAGAGGCTTTCATGTGCACGACATACACCAAAACACTGTCCCATAGAGCCATCACAATACTTTCCAATTCTTCTGCACAGCCAACTGCCGATTTTGCAACCATAAAGTCATGCAAACCACAACTGCCGCCACGATACAGCAAGACAGGGGAAATTCCGACTCCGTGGGGTTGTTCTGAACAGCAAGGTGTTTGAAGGAGAAGAGAGGAGAGACTGTTCAGCACCAAGGACAGTTTCTCGCGTCCGGGCGGTGCCAGCCTCCAAGACTCCTCACGATACGCTACGGAATACGAAAGAATCAGCACCCTGGACAGCATCGTCCTTTTCAAAGAGGGGGGGGGAAATGCGTGGAGGGGGTACCTTTCTAGGTGGATGCGCTCCCGCAGTTCTGCGTTCCCTTTAAGTCGCAGCGAAGGCAAAAAAGCTGCTTTTCTTCTTTTCTCAGCAGATCAAGCACCCTCTGTAGCCGATTCCATGTGTGCTTCAGGAGCGAAAGCCTCTGTTTGAAGATACAGGAGCGGACGTAAGAAGTTCTCTCCTTCCAATAGGGTTCAGGCGCGACGTTGAGCCAGTAGCGGAGAACGAACGAACGAGCCCACAGCGCCTTTACTTTCACTACTCCCTCTTTTTATCACGGGATTTCCGGACCATCCCACTGACACTATTCCCTCCTTACACACAACGACTGCTTCTTCTTCCTCCTCCTCCTCCTCTTCTTCTTCCTCCTCCTCCTCCCGCTCTACCGAGGCTGCTGGATCGGCATTTCTCGCCTAGCATTCGCCGCCGCCGCCTCCCACCCACCCCCAACACACACACGCACGCACACACTTGCGCCACTCCATCACCCCACGGTAAGGGGGTGCAAAAGCTTATATAGCAACTCCTCTTGCCGCAGGAGTCTGCCGGTCTCATACATACAGTTGGGGATAAGGGGGATCGGTTGGGAAGGTGGGGGGAAACCTAGTCTAACCTATAACCTGAGCTCTTTTTATTTATTTATTTTTAAACTCTTGTTTTACCAGGACAGGACTGAAAGGCGAGAGTAGATCATTTAATGAGCGGAACACCTCTGCTGTTTTCTTTAATAGCTTGCGGGACTGGAATGGGGGTGGTGGTGTGGTGGAAGGGCAAGGGGAGCCAAGTCAGCAGTTTTTTGTGCAAAGCCTCTCCGAAGCGACGCGCTATATTCTCAGCAGTCTAAGCATCTGGGATGGAAAGGAAAGCTAGGAGACGAAAGGAAAAAAAAAAAAAAGCTTGAGATGAATATAGAAAGCGTGGAAGCCGGTTAGAGAGGGCTTTCTGCTGCATTACGAAAGGATCCCCCTTGAGCTGTTGCTGATGGTGTGTCGATTTTGCAGCGTGCTTTGCCTCGCCCCTCCCATCCCCACGTTCCTTCCCTAAAGGGGCGTCTGAAGGTTAACGGTACAGTATGGCTGTTAGTTGAGGTCTGTCGAGATGTCGAGACGCAGTCCTTGGCGAAAGGCGGGTCAAAAACAAAGTAAACCAGGACAGGAGAATGTCTGGCCCGGGGAAAAAAGTGGGCGGGAGAAACAAAAAGAAAGAAAGAAATACACCCCCCCACACACACCTCTCTCTCCCAACCGGGGTGGGAAAAAGCCGGTTGTGAAAAGGGTGGCGGGGGGGGAGTTTTCCCGTCCTTCAGTGGAACTCTCCTCGCCGCAGACCTTCTCCCGCGCCCGCCCCCATCAAAATGCTGCAATCGGATTGTCATCCTGACTCTGCTGCAGACCCGGTCAGCTGATGCAGCCTCCCAAAGGCTCCCGAGGTACCTCTGTTCTTGCATGACGGGAAGGAAGCGACCCGAAGAGACTGTAGCAAGGCGCGGGAGGAGATGAGGAGGGAGCTGTAGCCAGAATGGCCAGGAGGCAGTCCAATTACAAAAGGTCCTCGGAGCCCGTTGGAGACGGCACGGGAGAGGGTCGTTGCTCGCAGGTAGAGAGAGGGAGCGAGGGGGAGGGAGCGAGGGGGAGAGAGAGAGGGAGAGAGAGAGAGAGAGAGAGAGAGAGAGAGAGAAAAGCGAGTGGTGCAACTCCAGCTAGATTCAAGATCAAAAAAAGGAAAGCCCAGGCTCGAACGTGTGGAAAAGGGAAGAAGATTGGGTGTGGGAGCCTGCAAAACCTGATCCTAGCCTTCCTTATTCCATAGAGCACCTTGTTCCAGGTAAGCATCATGTGGATTGGCAGCTGGTCATTTTCAGAAGAGATTTCCGATTTTTTTCCCCAGAAAGAGGGAAAAATGGACAAAGGTGGATTGGTATGGCAATTTTTTTAAAAAAGGAAGAACATTGTGGCATCTTAAAGATTAATAAATAGTTTCCCCCTTAACGTATTGCAGCGTTTAACTGATGACCTAAATTATTGACCCACAAAACTTTCCACTATAACAAATTCAGTTGCTTTTAAAGCAATACAGGATCCTTGCTTTTCCTGTTTTCTTGACTCAGATTTGTGATATTCCTATTCTTCCACTTTCCTCTTTTCCCTGGGGCTGATTGCATTTCCACCCCACCCCTTAAATTTTGGGTTGTTTTGATGACCACAGCAACTGTAAAAAGAGTGGCAGATCAAGCATTAAAAGACCTGAGTTACATTTCATTTCACTTCAATCCACTAAATTTACATATCACCCTGAAAGCAACTCTGGATGGCATAATTTGTTAAGCTGATATGCTAGAGTTCAAATAGAAAGAAGTTATGTGAATAATAGTGAGGCTCCTGATACTTTATTTCTCAGTAACATCCCAACTTAACTTACATTGTTAAAAACAAGATCAAAAGCACTAAATCGTATATCCCCAACACCAAATCACATCAGTATTTGCATTAAAAGCTATGGAAGCCAAAACAGAAAATACACACACACAAACACACACACACACACACACACACACAACTTTATATAAAATCTATACTCATACATATAAATACATATAAATGTTAAGCACTGTCCATCTTGAATACATATCAGAAAAAGGAAGCTTGAGAGTTGACAAAGTTGATACTGTATGGAACAAAATATGACTGAATCTGGATGTTTAGATACCACAAAACCCACAAAGTCCCAGGCAATCCTGTGGACCCTGGTCAAGCATTGCTTTTATGTTATGTCCTGGATAGGCAGAAATGAACCGCCAATAATCTTCTGTGCCATCCTCACCATTCCCTGCATCACCTTTCTGTCTGAAGCAGTAATGCTTCTAGACTGAACTGTCATGCAACAGGACGGGATGCTCTCGATCGTCCCTCTATAGAAAGTGGTAAGGACAGGGGAAGGACTTTTTGCCAAAGCTATTAAGCAAATTGCTGCATTAGTTCAGTGAATTATGTAGTTGTTAACTAAATCTTGCTTCCTTGATTGACTTTGCTTGTTGGAAGCTGGCTGGGAAAGTTACAACTGGCAATCGTGATTCCAGAACACACCCACTGTCACAAATACAGTTGCCAAGTGCTCAATTTTTGATAGCAAGACTGTGGGGAAACTGCAACTGTCATAACTATGAAGTCAGAGCTCACTTTTTTCAGTTCTTTTGAAGTTTTCAATGGTCACTGAACAAATCTTTATAACTTGAGGATTATCTGTACTTGATTTATCAAGTATAGACAACTTATATATGAACAGGTGTCATTGAAAACCACTATACTTAAAATTGATGTGAAGCACTTGTGTGAAGTTATGTTTCCACCTCCTGTAGCGTCATCTACACATGTTGACGGAGATTCTCAGTTATCCTTTTAAACTCTGAAGTGAAATGAAATTGGTCTATAAAAGAAAACAGAGTTAGAGAAAAACTCAAAGCCTTCTTTGACAGAATGCTCCATAAAAATAACCTCCTGAAAAGGCTTTGTGTCTTATGTTTCTTTAATTGGCTTATGTAAAGAATGACTTATCAACAAATTTCTCTTAAGAGTGAAGACAGATCTCTAGGAAAACTGGTAGGTTTCCCAAATGTCTTCAAGGTTTCCCCAAATGTCTTCCGACAAAAACAAAGAAGGGCCAGTTGCCTTTTGAAAAAGCTCCTTTGGTATATATGCCAGACTTCAGTTCCTATAATTTCCCTGCTATCAGGACCTTAGGAAACCAATAATTCTAAACAGGGCCATCTGGGATAAGACTCTTTTGCCTTCAGATGTTGATGAGGAGCTATTTGCATGAAGAAATTTGCAAATATTTTATCCCCCAAATAATTTATGCTCAGAAGTGTATGTGCTTCAATCTGCAAAATGAATTTTCTCAGGGGTCAGAAAGCCAGTTGGTGAAAATTGCTGTCTGCAAATATAATGGTTCAACTTTTACTTAGTTATACTTTTCTGAATTTTAAAGAGAGATCTTTTAGGAAAGAAGCAAAAAAAATTGCACAAAAATACAAATATCAGACAAAAATGAAAAATGTACATAAAACTGTATATGGGAGAAACTAATCTAAATGTGGATGAAATTTGATAAATATGCTTGGGGAAAAATAATACTTTTTAGCGTATACAACTCAAATACGTGGATGAAAGATTCATTAAAAATTTTCAGACAGACTTTAAAAAAAACAAAATGATAAATGAATGTGAAAATAAATTGACTTTAATAAAAGGGTGAGAAATGAAGTTTGACAATTCCATCAGCCCTAAAAATAATTTTAGCTTTTATCTAGAAAGATGCAAAGCAGACCTCCAACATCTAATATCCCTTCCAAAATATTAGATTAAAATTTTAAAAAATCATAATTCACAAGCAGCTCTACACTATACAGAAAGGATTTAAAAAGTGGCCTAATGAGAGAGATGTCACCCATGTTTTTCAGCAAGCGACAACTCTTCAAATCCTTGCTTGCTTAGCATGACAGCAGCAAATTGACACACTTCAGATGATATTCTACTGCAGTTGCTTGTCACAAAGTCTTAGGTGTACCACATACTCCTCCTGGTAAGTAAGAGGAACTATAAAATACAAGCTGAATAGTCAAAACCTTGCTGATGATCCAAACTCTGTCAAGGACTTTGGACTACTCACCTCTAATGATCTAAGTGCTAGAGTCCACTGTAACTACAGTACATAGCCAAAAAGGCATTAAGAGTTGTTAATCTAATCCTGAATAGCTTTTTCTCCAGTAATATCACACTACTAACTAGAGCATGCAAAACATTTGCTAGAACAATACTCGAATACAGCTCATCAGTCTGGAACCCGCATTATGTATCTGACATTAATACAGTTGAGAATGTCCAGAAATATTTCACAAGAAGAGTTCTCCACTCCTCTACTCATTGCAGAATACCTTATGCCATCAGACTTAAAATTCTAGACCTAGACAACCTAGAACTACGCCGCCTTCGGTGTGATCTAAGTATAGTACATAAAATTATATACTGCAATGTCCTACCTGTCAATGAATACTTCCGCTTCAACCATAACAATACAAGATCACACAACAGATACAAACTCAAGGTAAACTGCACTAAACTTGATTGCAGAAAATACGACTTCAGCAACAGAGTGGTCAATGCCTGGAATGCATTACCTGACTCTGTGGTTTCTTCCCCAAACCCCAAAAACTTTAACCTTAGACTGTCTACTATTGACCTCACCCCTTTCCTAAGAGGTCTGTAGGGGGCATGCATAAGTGCACCAACGTGCCTACCGTCTACCATCCCTGTTCTATTGCTTCTTTTTATTTTTCTTATATGTATTCATTTCATGTATTCATAACTATGTTTATACTTATACCTGTTATCTTATAATCACTTAACAAAATAAATGAAATTTTAAAAAAAATGGCTTCCCAGAAGCTGAGCAATGAGAAGACCCCTCTAGGTGGAACAAATGCCACTGTCGAACAATACACCTTGAAATTGTAACCTCCTTCTGAGTTCAGACCTGGAAGACTTCTCTTGTTTCTCCATGTGTGTTTCCATTTTCCATATCTTTACTGAAGTTATTGTCATGCTGCTTCTTGTCTCTTATCAAAAGTTATCTGAAATTTATTCAGTTCCTTCCTTAATTTTTTGTCTTCCTTGGCTTTAGCTTCTCTTTTCTTCTTGGCAATTTCCACAGCTCATTCTGTCATCCAGTTTTGTTTCTTCATCTTTGACAGTCTTTTTTTCATATTCATCATTAACAACCTCTATCAGTTTCTTCCACAGTTCATCAGATTCTTAAGTTTAGAACTTCAAAACAATTCCTGATATTTTCCTAGAAAATGGTGGGTGTATGCTCAAGATCATATTGTGGGAATGACTTGGCCTCTCTTTCTCCTCCTCTTCTTCCTCCTTTTCTCCCTCCTCCTCCTCTCCTTCTTCCTTCTTTGGCTTCCAAATTAAATCTGTACCACAATTAGCTCCTGGCCTTATCTTTGGTGCTTTAATTGAGCTCCTTCAACTGCTTTTAGCAATGATATTGTCCATCTGATTTCAGTATACCCCCTCAAGATACAGCAGAGATAAAGTTATTGTCTTCCTGCTGTGTAGGAGTTACTGTTCACAATAAGTCTGCTCAATTTTTAAAAGTTTAAGAAGAACAACAGGAAAAAAGAAAAGGGAAAAAAGAAAAGAGGAAAAAAAGAATAGATGAAAACAATCATTACATCATCTTGGTAAGATGGGAGAAGGAGGTTTGGAAAGTTCCTTGATTTTTAAATATATAGAATGGAGTGGACGACTCATATTCCATAGACTGCAGATTCCCCTTGTGTTTAGGCTACGATAATCTGTTATAGTCTATATTTAGTATCCTATTTTACTTAATCTTTCCAACCCTCAAAAAAATTTTAAAGAGCAGAAGAGACTACAATTCCACTGCTGTCCCCCTGGACTGTAGTCATATCAATATAATGCTTCCCAAAGGTTTCAGTGATCAAATGAAACACAAATAACATTGAAAGTGCAGCTTTAGCTATAAAAAGGGGATCCACCCCTGGACTAAGAAGACACCAACAAGTTAATAATTTCTCAATCAGATTAGAGAAAATCTTTTTTTTTTCACAGACATAAAGCAAGCCAAGTGCCAAAGAGATGGGAGTTCTTAAAATCACTTTGATGGACTGTGGTTGTATTCTCTTTTTCCCACTGCAGGGAATGACTTTTCACTCAGCTATATTGCTGCTGCTGGCTGAAAATAATAGAGAGATGGTGCTGGGTGGAAGTGATGGGACCTGTAATCCAACATATTAAGAAAGTGTCATTAATGAGATTTCAGCCTTTATGTACAATAGCATTCACAATTAATTCATCTTGAAGAAGAGTTTTAAAATTCTAAGTAAAAGATATTAAACAAAAGGCAACATGCCTCCCAGTATTTTTTAAAAAAGGAAACTAAATAAAATAGCCTGCAAACATGAAGCCATGGACAGTTTATCCGTGTGGCTTTAGTGAGTTTAGATGGCTTATAAACAAAGATATGTTGTGAGTTACTTTTGATGGCTGGAGAAGCAGATTTGTAGAGTGTATCATTCGTGCATGCTGATATAAAAGTCACCACAAAATTTTAGGGGAAACAAAGAACCCATGTCACTTTAAACACCATGCTTTTTATGGGAGCATGGTTACAAAGTCAGAGTGACTTTATAATAATCCATCCAAAGCATGCCACTAGTGGCCCAATTAGTAAATAACCAAGCAGAATACCAATTAATGCATATAGTTGTGCATGAAGCAGTCTTATTTATATTCCAGGCACCTGAATATTAGCATCTTTGTCATGTTCCTCCATTCATGCCTGAAAGTAATCTAATGGTTGATACATGCACAATGCCATCTTTAGGAAGGCAAACTTACCACAAGCATCCATTCAATTATTTTCTGGAAACATAAGCCATATCTTACCATAATAGAATAAGCTCTAGAATTCCAAAAATGCTCTCAAAGAGTTAAAGACTACTTGCTATTGACTTCCTCCTGCTGAAACTAGATATATCTACAGGACAGACCATCCCTGTTGCTAAACGAAATGCATCCATCTCCTCTCTGGGAAAAGATAAGAGTCCTGTTGAGAGATGAAAATGACAACTCCATCTTCTCTCTGAGAACTCTGGATCTCTATTGGCATTCTCCAAACTATGTTTGATTACTGTCTCCTATACAAGTGGTTTCCCAGTTGCAATGTATGGCTGTGAAAGTTGGACCATAAGGAAGTCTTAGTGCCAAAGAATTGAGGCCCTTGAACTATGGTGCTGGAGAAGACTCCTGCGAGGCTCTTGGACTGCAAGGTGATCAAACCGGTCAGTCCTAGAGGAGATCAGCCCTGACTGCTTTCTAGAAGGCCAGATCCTGAAGATGAAACTCAAATATTTTGGCCACCTAATGAGAAGGAAGGACTCACTGGAGAACAGCCTAATGCTGGGAACGATTGAGGGCAAGAGAAGAATGGGACAGCAGAGAATGAGATAGCTGGCTGGAGTCACTGAAGTAGTTGGCATAAGCTTAAATGGACTCCAGGAGATGATAGAAGACAGGAAGGCCTGGAGGAACATTGTCCATGGAGTTGTGACACAACTTCACAACTAACAACAACAAGTGGCATTTCCCTTCCAACCTCACCTACTCGATTTAGATATCTATCCACCCTAACTTTTATTTATTAGCAATATGAGGGTTTATGCTTCCATAAATATAGGAAAACAGCTTTTAAATAATTGCAGGATAGCTAATCAGGCTGCAATGCAATTGTATGGAAATTGCGTTTAGTGAAGCTTATATTCCTGAGATGAACAAATAAATTCAGCAGGAAGCTGGGAGAAGACTCCATCAGAATTTTATGTGTTGTGCATACAAAGGTCTCTGAAGTGAACTTAATAATTGAGTGTGACAATCAATATACATGAAACCCTAGAATCATCTTGTTTGCCAAGTTAGAACAGAATTAATTTTTACTCAGTCTAAAACACCGTGAATAATCTGCAAAGCTACTTTGCAGGCTACTTCCACAATGGTGAGTTTGAAGTCAATAACAAAGAAAAGCAGTATATCGAGATGGACCAAACTAATTAAGGCCCGGTCCCACTGCACTTACGGATGCAAAGAGGATGTAAAACGTTAAAAAAAAGCTTGCCATCCGTTAGAAAATGCTATGCATCCGTTGTGTACTCACTGCATACGTGTTTCATACGCTCTATCCATCGAGCATCCGTCCACTGAGATTTCATCCGTACAAGAAGTTTTGAGCTGCACAAAACTTTGTGAACGGATGAACTTTCCGCCGTGTACGATGTAAATCCGCGACATACAAGCAACAAACGTTCTATGTCCGTTTATCATCCGTTAAACATCTGCTGTATCCTCTCTGCATCCTCTGGGCATCCTTGCAACTCACATCCGCTGCAGCTGAAAATGGAAAGAGGGAGGAAACGAAAGGTACATGGAACGTCCACACAGCGTTAGTAGCACGGAAATAGAAAGGATGTGCAGTGAACGGTTTGCATCTGATATACATCTGCACGGCATCCCCTTTCTTTCCTTTAGGCATACGTGATGCATCCGCTTCATCCGCTATGCGTCCGCTTCGAAATTCTCCCCCAGAACCCATTTGGAGGTGTCATCCACTTCCATCTGCTAGGCTTCCTATGAACATCCGCTTAACATCCCCGCTACATGCTACTCACGTCCGTTCTTTTCTGTTCTGTTTATGCAAATTTTCACCACCTTTTGGAGCGGATGACAATGGATGGAGCCACCCCCAAAATTTTGCTCGTCCACTGTGTCCTTTATGCATATGTTTTGCGTCTGTCGGCCAGTGGGACCGGGCCTATATTTAAGCCAAATTGAATACAGTACATATCTGGGCAAAGTTTCAGAATTATGTTTAGCATGTATTTGGTCATTGCATTAAAAGGCCATTAATGCTCGTGAGTTGACATTTGGCAATTTTCAGCCCCTCCATTTCAAATAGTTGCTTTCATCATGTGTTGCCACTTTGCGGTGTTTGCTTTGGTACTGAATGATACATTTGAAAATCAAAATTTGAATTCCTATTAAGGGGGAAATTTTCAGCCTATTTCAAATGCTCAAAATCTCTGGACAATCCTTAGGAAATGTTGATCTTGATGGTCTCTAAATTGAATTTCCACATGGTGCCAACTGTGCTGTTGTCAAACATTAATCTGTTACCAACAAGTTATTAGTTTAGTTTAGTTTATTGTCATTGCACCTCATACAATGAAATCAAACATCTTCAGTGCATATCACAACCATGACCATAAAAATAAACACAAACACATATCCTTCACACTCCACACATTGAACCAAAAAACCCCGACACCACACCAACACTGCACTATACAGCAGAATTCAAAAGAGCTACTGCCCTGGGATAAAAGCTGTTTTTCAGCCTATTTGTCCTTGTTTTTATTATTCTGTACTGTCTGCCAGATGGTAATAGTTCAAAAAAAGGGTTCCCAGTATGATATGGACCTTGGAGAATGTTTTGAACTTTCTTAGGGCAGCGGAAGCTATAAAGCTCTTCCAAAGAAGGGAGAGGGTAACTGGTCAGTGACATTAACCCTCTGGAGTGCTTCCCTATCTGCACTGTACAATTGGCAAACCATACAGAGGTGCAGTATGTTAAAATGCTCTCTATAGTGCAGTGGTAGAAGGTCACCAGCACTTTTTCATTCAGTTGTTTTTTTCTGAGAAGTCTTAGCTGGTATAATCTCTGCTGAGTCCTTTTGACCAGGGCTGCAATGTGGGCACCCCAGGTCAGGTCCTCTTTTAGGGTAACACCCAGAAACTTAAAACTGGCCACTTGCTTCACTCAGTGTCCATTCATAAGCAAGGGCTGGATGTCTGATCTGTTCCTTCTATAATCCACTATAAGCTCCTTGGTCTTATTGGTGTTGAGGACCAAGTTATTGTCTGCACACCACGAAAGCATCCGGTCCACCTCATCTCAGCAGGCAGACTCATCCCCCCCCCAAAGATAAGTCCCACCACTGTTGTATTATCTGCAAATTTAGCAATAGTATTACTAGCATTAGTGGGAATGCAGTCATTCACATAAAGAGTCTAGAGTAAGGGACTCAACCCACAACCCTGTGGTATACCAGTGTTAAGAATAAGGGCTGAAGAGGTATGATTACTTATATTAACATTATATTGGAGTTTCAGATACAAACAGAAAGAAATAAATATTAATGCAACCTCACAAAAAATATAAGTTTAAATGTTATATTGCAGGGCAGGTATTTACATTAAAAAAAAATACATTTGTGATTTTACAAACTGGAAAATAGATAAAGAGGAAAGCAATTTGTTACAGAGGATAGTACTTGCAGAACAACCATTCAGGTAACAATAAATGTATATTCAGCTAAACTATTACATTAAATGATGATAATGTGAAGATCACAATGCATTATGTGATAAGCTATGTACGTAGTATGCTATGCAATACTTTTGATTTTTGGCCTAACTAGATCACTATAGCGAGTTTAACAAATAATTTTAAAAGCCACAATGTCATGTAATGTTAAAAGCCAGCATGTATGTTACAGTACCAATGCTTCATGTTAATGGCTGGTATGAATTGGAAAATATAGAGAGAAAAAATTGAAGGAGCAGTCAATTATCAACCTTCCAGGAGAAGAGCCATGTTAATGTACAGTAGCCCAGAATCAGGAGTCTGACAGCAGAATGTAGCATGGCAACTTGTAATATGAGCTTGTCTTATGCAGGGCCACTTGAGGCTTCAGAGCATTCTGCTTTCAGATGCTTTAAAGATGTCCTTGAGATAGAAACTAGGTGACTGATATTACTGTCTTACCATAATGGACAGATCCAAATAATAAAAATGCATTCAGTTTAAACTTAGTCATTTCCAAATTGTTCTAATAAACATTCCTTTAGAAAGAGAGATAATACAGAAAATATTGGTTTGCACAGAAATGGATAGGCTAATGTTAGAACAAAAAAATAAAGGAGAGACAGAGTATCATGATATTTGGAATGGATTTTACCAATGGTTGGAACAGAGAGGTGGGAGTTGGAACAGAAAATAATTAGGATTTGCAGAATTGAAATTTGATATTATATATGTAGATATAAATGAACACAGTGGACAGAACAATTGTATAAAATTAGCAATGTATGATGTTTTATGCTGTAAGAATAAATGAATATACTGGATAGAATAATTGTATAAAATTTGGCAATGCATGATGAGTATATATGTTATTCATTTTATACCTTAATGTGTATGGTAGAGTTAATGCCAGGATGGTTGCATTGTGTCCAATATTTTCATATGTAAGCAATAAAAATTATTTTAAAAAACCCAAATCGTTCTAATAAACATAGACAGAATAGTATATGACTCCTTCAGAAGTCAAATAGTTTTTCTTTTCAGTTTAGTTTTGAATATTATTTGTTAAATTAATATCCTGCCTTTCCTCTAAAAACTAAGGTACATAAAAAAACACCCAAAAAACAAATTGGGTACCTGGTAACATCATTTCAAACTAACAAACTTTATTAAAAGATGTAAGCATACTTTTATTTATCTGTAAAATTGCTACCAGACTCCTGATTCTGGGCTACTGTATACTAACATGGCTCTTCTCCCATAATAATTGGCTTCTCCTTCAATTTTTTCCCCCTCACAAAAATAATCCAGTGAGGTGAGCTGAAATATGATGGGGCCCAACTCTCTCAGCACTTAAGCATTTATCCATATGGGCCTGTCATTATCCTTAATGTTCCTCAGTAATCATAAATGGGCCCAGGAAAAAAGCTATCTTATAATCTGTGAATCATGCTGTGAAGCTGAATGGAGGCAGATACAGAGGAAAGGTTTTTAATTTATATTTATAATGCCCAACTAAACTTCACAATTGGCTTCCACATCATGTATGGATGACCACCAGCTTTATCATGCTGAAAGACTTTTGGAATAGTTAGACATTTTCATATATTGCTTTGACATTATATAATATTCAATCACTAAAACCCCTGTCACACTGCACCAACGGATGCAAAGAGGATGTAAAACGGACAAAAAAGCTTGCCATCCGTTGGAAAAGGCGATGTACTCACTGCTTCCATTTTGCTTCCTCTCTATCCGTCCAGCATCCGTTTATTGACGTTTCATCCGCTCAAAAAGTTTTGAGCTGCTCAAAACTTTTGCGTGGAAAATGTATACAATTCATCCGTTCTGCATCCGCTATACATCCGCTATGCATCCGTTCTGCATCCGTTACGCATCTGCTATATCCGCTAGGCATCCGCTGCGCATCTGCGCAACTCGCATCCGCTCGGACGCAGGGAGGAAGTGGAACGGATGCAGAACGGATGCAGAACGGATGCAGAACGGATGCAGAACGGAAACATAGCATTCAAAATGGAAAAAATGTTCGCAGAGGGGACCTATCTCGGATATTAAGGATGCCTAGAGGTTGCCTAGAGGATGCCTAGAGGATGCAAAGGGACACCTATACTGCCTATAAAAAGGGGGAGCAACTCACCTGCATCTCACTTTCAGACCAGCAGCCCACTTGTGCAGACCACTGCAGCCTTCATCTGACTCTTGCTCTTCCAAAGCATCCAGTCATGTCCACCGTGGATCGTAACACAGTCCTTTTGGCAGCCACCATCCTTCTGCAACAGTGCGAAGCCATCTACAGGCTCTGTGCACTCTACTACGGGAAGAAAAAGAGGCAGCCAAAAAGCGTCTGGTCCGAAGATGGATCGGGAAAAGAGCAGAGTACGGACTGTACAACAAGCTGATGGTGGAGCTCAGGAACGAAGACACTCGGGCATTCCAGAACTTCATGAGGATGCCTCCAGCCATGTTTGATGAACTTGTGCAGCGCCTGACACCCAGGTTGACCAAGGCAAACACCAACTTCCAGCCCAGCCTGGAACCTGGGTTCAAGGTGGCACTCACTCTGCACCACCTGGCCTCAGGGACCACCTACAGGAGCATGCAGTACGGCTGGAGGGTGCCACCCAACACCATCAGCATTGTGGTCAGAGAAGTGGTGCAGGCCATCATCGAAGAATACCTGGAGGAGCTCCTCCAGTGCCCCACCACTGAAGAAGGATGGAAGAAAGTTGCAGAGCAGTGGTATCAGAGGTGGAACTTCCCACACACCGTTGGAGCCATAGATGGCAAGCACGTGGCCTGCAAAGCACCACCCAAGTCGGGGTCCACTTATTTCAACTCCAAGGGCTTCTTCAGCATCGTCCTCTTTGCCATGGTCGATGCTGACTACAAGTTCATGTACATCGATGCTTCAGGCAACGGCTCATCTTCAGATGCCCAGGTTTAATAAAGAGTTGTGTTTATGTTCAAATGTGTGGATCAATGCTTACTAATGAAGGGCCAAAGGTGTGGCACCTGGGAGGGTGGACCATACAGTCCCACTACGCTTGCACTGGAGGTTTCTCTATTCCACAGCTATCTTAACCCATCCCAAAGGTATCCCTGCCCACCCCACTGCTATCTTAACCCATCCCATAAGCATGCAAAGGCTTAAACCAATTCTAAAAGTTTCCACCAAGACTTTATTACAAAAAAAGAAATGAAGCAAGTGCATGAATCAAAGATAAACTTTATTGAACAACAAGCTGTAAAACAAAAATGACCCAAGTCAAGTGTCCAAATAAAGTCTACAGGTAGCCAGCTACCCAGTCTCTGGCACTCTTATTGGTCACTCGGAGGTGTGCCCAGTCTCAGGGGTGAAGGGTCCAGGTGCTGTGGAGGTGGGTGGTGCTGGAGTGCTGGTCTGTATCATCATTGGGGTGCCTGGCCCCAAGAGGACAACAGAGGACGGTGTATTGAGGAAGCTCTCAGACAGCTGGCTCAGACCCGCGATGCTGAGAGGTCCTTCCTCCATGCCATGGGGTGTCAGCCCCAGTACCGATGATAGATGAACTGAGGCCGGGCTTGTCTGTGGGGTGGAGGAAGGAGTAGTGTAGTGGGGCTGTCTGGTCTGCAGCTGGGTGAGGACTGGCATGGGTGGCATCGCTGTCGTTGGTGGCATCATTGTCGTGGATGGCATCGGTGGTATCAGTGGAACCGGTGGCAACGGTGTCGTCCGATGACTCTTTGCCTGGACTGGGAAGGGCTGCTGCCTGTGCTGCTGGACCTCCTGGTCGCCATAGCCCTGGTAGGTGAGGGGCTGTGGGAAGCCTTGGAATGGGAGGGACATCACCTGGGGTGGAGGTGGAGGAGCAGACCTGGACTGGGTGGGAGCAGGTTCCTCTGGATCTGGAGGGTTGTGAAGCAGCTCGGTGATCCGGTCCTTCACGACCTGGTACTGGGGTTCCTCCATGTTCTTGAGGGTCTGGTTGACATAGGTGAGGAAGGGCTTGCGGTTGGAGGATGAGGAGTCGGTGCTGACCAGCTGAGAGAGGAGATCTATGCTGGTGCAGATGGGGTCCCTGATCTCCAGGAGGACAGTGTGGCTCTGCCCCTCCTGCTGTCTGGCTCTCTGCCTTTCTGTGGAGGTGGAGCTGGGGGGGTGGATGCGGCAACGACTGTGGTGGACTCGATGTCTCCTTTCTCCCACCGCACCAGGGAGTCCTCCACACGCTCCACCACGGTTACAACACCTGTCCGTGGGTTCTCCGCCATGGCACACTCCACAGAAACCTGCCTGGAGACAGGGACTGACTCTCAGCCGGAAGAGGACTGGGTCTCAGCAGGCTGCCGGAGAGAGAGGGTCATGAGAGGGGCTGCTGGTGCTCCTCGGTGGTGGATCTCACCCTCCAGGAAGCTGCACCTGGTCATGATGTAGGTCTCTCTGTCCGTCAGCTTAATCATGGCCTGGCCAGATTTCTTCAGGTGCAGCTTCCCGTACCAGGTGTGCATGTGCTTCCACCAGCCGAGGAGCACCTCTGAAGTGTAACCCATACTCTCCGCCCTCTCTCTTCAAACAGCCTGCTTCTTTTGGGTGTCCCTGTACACCACAGTCCCTGGTGTCCCTTCCGCCACAGATAGTCATTCTCTCTCAGCCACTCCAGCACCTCATCCGCGTGTTCCCCCTCGATGAAGTATTGCCTCCTCTCCTGTTGTTGCATACGCCTCTTCTTCCCTTTGGCAGGACCAGATGGGCCCTCATCAGAGGGGCTCCCAGATGGTAGGGGCTGCTCCTCCACACCAGCAGCAGCAGCAGCAGGATCATCATCATCATCATCATCATCATCATCATCATCACCAGCAGGATCATATCATCATCATCAACAGCAGCAGCAGCAGGATCATCATCATCATCAGCAGCAGCAGCAGCAGCAGCAGCAGCAGGATCAGCAGGACCAGGATCAGCAGCAGCAGAGGAAGCACCAGGAGCCCCAGCAGCACCAGCAGCAGCAGCACCAGCAGCAGCAGCAGGACCAGGAGCACCAGCAGCACCAGGAGCACGAGCAGGATGAGCAGGACAAGCAAGACCAGGAGCACGAGCAGGACGAGCAGGACGAGCAGGTCCAGGAGCATGAGCAGTACGAGCAGGACCAGCAGGACCAGCAGGACCAGGAGCAGCTTCAGCAGAGTACGCAGCAGCAGAAGCACCACCGCCAGGAGCAGCTTCAGCAGAGTACGCAGCAGCCGAAGCACCACTGCCAGGAGCAGCTTCAGCAGAAGCTCCAGCACCAGAAGAGCGAGCCCGAGCAGCAGAAGCCCCAGCAGAAGCAGAGTCATGGACAGGGGGCGGGAGGGTGGCCCTGTCCCTCTTGCCAGGGATGGCGGCAGGTTGCTGAGATGTTCGCTTCTTCCCCATGGTTGTGGGGTTGCTGGCTGGCAGGGAGGCTGGCAGGCAAGCTGGCAGGCACCAAGGCTGGCAGGAAGCCTGGCAGGCAGGCTGGCAGGAAGCCTGGCAGGAAGCCTGGCAGGAAGGCAGGCAGGCAGGCAGGCACCAAGGCTGGCAGGCAGGCTGGCAGGCAGGCTGGCAGGAAGCCTGGCAGGCAGGCTGGCAGGAAGCCTGGCAGACAGGCTGGCAGGAAGCCTGGCAGGGAGGCTGGAAGGCAGGCTGGCAGCAAGGCTGGCAGGCAGGCAGAGAGCAAGGCTGGCAGGGAGGCTGGCAAGATGGCTGGCAGGAAGGCTGGCAGCAAGGCTTGCAGGCAGGCATGCAGGCAGGGCAGGCAAGGACTCGATGTATCCTGCAGCAGGTCTTTCCTCTGAATGCTGGCCACGTGCAAGCTGCTTCCCTTTATATCCACGTGGCTTACGCAATGCATCCCCCCCGCATGCGCAATTAACACTCGGCATCCGTTAGGCTTCCACTCTGCATCCGCTAGGCTTCCGCTCTGCATCCGCTTCATCCGCTATGCATCCGCTCTGCATCCACTCTTTCCATTCCGCGTCTGCTTTGCTGAGGTACCCCGGAAGCCTAGCGGATGCGCCATCCGCTCCCATCCGCTTCCATCCGCTGGGCTTCCGTTCCGCATCCGCTTTTCATCTGCTCTGCGTCCTCCCTGCGTCCGTGTTATCCGCTCCAGTTATGCAAATTTTTGCCCCTCTTGAGAGCGGATAACAACGGATGGAACATTTTGCTCATCCGTTGTGTCCGTTTTGCATCCGTTGGGCAGTGTGACAGGGCCTTAACATAAGAGTAGGAATAATTTTATTCCCAAAAAGGTATTTTGGTAATAGTCATGTGATTCAACACCCACTCTAGGAAAAAATGTGATATCTGATAACATATAGATAACATATCCATACCACACTTGCAAAAAATCCACTAAAGATTATCGTTGTTTGATGTTTTATGTCAACCTATCAAACCAAAAGACAATTATTGAATTCCCCAAAGGAGTGGGCTACCATTCAAAAATAAAGATGCTATTTTGGATAATTAAATGGAAAACCTTGCTTTCAAAGCAACAATCAAAAAATAATAGATGGATGGATTGAAAAGCAAGTTAGATAAATTCATGAAGAAGGCCATCAACAGATAAATTTATATTGTGTTGTATTATATTATATTATATTATATTATATTATATTATATTATATTATA
>BLBF01000004.1:16420093-16433134 GCA_015471245.1 Laticauda colubrina | reverse complement strand
TATATTATATTATATTATATTATATTATATTATATTATATTATATTACTTTTACTTTATTATCATTGTACCTCACACAATGAAATCAAACACCATCTTTAGTGCACATCATGACCATGAAACTAAACACAAACACACATCCTTCACACTCCACACATTGAATTGAAAACCCCTGACACCACACCAACACTGCACTATACAGTAGAGTTCAACAGAGCTACTGCCTTGGGATAGAAGCTGTTTTTCAGCCTATTTGTCCTTGTTTTTATTATTCTGTACCATCTGCCAGATGGTAATAATTCAAAAAAAGGATGCTCAAGATGAGATGGATCTTTGAGAATGTTTTGAACTTTCTTAAGGCAGCTGGAGCTATAAAGCTCTTCCAAAGATGGGAGAGGGCAACCAATGATCTTCTGGTCAGTGACATTAACCCTTTGGAGTGCTGTCCTATCTGTGCAATTGGCAAACCACATAGATGTGCACTAAATTAAGATACTCTTTGTGGTGCAGTGGTAGAAGGTCACCAGCAGTTTTTCATTCAGTTGTTGTCGGTCGATATTCTGAGAAACATAGATGTGGCGACCCATCATATTCATATCATGTTCCTAAGTTGTAGATATTTGAATTGGCCTTCATGGAGCATGAATGTTCCTTTCTATTTATAGGAATTGCTGACAAGTGCATGTGTGCATGCTTGTATTCATAAACTCTGTCAAAGAATCTCTAGTGTACTCTGACAACAGAGCTCAAATAGAAAGCTTTGTCTCATCTACTCTTTGGAATCCTTTCATCTGGAAATGCACATGCCTGAATTTAAGCCCTTCTGCATACAAAGTTCTATGATTTATGATAGGAATAGACAACCTGAGATGCTCTAGATCAGCCGTTCCCAGCCTTTCCAGCTTGGCAGCCCAGGGTGGGGAGGGCATGTGAGTGGCAGGTGCACACATATGCACACTCCCATTTGCGCGATTGATGGGTGCATGTACTCTCCACTCATGAGAATGGAGCTTCGCAAAGCTCCACTCATGCAAGGCACTTGTACTCATCCATGAAGCTCCATTTGTGTGAGAGCAAACACCCTCTACTCACATGAGTACAGCTTTGTACATAAGCACAGCTTCACACACATACCCTTGTCCATCTCTCCCATGGCCCGGTTTTGAACAGGCTGTGGGCCGGTTTCAAACAGATCACAGCCTAGTAATGGGCCTTGTCCCAGGGTTGGCGACCCCGGCTCTAGATAGTTTAGCCCTCGCCAGTCATTAGTCTTCCCATAAGTAAAGCAAATGACAAGGATTCTATGAGTTGTAGTCCATATATCTGGAAAACACTCTTCCATTATATTTCTTCGATTCATCAAATATCACTTATTTTCTTTCTGACAAGTCTCATGCTACAATTTTTGAAAGTACGTATTTAATTCCTTACTGGAGAGAGGGTGGAGAATCTACACTTTTTTCTAAAAGATGAATCATTCTGATGAGTAATGCGTGGGCAGATGAAATTTTAAGTATCCTTTATCTCTGTTTAGTATGCTGCTATTAAAAAGATGGCTGTTTAAGAATCACTGGAGGAAATATATATGTTTGTATGTGTGTAAATGAGTGTGTGTATTGTGAAAGAGAGAAAGGGACTGAGGGAGGGAGAGAGAGGGAGGGAGAGGGAGGGAGGGAGTTTGTGTGTTAGTGTTTTAAAGGAATTATTCAATTCAACAAAGTTCTGATTGCCTGAATCTTTCAGTGTGCTGTTGGACCAAAATGACTTCCTGGTCTTGTCTGAATGCAAAACGTTGTTTCTGCATATGTGCAGATAATGCTTTCCGTTGGATAAGAACAGTTGGCCAAATTCAGTTCAAATCAAGCTTTTGAGGAGGAGTAAAATGCTTTTGCACAAGTAATATAAATAATGCCCAGTAATAACAGAACCCTACCAATATAGATGTTAGTGTCCCTACCAACATAGATGTTAGTGTCATATGGTATGAAAATACCAAAATCTCACAGAATAAATAACATCTACTGGAAAAATAACTCTGCCAAGCATAAGAGATCCAATACATTCTTGTCTTCTCTTGCTGACAAGTTTATTTTGTCAGAAGGTGAAAAAAAGAATGGAGGACTCTCCTATCATACAGCCAGCCCTCAACAATTGGGAGGATATTTTTTTAAATAAGTGAAAGTGAGTGATATCTGGGAGGATAGGAAAAGTAATGTTATCCCCTAATTAATTATATCCAGAGGAGGCAAAATGGACAAGAGTCATGCCTATCCATAGTGAACTTCAGAAGATCAAACTTAGGTGATATCCAGTGACTACATTATCTTAAACTTGAGCAGTATCAATGAATTGGCTTACAGGATGCAAAATACCCCAATTCTGTCTTCTCTACCCTGGTCTATGATCAAATCAAAATGCTTGTTCTTTTCTTCAAACACTTTTATATTCAGCAGCACCTATTCCAACAACCATTCTGTTCTAAGGCTAGATTCCTGAAGGGAAGACAAGAAAAACAATGGATGAAAACTTACCCAGGAGAGAAATAACCTAGAACTAAGGAGAAATGTCCTGATTGTGAGAACAATTAACTTCCAGAAGTTGTGGGTGCTCCATCACTAGAGCTTTTCAATAAAAGATTGGACAACTATTTATCTGGCATGCTATAAGGTCTCCCTCTTCAGCAGAGGATTGGACTAGATCTAGAAGGCACCTTCCATCTCAAGTTATTCTGCATTTTAGATTTATCCAATAAGCTAAGCCCAAGTTAACAAAACACAACTATTTTGTTCATAAAACAATCCATTATAAAACCAAACACATCCAGTGGAAGCTAAAATCACAAGACTATATTTGGTTTACTTTGGCCATGTTATGCATGCAAGTTCATTGGAGAAGGCAATGATGCTAGGAATGGTTAGTGAATAAAGAAGGGGTGAGAAAAAACAGGTGGCTTCATAACAGTCTGATGCAAAGTTGAACATACAATAATTGAAAGGAGCTGTGCTTGGTGAAGTAGCATGGAGAGCACTTGCCTATAAAGTCACCAAGAGTCGGACATGACTAAATAATTAAAAACAACAACATAATATTCCATAATGGAAGAAATAAACTAAAATGAACACAACGGCTTAATCCATCCAATATGCTATGACTGAATTCCCACAACACTTCAAATCACATGCTACTAACTGTATTTTAGCCTACTTGAATGCTATGCAAATCTAGCCTAAATGATCTATTTTAAATTATCTTTCTTCCATAGAAATTCAGATCTGTCAGAAGCACCTTCCTCTTCATATATATTTAAACAAAATTTCAGGAGAGGAACAAAGCTCAATTTTTCCCTCTAAAAAGGTAAAGATAAAATACACTCTTAAACAGTGTAAACCTGAAGTTTTCTTAATAACAGTATGGCAGTTAGAGGGTGTTTTTTTTTTAACTTCTCACTGTTCCCAACACACCAGGCAACAGCTGGAGGCTTCCCATTCAAGTATTAATCAATCCAGACCCAACTTAAGCTTTAAAGTTCAGACAAGGTCAGCCAACTGTTGCCACCTGCTGAAAAGAGCAGGTTCTCTATTCAGGCACTTTGTTGTTCATTCCACCCACTTAAATTGCTTCTAACCTTAGCTATCAGATACAAAGCTTTGTATTTACAAAGCAGGTTAACACAAACAAGTTTTGAGACTGAAGTAAAACAAAGAAACAGTGACAGAAACAAAGACAAGAAACAATGGATGAAAACTAACCAAGGAGATCAGCGACCTAGAACTAAGGAGAAATTTCTTAACAGTGAGAGCAATCAACCAATGGAATAGATTGCCTTCAGAAGTTGTGGGTGCTAGAGGCTTTCAAGAAGAGATTGGATGGCCATTTGTCTGTAATGGTACAGGATCTGCTGGAGCTAGATGACCTCCAAGGTGTCTTCCAAATCTATTATTCTATATGCTAAAGTTAGATAGATAGATAGAGAGAGAGAGAGAGAGAGAGAGAGAAAGAGAGGGAGAGAGAGAGCATGTTTCATTGCATTCTTATATTTGTAATTTTAAGCCCTATTCTGCCATTTCCCTAGAGCATTTCTTCTATTGGGAAGTATACAAATGTATACTTCCAAAACATTTTACTAAAGCCCATGTCACACTGGCCAATGGATGCAAAAAGGACACAGCGGATGAGCAAAATGTTCCATCCATTGTTATCCACTCTCAAAAGGGGCAAAAATTTGCATAACCGGAGCGGATAACACGGACGCGGGGAGGATGCAGGGTGGATGCAAAGCGGATGCGGAATGGAAGCCCAGCGGATGGAAGCGGATGGGAGCAGATGGCGCAACTGCAGGGCTTCCGGGGGGCCTCAGCGAAGCGGACGCGGAATGGAAAGATTGGAAGCAGAGCGGATGCACAGCAGATGAAGCGGATGCAGAGCGGAAGCCTAGCGGATGCAGAGTGGAAGCCTAATGGATGCCGAGCGTTAATTGGATATGCGGGGGGATGCATTGCGTCAGCCCCGCGGATATAACGGAAGCAGCTCGGAAGCAGAACGCCATTCAGAGGAAAGACCTGCTGCCAGACACATCGACTGCCTTGCCTGCCCTGCCTGCATGTCTGCCTGCCAGCCTTGCTGCCAGCCTTCTTACCAGCCTTGCTGCCAGCCTTGCTGCCAGCCTCCCTGCCAGCCTTGCTGTCAGCCTGCCTGCAAGCCTTGCTGCCAGCCGGTCTGCCTGCCAACCGGTCTGCCTTCCTTCCTGCCAGCCTTGGTTCATGTCTGCCTGCCAGCCTTCCTGCCAGCCTCCCTGCCAGCCTCCCTGCCAGCCTTCCTGCCTGCCTTGGTTCATATCTGCCTGCCAGCCTTGGTGCCTGCCTTGGTGCCAGCCTCCCTGCCAGCCTTTCTGCCAGCCTTCCTGCCAGCCTCCCTGCCAGCCAGCAACCCCACAACCATGCGGAAGCACAGCAAGCCTCAGCCATCTGCTGCCAGCCCTGGCAAGAGGGACAGGGCTACCATCCCGCCCCCTGGCCCTCACTCTGGTTCTGCTGGGGCTTCTGCAGCATGGGCTCGCTTTTCTAGGGCTGGCGCTTCTGCTGCTTCTGCTTCTGGAGGAGCTGATGACAAGCACTCCAGCACCAACCACCTCATGGACCCTTCACCCATGAGACTGAGCGACCAAGAGGAGTGCCAGAGACTCATTTTTGTTTTATAGCTTCTTGTTAATAAAGTCTATTTTTGATTCATACACTTGCTTCGTTTCTTTTTTTGATAAAGTCTTGCTGGAAACTGTTAGAAAAGGTTTAAGCCTTTGCATGCTTGTGGGATGGGTAAGGATAGATTTGGGATGGGTTAGGATACCTGTGGGATGGGTAATAGCTTTGGGATGGGTTAGGATAGCTGTGGGATAGATAAACCTCCAGTGCAAGCATAGTGGGACTGTATGGTCCACCCTCCCAGGTGCCACACCTACGGCCCTTTATTATCAATAATAATGTAATAATTATCCACACATGTCAACATAAACACAACTCTTTATTAAACGCCCTGTTCATTGTAGGCCAACCAAACATACATGGCCCAATCTCATCTGTGTGATGAGACAGGCTGAAGGAAGCATCCATTAAGCATCTACCATCCTGTCTTGCCACTCCACTGCTCCAGCTGGGGAGTTGCACCATTGTCTCAGGAGGTTGCGCTGCTTCTTCGCTTCATTTGAGGCTCTGTTGGGGCCTTGCACATCCTCAGTGTCGATCAGGTTTCGCCCTTGCCTCCATTCCCCAGGCTCCATGACCCCATTGGCTTGTTGGAGGTCCACGAGCCTGTTCTGCAAGACTGGGTAGCGGGTGCGCATGAGATTGTGCAGGATGCAGCAAGCTTCCATGATCCTCCTCATGGTCTCTGGGCAATGCTGCATGGTGGTGAGAAGTACCTGGAACCTGTTGGCCAGGATGCCAAAGGCGTTCTCCACCACCCGCCTTGCCCTGGACAGCCTGTAGTTGAAGATCCTCTCTTCACGGGTGAGGAGTCTGGAGGTGTAGGGCTTCATGAGGTAGGTTGTGAGGGAGAAGGCGTCATCCCCCACGATGAAGAAGGGCACATCTTGTGTGTCATTGGGCAGGGGTTCTGGATCTGGGAAGCCCACGATGAGGTTGCGTTCCAGCTCCTCCTTGAGGTGACTGGCGTTGTATACCTGGGCATCCGAAGATGAGCCATTGCCTGAAGCATCGATGTACATGAACTTGTAGTCAGCATCGACCATGGCAAAGAGGATGATGCTGAAGAAGCCCTTGGAGTTGAAATAAGTGGACCCCGACTTGGCTGGAGATTTGCAGGCCACGTGCTTGCCATCTATGGCTCCAACTGTGTGGGGGAAGTTCCACTTCTGATACCACTGCTCTGCAACTTTCTTCCATCCTTCTTCAGTGGAGGGGCACTGGAGGAGCTCCTCCAGGTATTCTTCGATGATGGCCTGCACCACTTCTCTGACCACAATGCTGATGGTGTTGGATGGCACCCTCCAGCCGTTCTGCATGCTCCTGTAGGAGGTCCCTGAGGCCAGGTGGTGCAGAGTGAGTGCCACCTTGAGCCCAGGTTCCAGGCTGAGCCGGGAGCTGGTGTTTGCCTTGGTCAACCTGGGTGTCAGGCGCTGCACAACTTCGTCAAACATGGCTGGAGGCATCCTCATGAAGTTCTGGAATGCCTGAGTGTCTTCGCTCCTGAGCTCCACCATCAGCTTGTTGTACAGTCCGTCCTCTGCTCTTCTGGCGAACTATCTTCGGATCCAGACTCTTTTTGGGTGGCTCCTTTTCTTCTCGCAGTAGTGTTCACAGAGCCTGCAGATGGCTTCGCACTGTTGCAGAAGGATGGTGGCTGCCAAAAGGACTTTGTTACAATCCACAGTGGACATGACTGGATGCTGTGGAAGAGGAAGAGGCAGATGAAGGCTGCAGAGGTCTGCACCACTGGGCTGCTGTTCTGAAAGTGAGATGCAGGTGAGTTGCTCCCCCTTTTTATAGGCAGTATAGGTTTTCCGCAAGGCATCCTCTAGGCATCCTCTAGGCATCCTCTAGGCATCCTGTAGACATCCTTAATATCTGAGATAGGTCCCCTCTGCGAACGTTTTTTCCATTTTAAACACTTTGTTTCTGTGCTGCATTCACTAGCATCCGTTCTGCATCCGTTCTGCGTTCGTTCCACTTCCTCCCTGCGTCCGTTTACCACTGGAGCGGATGGAGTTGCGCGGATGCATAGCGGACACCTAGCGGATATAGCGGATGCAGAACGGATGCGTCACGGATGCGTAGCGGATGCAGAACGGATGAACTGGATACATTTTCCGTGCAAAAGTTTTAGGCAGCCCAAAACTTTTGGAGTGGATGAAACGTCCATAAATGGATGCTGGACGGATAGAGAGGAAGCAAAATGGAGGCAGTGAGTACAGAACGGATACATCGCGTTAACCAATGGATGGCAAGGTTTTTTGTCCGTTTTACATCCTCTTTGCATCCGTTGGTTCAGTGTGACATGGGCTTAAGGACCTCTTCACATACAGTAGAGCCACTAACTTTGATTTCAGACAGTCTGCATTTGATTGCATTTGCCTGACATGCTTACCCATGTCTGTAAATAATGATTTACTGGATTTGCACAACATTTGTTTTACACAGTACTGGACCACAGACTAAGAAGACTGGATTTGGGCAACATATACATTAGGCTGAAGTATGATCGTGTTATTTGTTGTTTTGGTGTCATATGAATGTATTCATTGAATTGGACTAAAACAAGGAGAAGAATTTTCTCTCATTCCTTTAAATGTACACAGCTTCTGTTACTATTACTAGAGCTAATTTTAAACCACTGAATTAACCAATGTACAGTGGTAAAACTACAACCTTACATGAAAATCTGCTGAAGCACACAACAACTTACCTTATTACATCATCACCTCACAAAATCAAGGTTTATGCTCCACCCAATTCATAATTTAATTCAGCTTTTACTCATGGCATTGCTATGTTTTAAAATAATTATAATGGCACGTATTTGGATAAATTCAGTCTTCTGTAAAATATTGATCTTCTGCAAAATCTTTGAATCACTATAACAGCTGCATGTATGCACTCTTTAGAAGATAAGAGTTACTCAGCAATCTAAACAATCAGGTCTATTATCTGGAGGGAGTTAGGTTGACCAGAAGAGTCTTATGGCTACAGAAAAGGTGCCATCCACCAAAACTGATCACCACCCATTCAGATTTTGGCAAGAAAAAGATGAGCAATTGATGGCCAGCATTCTTTACTCAATTAATTACATTTGCAGATAGTAGTAGTTTGCAAGCTAATGGGAACTTCTGGGAAAAATTCAGGAAATGTTCCATTAAAACTGGAAAACGATGTGCTTGTTTATGTGTTTGTGTGCATGTGTGTTGTGTGTATGTGTTTTGTGTGTAACGATGTCAGATGTGCTCTTGTATTATATATTTTAGAGAAGAGACAACCTCTTTCTCAAGGATAACTATAAGGCATAGTAAAATAAAATAAAATCAAGGTGACAATGGACATAAAAACAGCTCCAATTACACCATTGCATTCTTTTATCTATACCCTGTGGACCCCTCTTCCTTCTTCCCATTTAAGAGGATGGTATGCAGGTCTGACTGCATGCGTATATAACTTTTGTCATACCCTGAGTCAAATGCACAAGAAAAAAAAAATCACCCTATCTTGCTCCCAAACATATCTAGGAAAAAGTGTGCTGCAATATGAACTAACCATAAGAATTCCGTACCAATTCCCATCTTCTATTCCTCATGAATTACTGGGGATGAGCCTTGAATGAAAATGCCAGCAGCATGCTCCATTCCCTGCAGTTCAAGAAGCTGAAGGCAAGATGCAGAGCAGCAAGCTGGTCAGGAAGAGCCCATGTTTGATTAATATAAAAAGCCACCTTGTTCAGGATGAGTTCATGCAACTCACAAAGCCATAAGGTGGCTTGTTTAGCTCTGGATCAGGGTGATTTATCTACCCAGATATTACAGTTTTCAGATTGTAAAACATGGCTTTAGAGTATTATGAAAATCCAATTGTAGTGAATTCAGTACATGATGATTCAATAAATCATGGCTTGATACAATGTGGCTCCATTTTTGAACTTATCTTCCCATGTTTCTGAACAATGCCCTGCCTAAAGATGCAAATCACATTCTCTGAACATAAGATCCTTGGAAACCTAAACCAGAGCATACAGTGGAGAATATAAGACAAGAAAATTCCAAATATATGGGTTCTTATACAGAAACACAAACGCTGGATAAGAAGATGTAAAACTGGTGTTGACACAATTTCTTGGCTGTTGCTGTTAGCTGTTTGCTTGTATTGTTCAATTGAAGGCTATGTCACTATTGGACACAAATTTGCTGTTCTAATTAAATTAGCACTATGTCATTGCATTTTATCCTATTAATCAACGGCAAGTAAAAGTACTGATGGCTACATGCATAGCACATCAATTGTTTGAGGTTGAACAAAGCATGTTAGCAATTGTGCTTATGTTTATCTCTTTCCTTAGCCCATTGGTTATTTGAGGAGATAGTGGTAGCTGTGCAGAACTAGATTTGAAACAAGCTTCAGAAAGATGTAAGATAAGATGTTACATAAGAAACTCATTAGAGACATGAACTACCCATAAATTGGGTATTTGAACAACATCTTGTCATATAATCCTAGAATATGTATTGCTTTTATGTCCTACTGCTTTTTATAGAATGTATTAATCAAATAGAATGGAAACATTGGGAGGGAACATCTGAATTCATCTAGCAATAGCACTTAGACTTATATACAGCTTCACAGTGCTTTTACAGCCTTCTCTAAGCGGTTTATAGAGCCAGAATATTGTCCCCCACAATCTGGGTCCTCATTTTACCCACCTGGGAGAGATGGAACACTGAGTGAACCTTGAGCCTGGTAAGATTTGAACTGCCAAATTGCAGGCAGCCGGCAGTCAGCAAAAGTAGCCTGCAGTACTGTACTCTAACCACTGCACCACTGCAGCTGATTCTCTATGCTAATTTCTTACCTAATGGAGGAATTTACTACTACATCATCCTTGACCAGGACCAGCTACCCCTTCCAAAAGACTCTCAGAAGCCTGTTCCATAGTGGCTGTCATTCATCAAATTCTCCTGAAGCCCAACCAAAATTTGCTTCCTTATGATTTAACCTGCCCTGGGTCTTTTTTTGTCATATCTTCTGGAATGTCTTTTTGAGTACATCTCCATATAGTATTTAGAACACTATTGCAATCTTAATCACCCATCCATGGGGTGATTAATTTTCTTGCATGGGAATTTTCCCCATTCATTCATTAATTAAACTTGTTTGCTGTCTAACTGTCAATGACTCTAGTGGGCATCTCACAACAATCAATGCAATAAAATCAATAAAACACAAAAAATAAAGATAAAAGATAGAAAGTGCGATGAAGCGAGGGTTCTCACTCTCCCTTGCCAAAGGCCTGGGTGAAAAGCCAGGTCTCCAACAGCAGAGTGGGGGCCATTTGGACCTCTGAGACAACCTTAATTTAGGGGGAAGATATTATAACAAAGAAGGCCTGCTTCTGGGATCATAATATATGACATGTTTTAATCAAAGGAACCCAGATGATGCTAACGCTACAAGGTGCAATGAGCTGGGCAGATATTGTGGGAGACAAGTGAGTCATCAAGTAAAAAGACCCTATGCCAGGAGTGTCAAGGCTAGATCTGACCCATGGGGTCCTTAAATCTGGCCCAGGGGACCGGCTTGGAAATATCAAAGGACCAGACCGTGGTGCCTCTGGTGGCTAAAACAGGCCGTGTGTGGCCCCTCACACCTCATTTTCACCCTTTGTAGCCTCCTGCAGCACTCTGCCTGCCAAAATCAGGTCAAAAACAAGCCCCAAAGCAGGCCAAAAAATGGGCCCAAAACAGCCCAAAAAGCAGTCCCAAAAATGGGCCCAAAACAAGCTGAAAAACAGTTGTAAAATGTGGCCAAAAATGAACCAAAAACAGGCTCAAAATGGACAGAAATACAGCCGAAAAATGGGCCAAAAAAGGCAGAAAACAGGTTAAAAACAAGCCAATAAATGGACAAAAATGGCTGAAAAACATGGCCCGTTTTTGGCCAGCAGAGTGCTACAGGATGCCTTGGAGGGTGAAAACACGGTGCAGGGGAGGGCATGCCCTGTTTTGGCTGGCAGGGTGCTGCATGGGGCCAACTTTGAAGGGTACAATAGTTAATAGTATCAAAAGCGCCTGAGAAATCAAGGGGCTCAAGGATGCATACAACATCACGATCATGGCTCCACCAGAGCTTATCAACAAGCACAACAAAGGTTGGTCTCAGTACTTAAATAAATATTAGCATTATTTTAATTTTTGACAATTGATTAGGTCATTTCAATTTATGTCCAGACCAAGTGTCCTTGGTCTCATTTTATTAGAATAATAAATAATATTGATCAGACAGACCAAGTAATTATTTTTTTAAAAAAAAACCCTGCGTGATTAATCTTAAATCAGTTCTTTGTATCTCCATAATGGAATTGAATTTCTTGTGACTCACCAGTAACTGGACTCCACAGCCACAAATTTCAGCACTCATTAACTATATAACTGGGATCAGAACATGATTTCGACCATACTGATTAACCATAATCAGCTGGATTCAAACAAAAGGCTTACTTTATACCAGGGGTCTTCAAACCTGCCAATTTTAAGGCTTGTGGACTTCAGCTCCCAGAATTGGGAGTTGAAGTCCACAAGTCTTAAAGTTGCCAAGTTTTGAGACCTCTGCTCTATACACACAAAGGTTTAAAAATCACACAAGTTGAATTTATCAAACGTTCAAAGACAAAGCTGTGGAAAACTTTGCCAACTCAGGCAGATATTTTTGCAGTTATGAGCAGGTAGCAACATGGGCTGATCAAGTCTTTGGTGGAGTTTGAGCATAGGATTGGAAAGGTTCATTTATCTTGAGGGAGAAAGAGTTGCAACTTTGTAGGTATATTAACTCTGGCATCTGCCTCAGCGTATAGGGGAAGAGAGAGACCTTATCACAGTTCTAAATCATTAGAGAAAAATAAATGCACTCTGAAAAAGGTCAGTTGGTTCTGTAGCTGGGAATATAGCCTCTGGCTTACACTCCTCATTCTGCTCCACCATCAATCATGTATCAGGACACTGACTTGCTGGAAGATGGATGAGCAAGTAGTACACAGACTGCTGTGAATATGCACAAAAATGAGTTCATTGACATGTCTTTTTCCTAATATCCAACAAGAGGGAGAGTGATGGAAGAAGTTCCCACTTCGTTTTGACACAGAGAGAAAAAGGTTGGGGCACACATGGATGCTCTTTTTTTCCCTTATGAATCCTTCTGGGGGCAATCAAAAATAGATGGCTATCTTCCTCCCTTTTACATTCTGAAACAAAAACAGCCTGCTCCTATGTATCAGAATAAATTCTTAAAATGAATTACATTAAATGTCTTTCAACCTATGATCAGTATTTCTCAACCTTGGCCTCTTTAGGTTGCTAAGAATTGCCGCTTAACCAGATGTAAGGTCTTCACAAATCCGAAATGGCCAGCTGCTTTAGAATCATGAGCCTGTTGTAGTATTTGGCTCCTCAGTACCTGTGGCACATACAACTTGGCCCCCACCCAAGCCAAACCATCGCTAATTGTATAGTCACTTGAATGAGCCAGGAACCATTCATCCAGTTTTAAAACTTCTTTTAATTGTTCGGTAAGGTCATTCGATAAAACCACTTCTTGGTTCTTCCTTTGGGCTCTGGTGACCACTGGGGCAGCTAGGTGTTTGGCTGAGACAATTGGGCTTATCACCTCCTGACGCATACTATTATATTGAGGTAGTCTAGAGAGAGCATCCGCCATGAAGTTCTTCACGCCTGGAATGTACTTCAATGAGAAATTGAATCGCTTGAAGTACTGGGCCCAGCGAACTTATTTAGGGGACAGCTTCCGGGGTGTTTTTAAGGCTTCCAGATTCTTAT
>BLBF01000004.1:16391602-16405093 GCA_015471245.1 Laticauda colubrina | reverse complement strand
CCCCATTACTTATGGCAGTCGAAAAGATGCAAAGCAATAGCAGAAGATCTTGAAGACTGACAACTCCCAGAATTCTTCAATTCCCCAATGCTGACTATGAAATTCTGGGAGTTGAAGCACCCCCCCACCTTAAAGTGGCCAAGGTTGAGAAACACTGATGTAAATGCAATACACGTCTGCCATGTTGTCTTTGATATGAAATTTTCCCCCTGATGTTGTAGTGATAAGATGAGTGATGAAGTCAATTGTCGGTTGGTTAACCTTCCCTCATATCACACAAGAGCAAGGAGAATAGTGTTCATGTGAATAACATTTTCAATTAGTGTGTTGTGAATCCAGTTCCATTATGATCACTTTATGGTTCAGTACAGTATAATATGTCAACTCTGCCAATTGTATTTATTAATCCATAGTAAATAGCAATAGCAGTTGAACTTGGACTTAGATACCGCTTCACAGTGCTTTACAGCCCTCTCTAAGCAGTTTATAGAGTCAGCATATTACCCCCCAACAATCTCATTTTACCACCATCAGAAGGATAAAAGGCTGAGTCAACCTTGAGCTGGTAAGACTTGAACTATCGAACTGCTGGCAGCCGGCAGTCAACAGAAGTAACTTGCAGTACTGCATTCTAACTATTGCACCACGTGGCTCTTGATTGGTAAATGATTGATGATGATGTTATCTGTTCAGTCACATCCGACTCTTGGCAATTCTATGAGCCAGGTTGCTCCACATCTTCTGATCTTGCACTGCTTCTTTTACTTGGTCTTTGTTCTGGTGTCAGCTTTGATAGTGTCCAGCCACTGTGTTCTTTGGTGGTCTGGCTTCCTTTTACCACTTACCATTCCAAACACATTTGCTTTCTCCAGTGAATTCCCCTGCATGATTGGTAAGCATGTAACACGAACATAGGGATTCCCTTGCGGCCACAAGATAAGCTGTAGTAAACCTGTCTGTATGCTAAAAGTAGTTTTTATTCTCCATGCATGGTGAGTTAATGGATATACCTGGTTATGGACCTAGTGGGTTTCTTTCTTTGCAAGCTATTTTTCCCAAATAACAAGGACAACATTAAAAGACTGCTAGAAGGCATACGCACGTAAATAGCAAAAGCAATCAAAGTAAAGTACACCAAACTATCATATATTATCCCAATTATCATATAATTTGGGATAACTCATCCATTGTTTAGGTTTAAAATGAATCAGAATGAAATTCTTACAAAAGAAGATTATTACTACAGATCCACTTACATGTTCTGTCTTCTCCTGCAAGATGGCTTTAATAAGGAACTAAAAGCAAAGAAGGAATAGATGTGAAGAAGAGAAAATGCAGGAATTGTTTTGCCATGTTCATATGATGCCCTTGTCAATAAATCAGGTTTACTTCTCCAGCTTGGCTGCTTCTACTTGGTTCAATCAAACGAAGATTTTCTGAGAGCATATCCTTCACTATACTATGGCTGGGATCATGCTATAGGCTCCTTGGAAACCTGCTGTGATAATTTTGCTGTTCAGTTTGTAGTTTTGAAGGTAAACTTACTCACATCTGGTCCAATGTTAGTTGTGACAGAATAATGTTTTGGGCAGAGGTGGTATTCAGCAGGTTCTGACTAGTTCTGGAGAACCGGTAGCAGAAATTCTGAATAGTTCAGACAACTGGCAAATATCTACCTCTGACTAAAGTATCCTTCCGCTGTCACGCCCACCAAGCCACACCCAGAGAACTGGTAGTAAAAAAATTTGAATCCCACAACTGGTTTTGGGGATATACAAGGTTATCAAAGTTCTAAATTATGTCACTTCCTATTATATTTCTTTCAGTTTGTTTCATTTTTTTAGACAGTGGATAGACAGGACTTTTTGTACAAGGATACCTACCACATAATGCCATTTTGATCCAGGGCTATTTTGGTTTAGTAAACCATGGAAATAATAAAATAGTGCTCTGATGGAAGATGAATATTTCTATAGCTCAGAAACAGGCTATGGTAAAATCCCTTCTTTATAAACCATCTCTCTAAATCTATGCAGTTGGCTATAGATTAAAATGCAGCAGACTGAGTTATTGTGCACATGTAGAAAAATTGAGGTCACTGAAAAACAACAGGGAGCTCTGGAGGTTGCAAATGTTTTAAACAATTAGAGGCTGGGGAAAGGCTGTAGAAAAGCAAGAGGACAAGAAAAAGAAATATAGGCCTGGATGAGTTTTGAGTGATCAGGGCTTAATTTGGCAATTCAGAAAATAGCTCCGTTTGCTGATTTCAAAAAGAGGACACTTTTTACATGCCTTTAGCTTTAATGGGAAACCAATACATGCCTGTACATAACAACTTTTTTCTTTCTTTTTCTGATACTTCTGTTCTGACATTTTTATCAGTATCCCAGAAAATTGGCAAGCATGGAATGTCTTTGGAGGAAATGAGGCTTGACAAATTTCAGGCAGATAGATGCAAGGAATATGGGTCTAGGACAACTGGCCATGGCTGATTCACCCTGGTTATCTCATCACAGTTGACATGCCCTGGCTGACTTGCCATAAGACAATTCAATACTGGTTAACCGATGGGCTGATGGGACTCCACACTTTCGTTCACCTTAGCCTCAGGGACTTCTAACTTGAGGAAGGGTTCAAACCTAAAGCAAGACAAGGCCCATTGCAATTCTCTTGATCCTCTCTTGGGTTATCCTGTTGTTGAATTGTCCTGTGGAGAGTTGTTCCACAGTGAGTTGGCTACGGGGAGCTGTTCTGTGGCAAGTTGACCATAGCAAGTTGACAGGGGTGAGTCATTTGTGATGAGTCACCCAGTATGAGCTGACCAGTATGAGTTGGGCAGGGTGAGTTGGCCCTTTCTGAGGAATATTTTGCAAAAGAAGCATTGGCTTAGGGGCAGTGGTGGTATTCAGCAGGTTCTGACCAGTTCTGGAGAGGAAGTGGAAATTTCCTTGGTAGTGGAAATTTTGAGTAGTTCGGAGAACCGACAAATACTACCCCTTGACTGGCCTCCACCCTCATCTATTCTCTGCCTCCTGAGTCCCAGCTGATTGGCTGGGTCTTCTTTTATTGCCCTGCACAGAACAGAGCTGGAAAGCAGGTTAGTGGGGTGGGGAAAGAATGGGGCTTTTACAGTATCCTTACTCTGGAGTGAGATGGGAATGGAGATTTTGCAGTCTCCTTCCCTGCCACACCCACCAAACCATGTCATGCCCACCAAGCCACACCCACAGAACCGGTAGTAGAAAAATTTGAATCCCATCATTGTTCAGGGGGTTCTCAAAGAAAGATTCACAACTTTTCCTTCAATATTCCCTGGGACCATCCCTGTCAAATTGCTAACTCCCAAGTCCCAATGTGGCAAATGGGAAACATTCTTAAACCTTATACTGCTTATCAGTATGGTGATTTCCAGTGCTGATGGCTTTTCATTCAATTCATCCATTGAAATGTCAGTCATGTGTAAGATACCTCTTAGTGTTGGTTCTACACCTATTCCTTGGAAACCACCACAGACATATTCATAAAATTCAAATAAAATACAAGACCATCATAATGCTTCTTCCTCATCACTATCTGAATCCACATCACTGGGTGAATTCACTAGCCCTCCATTGGAAATTAAACTCATCAGTTTTACACCTAAACTCTTCATCTTTACCATATGATATTTCCTCTAGTACCCAGCTTGAGGAAAATGTCTCAGTTTTTTTTTTTAAATAAATGTCTGCTATTTATTTTTGGTCATTCACAAACTTCAGATTGCAAATTTATTTTGTAGTGCTTGTTTTGGACTAATTTTCTTACTTTCCTGAAATTGCAGGACTGAAGACAAAATCTGAGCATTTTTTTTTTTTCGCTTTAGTTTCTTTTACTATGGAAGAGTTATTAAGCCCCGGTCCCACTGCACTTACGGATGCAAAGAGGATGTAAAAAGTTTAAAAAAGCTGAGAAGGCGGAGCTACGTCTCGGTGTTACAGCTGCGATCTCGGGGCTCTGAGATCTCAGCTGATATTTTTTGCCTCTGGTCGGTTCTAACGGACCTAAACCGTCCCGTAGAGACGGGGATTGTGAAGGGCACAGTCCCAGGATCCCAGAGATATCGCAAAATCTCTGGTTTGATCCGGGAGAAGCCCTTTTGCTGGAAGCAGAAAGGCAGCCTTTAAAGCTGCTGAAGCCGGGACAACTCCGGAAAGAAAGGGATTTAAATGAGCGTGTATCGGTTGGGTGAGAAATTCTTTTGTATTATAAATTGATTAAGACTTGAAAGGACATCCTGAACAAAGAAGAAATCTGTGACTTTATTTTTCTTTTGACTGAACCTGGGTTGAGCGGCGTTTAAGTGATGTCAAATTGAGACTTGGATTTTTTTTTTCTTATTTTCTTTGAGGACTTTAAGGTGACTTTGTAGGTAACCGGAATGAATTTTCTTTTATATATATTTTTATTTTTCACTTGATTTTTATTTTTTATCTTTTTAACTTTCTTTTTAGGATAGAGGCTCCCTTTGACTATCTTTTTCTTTTGTTTGAGTTCTTTATAAACATTTTTTCTTTTGGCTGGGGGGGGAAAGAGTATTTAGATGCTGTAACACTGCCAACTAGAGGCTTGAAAATATTTTATTTGAATTGGGGAGAAAAGCACTTCTTTTCAAGGACATTTTAATGTGATAAGATAGAGGGAGAATACAGTAAAATATTATTACAGGTGCTCTCTTGGACTCTTATCAATATTTTAACATTTGAGGCTTGGCTTTGAAGCTGCTGGAGAAGACAGTCATAATAAGAGCCTTGGATAAAGAAATAAAGTGCAGTGTACAGTGCATATATATATATATATATATACTTTTGAAATTCCTACTCGCCAGCCTTTTTGGTTAATTTTAACTCTAGCATTTTTGCTTTTTATTTCAAAGGGAAAGCCTCAGAGTTTTTTCTTTTTTCTTCTCTTTCTTTGCTTCTTCCATCTATTTTAATTGGATTAGGGTCTAGAAGAACCTGAAGACCTTTCTCTTTTCCTTTTTCCTTTTTTCTTTTTTGGCTTTGGGCTTTTTACTATTGGATTTTTTCTTTTTTTTTCTTTTTTTTTGATTTTTTGGACTATATTTGGTTACTATACCAGCTGGATTTAAAGTCAAAGAGAGCTTGAAGACTTGGAAATATTAAAATGAGCAGGAAGCCAAAATCATTCGGCGTTTTTGCTTCTACCTCTGCTTCCCCACCACTTGAAGGACAACTTTCAATTCAGACAATGTTGAAGCAAGATAAGGAACAAGAAAAAGTAAATTTACAGATGATTATGCAAGGAATTCAAGATATTAAGATAAAAATAGATACCATGGACAAAAAAATAGAGAAATCTGATGAAAATTTTAAACAAATGATGGGAAAATATGAGGAGAGATTCCAAAAAATTGAGGAAGAAGGAAAACAAAGAGAGGAGAAGATTGGAAATATTGACACTAGATTAACAGTGATAGAACAAGAAAAAAATGGGATGTTGAGGTGGGAGATGGAAAGATCAGAATTTTATCTTAGATTTCAAAATATAGAAGAGGAAAAAGGAGAAAACTTGGCTGTGATAATGATAGAAATATTGGCAGATCTTCTGGAAATTACTGAGTAAAAAATGATGGACGGAGTAGATGAGATATACCGAGTTTATACAAGATATGCGATGAGAAATAAACTACCAAAGGAAGTACATATTAGATTTACTAAAAAATCCATCAGAACACAAATATTACAAGTGGCAAGAGAAAAAGCATTGAAATATAAAAACAAAGAGATTGTAGTTTTAAAACAAATACCTAGAAGAGTGAGAGAGATGAGAAGAGAATATCGATTTTTGACCAAAGTGCTACTGGAAAATGAAGTGAACTACAGATGGCTGATACCAGAAGGACTAATTTTTACGTGGCAAGAGCAGAGACATAGAATTGACTCGATTGAAAAAGCAGAACTTTTTTATACAGAATTTTTTGGAAGAAAAAAAGAGGTGGCAGAGAAAGAGATCTCATTAATTGAGCTTCTGGAGGAACAACTGGAGATTGAAAAAGAGAAAGGAGTTGCAGGTGGACAGGTAGACAGTAAAGAACAACGTGAAGTGAGAGCTACGAGAGCTGTTAGACCTAAATATAAAGCATAATCATGGAAGAAAAAAAATTGATTACAATGAATATAAATGGACTTAACTCAGCTGTTAAAAGAAAGAAAACTTTTCACAAATTAGAGAAATTAAAATTTGATATAATTTGCTTACAAGAAGTTCATATTAAAAAGCAACATGAGCATTTGTTAGTACAGCCAAAATTAGGGAAAATATTTACTTCTTTGATTCAATGTAAGAAAAGAGGAGTGGTTCTCTACATTAAAGAAGATATTCTAGCAAAACTGATCTACACGGATGAAGATGGAAGAGTATTAATGGTGGAAATAATGGATAATAATAAAAAAATACTCTTGATTGCAATTTATGCCCCGAATGATAAACAAGAAGAGTTTTATAAAAAACTACATATGGAAATAATTAGACTGGACTATGTTAACATAATCATGATGGGAGATTTTAATGGAATTGTGGACAATAAATTGGACTATATAACAACAACAACAAAACAAAATAGAAAGATTCTCCCTAAATCTTTTTTTAAAATGACAGATGAATTAACCTTAAAAGATATTTGGAGAGAAAGAAATGTTAAAACTAAACAATATACTTTTTATTCTAATAGACATTTATCATGGTCCAGGTTAGATATGATTTGGATCTCAACAGAACTAATATCTACTATTCAAGAAACAAATATTGAAATAAGTACTTGGGCAGATCATAGTCCAATGACAATTAAATGGAAGGGACAAAGAAAAAGATCGAGATGGACATTAAACAATACCATTTTAAAGGAGAAAGATTTTATACAATGGATGGAGAAGGAATTGGTCTTTTTTTTTAAAGAAAATAAAAAAGAAGATACCTCAATGCAGAATGTTTGGGATACAATGAAGGCATATGTAAGAGGTTTGATAATAGACTATACAAGAAAAAAGAATATTAGAAAAAGACAAACCTCTAAGGCCTTGGAAGATGAATATATAAGACTTGAAAAAGAATTACAGAAAATACCACAGAAAAAAGATATTAAATTGAAACTGGATGTAATTAAGCATAAAATGGAATTAATAGAGAAAGAAGAACTGGCACAAAAAATTAGAAATTCTAAACAGAATTATTTTGAAGACGCAAATAAACCAGGTAGATGGCTAGCATATAAACTGAGAAAGGAGAAGGAATCAAGAAAAATATTGAAACTAATAGATGATCAAGGTCAAGTTTGTTGTGGTAATAAGGAGAAAAAGGAAATTATTCGAGATTATTATGGACAACTATATAATCAAGAGAATATTGATGAGAAAAAAATTAAACAGTATTTACAGAATGTTAACTTACCGAAGATACCTAAAGAGACTGAAGAAATGTTAGAAAGCAATATAACAATGATGGAATTAAATGAAGCATTTAAAAGACAAAATAATGGGAAAGCACCAGGTCCAGATGGGCTTCCGGCAGAATTCTATAAAAAATTTCAAGAATCATTGAACACTCCATTGTTAGAAATTATGAATGAAGTTATGTTAAAAAAGATGACACCCAAAACATGGTCAGAGGCTTATATTACACTTATTTTAAAGGAAGAGGCTGACCCGTTGCAAATTAAGAACTATAGACCTATTTCCTTATTGAATGCAGATTATAAAATCTTTGCTTCAATCTTAGCAGAAAGACTGAAAAAATATTTAAATAATTTTATCCATCCAGATCAAAATGGATTTCTACCAAAGAGACAAATTAGAGACAACATGAGAGTAATTTTGGATACCTTGGAATATTATGAGGCTCATCCTGAAAAACAAATGGCTTTGATATTCCTAGATGCTCAAAAAGCATTTGACAACGTGAACTGGAGATTTATGTTATTATTATTGGAACAGATGGGCTTTGCCAGAAAATTTATTCAAGCAATAGAAGCCATATATAATAAACAGACAGCAAAGATAATGATGGAGGGAGAATTTACAGATCTTATTAATATAAGAAGAGGTACAAGACAAGGATGTCCCCTATCTCCTTTGTTATTCGTATTAACTTTGGAAGTGTTGAATAGAAATATTAGAGATGACAAAAATATAAAAGGAATGAAAATTAAAAAGGAAGAATTTAAACTACAAGCTTTTGCTGACGATTTAGCTTTTATTCTGGAAGACCCGTTAGAAACCGCTCCAAAGTTATTGGAAAAGGTAGAGACATATGGTGAGATGGCTGGCTTGAAAATAAATAAAGATAAAACAAAGATTTTGACAAAAAATATGTTATTGAGACAAAGAGAAGAACTGACAGATCTTTTGAAAATTCAAATTACAAACAAGGTTAAGTATCTGGGGATATATTTGACAGCAAGATGTAGCACATTAAAAGAGAATAATTATATTAAACTTAAACAACAGATAATTACAGATTTGAAGAAATGGGAAAATTTACAATTGTCATTAATAGGGAGAATTTCAACAATTAAGATGAATATTTTACCTAGAATTTTATTTCTCTTTCAAACAATACCAATTAGACTTGGAAAAGACTATTTTGAAGATTTAAATAAAACTATGTTGAAGTTTATATGGCAAGGTAAAAAAGCGAGAATAAAGTTAAAACTTTTGCAAGATGCTAGAATTAGAGGAGGTTTTGGCCTGCCTAATTGGGAATTGTATTATCAAGCTGCAAGTTTGATGTGGGTCAAAGAATGGATAACATTAAGAAAACATAGATTGTTGACATTAGAAGGACATGATTTACTGTTGGGCTGGCATGCTTTTTTATGGTACAAGGGAACTAAAACACAGGGGTATTTCAGAAGACATTATATACGGGAGTCTTTGTGGTTAAATTGGGAGAAGATAAAAAAACAATGTTACTTGAAAATTCCAGTTTGGTTATCGACTATTGAAGCATTTTCCTATCCTATGATCTATAAAAAGGAACAAACAGTTAGATATGGGGAACTGTTGGATGAAAAGGGTGGACTTAAAACGATCCAAAATTTAGAGGAACAAGGTATAAGGATGAATTGGTTTTCATATGCGCAAATACACTCAAGATATCTTGAAGATTTTAAAACGGAAGGATTCTATGATAAACAGACTGATTTAGATAAGATATTGATGGGTACTGATGAGAAAGTGATTAAAAAGTTATATGGTTATTTATTGGGAATTAAGCTAGAGGAAGAACAAGTTAAAGAAACTATGATTGCATGGGGGAAGAATTTTGGATATGGAATTGATTTAGAACAATGGCAAAAATTGTGGACTCAAAATTATAAAATGACAATGTCAATAGCATATAAAGAAAACTTGTATAAGATGTTTTACAGGTGGCACCTTCCCCCGACAAGAATAGCAAGAATGTTCAAGAATAAATCTGAAAAATGTTGGAAATGTCATCAGATACCTGGCTCATACTATCATATGTGGTGGACTTGTGAGAATGCTAGAAAATATTGGACTAAAATTCACATGTGGTTGGAAAAAATGACAAAGAAACACATAGACTTGAAGCCAGAGATCTTTTTATTGGGAATTTTACCTGATATATATAATAAAGATTTGAAATATTTGATTGTAAATGTATTAACGGCGGCTAGGATTGTATTTGCTAAAAACTGGAAGAATGAGAAAATACCATTGCAGGAAGAAATTATTAAGAAAATATTGGAATGTGCTGAGATGAGTAGATTGACATTTGAAATTAGAGAACAAGAAGATAAACAATTTTATGCAATTTGGGGTTTTTTTTATCAATGGTTAGATGATAAAATACAATAATAGAGCATTAATATTATATATATGAAGAGTTTTTAAGATTGATTTGTTATGATTATACGATAAATTATAGAATAAACTGTTTGAAGTATTGTTATCTCGCAAAGCATGAATGATTAAAAGTATAGTCAGAAAAAGATTTTTTTTTTTTTTTTTAGTAATATTAGAATATGGATTGACAATATGAGTGGTTATGCAATATAATTGTAATTGACACTATAAAATGAATGCACAAAATTGATGAACCAACCGATACACCGGAAGTATATATGAGAGTAGATGTTTTTAATGTTTTGTATGTTTGTTTGTCTGTAGAAAATTAATAAAAACTTTTAAAAAAAAAAAAAAGTTTAAAAAAGCTTGTCATCCACTGGAAAATGCTATGCATCCGTTGTGTACTCACTGCATTCGTGTTTCATACGCTTTATCCCTCGAGCATCCATCCACTGAGATTTCATCCACGCAAGAAGTTTGGAGCTGCACAAAACTTTGTGAGTGGATGAACTTTCCGCCGTGTATGATGTACATCTGTGACATATACGGGCAACAAACGTTCTATGTCCGTTATCATCCGTTAAATGTCCACTGTATCCTGTCTGCATCCTCTGGCCATCCCCTCAACTCACAACTGCTGCAGCTGAAAGAGGGAAAGAGGGAGGAAACAAAAGGAACACGGAACATCTACACAGCGTTAGTAGCACAGAAATAGAAAGGATGTAAGCGTATGCATCTCGAATATAAATGATTAAAACGGACAAAACATTTGTATCTGGGATGTATCTCATATATTTAGGATGTCTGGAGTATGTCTAGAGTATGTAGAAGGACACCTAGCGGACAACCGATATTTTCTATAAAAGGAAATATATATAATATATATTTTCTATAAAAAATCATCTGGATCGCTGGGATGGTGGACCATACAGTCCCACTATGCTTGCACTGGAAGTTTATCTATCCCACAACTAGCCTTATCTATCCCACAAGCATGCAAAGGCTTAACCATTTTTTCAAAGTTTTCACCAACACTTTATTAAGTAAAAGAAATGAACCAAGTGTCTTAAGCAAAGATTACCTTTATTAACTTTCTTAGGTAAACTTTATGACTTTATTAAATAAGCAAATTGAACCAAGTAAAGTGTCTTCAGAAAAGATAAACTTAACAAGTAAACAACTCAGTCTCTGACACTATTCTCAGTCACTCTGAGTTATGTCCATGGTCTCAGCTGTTAAGCGGGCAGGAACTGTGGAGGTGGCTGTGGCTTGAGTGCTGGTCTGAGGCACCATTGGGATGCTTGGCCCCAAGGGTACAACAGGTGGTGGTGTGTTCAGGAAGCTCACAGAGAGCTGACTCAGTCCCATGAGGTTGAGAGGCCCCTCATCAAGGACTTGAGATGTCAGTCCCAATACTGATGACAGATTGTCCGTTGATGGGCTTGGCTGTGGGGTGGAGGAAGGAGGAGTGTAGTGGGGCTGTCTGGTCTGCAGCTGGGTGAGGAGTGGTGTCTGTGGCATGCGATGAACCTGGGCCTGGACTGGAAAGGTCTGTTTTTGCTGTGGGAAGTCCTGGTGGTCATAGCCTTGGTAGGTGAGGATCTGTTGAAAGCCATGGAAGGGCTGTGACATTGCCTGGGGTGGAGGAGCAGACCTGGACTGGGTAGGAGCAGCTTCAGCTGGGCCTTGAGGGTTGTGCAGAAGTGCTGTGATCTTCTGCTTCATCACCTGGTACTGGGCCTCAGGCAGGTCCCTCAGGGTCTGGCTCATGTAGATGATGAAGGTGTTCTGGCCGGAGGATGCTCTGTCCAAGTGGACCAGCTGAGAGAGAAGTTCTATGCTGGTCTTCATTGTATCCCTGATCTCCAACAGCACACTGTGGTCCTGGCCCTCCAGTCTGCCTCTCTGCCTGCATCCTCTGGAGCTGGGGGTGGGGGTGGGTTGGCCTCTGGTGGCTGCTGCTTCTTCCTCCATTTTTGACAGCAGGGCGTCATCCCCCATGGAATCCTCCAAGTCTGCCGGCATGGGGAGTGCAGCTGTCAGGGAGGTCTCTGCCTTGGAGCCCTCTGAAGACACCTGCCTGGACAGGGTAGTTGGCTCCTGGCTGGAAGAGGACTGGCTGTCTGTGGGCTGTCTGAGGGAGAGGGGTCTCAAAGGGGCTGCTCCTTGGTGGCGGATCTCACCCTCCAGGAAACTGCACTTGTGTAGAAACTGCACCATGATGTACCTCTCCCGGTCAGTGAGCTTGACAGCAGCCTGCCCGGATTTCTTGAGGTGTAGTTTGCCATACCAGGTGTGCATTTGCTTCCACCATCCTAGGAGTACTTCTGCAGTGCACCCCAGGCTCTCTGCCTTGTCTCTCCAAGATGCCTGCTTCTTCTTGGTGTCACGATAGAATCTGTGGCCCTTTCTCGAGAGGTACTCGTTCTCCCTCAGCCATTCCAGCACCTCATCCTCATGCTCCTCGGAAACAGTGTACTGTTTCCTCTCTCCCTTCTCTTTCCCCTGCCTCTTCCTCCCTCTGGCAGGGGCTTCAGCAGGGCCTTCAAGGTCTTGAGCAGCAAGGCCTTCAGCAGCAGGGCTTTGAGGGCCTTGGGGCTGGTCCACAGCAGCAGCAACAGCAGCGGCAGCAGCGGCGGCGGCAGCAGGTTCAGAGTCAGTGCCAGGGGGTGGGATGCTGGTTCTGTCCTTCTTGCCAGGGCTGGAACGAGTAGGTACCGGCTTCCTCTTCTTGCCTGACTGACGAACCATGGTGTTCCTGCTAGATGTATGTGGCAGCACATCTTTCCCCTGTATGCTGACTGCATGTGTGCTGCATCCTTTTATATCCGCGGAGCTGATGCAATTCATACTCCCTGCATGCACAGTGAACGCTTTGCATCCGATATACATCCACGTGGCATCCCCTTTGTTTCCTATAGGTGTCCGTGATGCATCCGCTTCATCTGCTATGCACCTGCCCCTTCCGCTATGCGTCCGCTTCGTAATTCTCCCCCGGAACCCCTTCGGAGGTGTCATCCACTTCCATCCGCTGTCATCCGCTAGGCTTCCTTTGAACATCCACTTAACATCCCCGCTGCATACTACCCCCGTCCATTCTTTTCCGTTCTTTTCTGCTCTGTTTATGCAAATTTTCACCACTTTTTGGAGCTGATGACAACGGATGGAGCCACCCCTGAAATTTTGCTCATCCGCTGTGTCCTTTATGCATACGTTTTGAGTCCATTGGCCAGTGGGATCTAGCCTTTACATTGATGTATCTAATACACCAAAGATCTTTGGGTCTCATTAGTTATCTTCAGATTTTATTTGAATTTTTTAAATGAAAATATCTTTCTCTCTCTCTCTCTCTCTCTCTCTCTCTCTCTCCCTCCCTCTCTCTCTCTCTCTCTTCCTCTCTCTCCATCTCCATTCTGTCATCCACCAATATCAATGTCTATATATCTATCTTAATCTCTATCTATCATATCCATCTATCCTATCTATCAACTACTATATCTATCATTATGCTCTATCTCTATCTCTATCTCTATCTCTATCCCTTTCTCTGTCTCTATATCTATCTGTCTATCTATCTGTCTATCTATCTATCTATCTATCTATCTATCTATCTATCTATCTATCT
>BLBF01000004.1:16344806-16384843 GCA_015471245.1 Laticauda colubrina | reverse complement strand
TCCTGATCAAATTATAAATCTTGCCATCCTGTCTGACCTGGTATCTTACTTTGTTTGAGCTATTGTAAATCCTTTGTATCCTGTCTGACCTGGGCTTGACCTAGGCTCTGAATAAACAATCACCCCCTTTTGAATGAGCATAATAAAAGAGCGTGTGCCAAGACATTCTGGGCGCACTCATCCCGAGGAACTTCGTCTCCTGTCGTTTCTTTCTCCTTCGCTCCCTATCATGAGACGCCCATCTAATGCGGGATAGCAGATACCGCACTATATGAGCCTATACCTATTCAACATACAACTAAGTTGTTTTTTCCTGTGTTATGGTTCTCTCTTGCTACCTCACATCTGCTGAATATTGAACGTGTTCCTCTTTTTGTTTCCATTTTATTTCGCCCCTTTCAGAGTCTGAATCCAGGGAGGAAGATGAACAGCTAACAGGGAACAGGAGTGTGGTTCCATTGGCTATGGAGGAAACTGGGAAAGGGCAAAGTCAGGCTAGGCAGAGCAGGGGAGAGGTAGACAAGGCGGACCAGGTTCAGAGGAAGACCCAGGCCCATCCCCTCTTTATCCTAAAGCATGCAGGGAAGAACGGAAAAGAGAGCAAAATGGGTTGTGTGGCTTATGAGGGAGGAAAGGGCTCTGTTTCCCTTCACTAGATACACCTGGGAAGAGAGTTTAAAGGAGAGGAAGCTGAGAGCTGCATTGTCCAGGAACAAATATGAGTTTATTTTATGTTGACTGTGGTTACCTGGTTTCTGGTATCCAACTGGGTTGATTTACTGCTGTTTTATGTCCCTTCTGGAACTCCTTATCTAACCCTGCTGGATTAATTACCTCATCTTGCCTTGACTGGACTTATAGTTAAAGTTTCTATTGACAACGTTTTGGACTTGAATCTCTGCAACCAAAGGCTGTTCCTGGGAGAGTTTTTCTTCAGACTAGAAGGTAACCAGGACCTTGGCGGCAAAGTTTGGAACTAATAAATAAATAAATAAATTAATTAGCTGTGTTGCCTTTGTGCCATGCCCCAGGTCATCACACATTTTTCAATAGAATTACTTAAAAGCTATGAAGCATTTTTCCAAACACACATTTGTAATTTGTATTGTCTTCTCCTGAAATTGGCATTAAGAAATCTTGAAGTTCTCAGATATACTTATTGAAAAGAAGCCATAATACCATTAAATGCCACTAACATTTGTGATTTATTAATAATGTATTTGGAAGGAGAGGGCATTGTCTAATGCCAGAGAAGTACCTTGCTTAGGAAACCAGTGCAAACATCTGCAGTAGGAAGTAGAGTTTGGGGGTGAAATAATTTAAGGCATATAGCAATGGAACTGGATCTGATTTCGCATATTTTTAATCAATACACCTAACTAAAATGTACAGTATTTGTTCTTTGAAATCACACTTGTTGGAATTTTGCAATTCCACCAAATTCATATGTATTTGTGAAATGTTTCTACCCAATGTTTGTTCTCATGAGCAAAATTTTAAGGCACTTAATATAACAGCTTTCAAAATCTGTCTACATTTGTCAACATAGCAAACAAAATATCTGCATTTGGAAAATAAACAAAAGTACATTCATTTTAATGCAGAAAAATCCAAAACCTTAAATAGTGCAAGAATGGGATGAATTGTATGACTAAATGCAACATGGGAAACAGAAAGAAACTGAAATTGGCAGATCCCCAGAAAAATGAGAAAGAAGAGAATAAACAGGTTTAGACATTTGTAAACTCTACAAAAGCCAGTTTGGTGTGCTTAAGACATCAGCCAATATTTATGAGTTCTAGTGCCACCTTAAGTGTGACACCAGTTGGGTGACCTTGGGTTGGTCACTCTCTTTCAGCCCAAGGTAGGAGGCAATGGCAAACCATTTCAGGGATTTTGCCAAGAAAACTTCAATGATTAGCCCAGGTATTTGCCAGGAGTCAATATTGACTTGAAGGCACAAAATAATGAAAATGAATTATGCCTTTCATCCACACAATGTTGAGAGATTCTATCAAGAAACATAGATGGTCATGGAATGTTGCAAGTATCCCAGACAGTGTCAACTGTCCAATTAGTGCACCCAAAACAAGAAAACACTCTTGGGAGCTTTGAGTTCCCAAAAGTAAAACATTATTGGATACACCATTTTGGTACTGAAGAATCAAAACTAGCTCTGGTTTTCCTGCTTGCTTAGTTAAACAATAGCTTCCCTTTCTTCCCATCCCTGGGTGATCACATTATGCAATTATGAAATGTTCTTTTGTTGTGGGAACAGTCCATCTCATTCTCAAGCACCTGTGGTAGTGACCTTGGATGGTTTCCAGGCTCTCACAGTTCACAAAGAACCAAAACAATTCAATCTTGATAGACAGTTGAAGAAGGAAAAAGGCCATGATTGGAAAAATATCTGAAGGACAGTGAAGAAAATGCATGGAAGTTAATATACTAATACATGTACTGAATAACTAAGAAGCCACACTGGTCTACAAGAAAGAATAGAAAAGAAACATGACAAGGCAAAGAATTGCAGGGCCAGTACATTAAAAAAGCCCTCCACATAAATACGGAATGGGACAACTCACACAGCTGACTTGCCCCAACCAACTTACCCCTGTCACTTGCTGTGGATAATTCACTGTGGGCCAAATCGCCGTGGCCCACTTGCCATCTGTATGAGTCATATGTTCATTGCATCATCCTCCCAACTTATATTCTCCATTTTAGATAAAATTATTCCTTTCAATATTCAACATTCCATAGCCATCGAAGGATAAAGGTGGATGGAGTGACAAGGAGAAAGAGAGAGAAACACAGTGTGGTTTGGAAAGAATGAGAGAAAATTCTGTGGAATAAAAACTGAGGGAGAAAAATAAGAAGTCTTCCCAAGTTGCACCGAACTTTGGTATGAACATGTCTTAATTAGCTTAATTCTACCTTGTACTCATACTGTTGCCTTCATCATGTCCTCAGCCCATGAGTAAGACTGCAAATGTCATCTCTAGTCCATGTCTTAACCAGGAGGTGTCTTCCCACAGTGAGTGATGTCCAGAAAACAAAGGATTTATTCAATTACTTTGTTTAATCTCAAAAATGGTACAATTATTACCATAATTGGATGCTAAGGCAAAATATGGGCAACAGATGTAGCACAGGGATTGGAAATGGGCACAGCAAATTATATGTCAGCAGAGTTTCTGTCAAGTCAGAGGCAGATGGACAGTAGGTTAATTCAGCAATGGAGGAAAGACAATGTTGTATGTGGATTTGTTTGTGGATTTGTGCCTGAGAGACTGAGAGGTGAAATTTAAATTGAAGAGAGCCCATATGTGTGGGAAAAAAAGACTGCTTAGATAGTGTGAAATATGTAGCTGACTTACTATTTGTTTGCCTTGCCTTGCCTTGCCTTGCCTTGCCTGACAACTTAGTTCCTTTCATGTTCCATAGACAGAAATATGGCAAACTTTACACATTTTTTTATTTGAAATAAAAATACTTTAAATTGCCCAGATATGACCTTAACAACAATTTTGACAAAAAGATTGTCTCCCTCCTTTCCCCCTTTGTGTGATTTAAATCTAAGTCTCTAAATAAGATTCATCATTCATTTTCTGTGGGAAGTGCTTGGTGAAGGCTCCAGCCCCAAGTACGAACTACAAGGAAGAGAGTCTGTTCCATTAAAAAAGGATAATATCCTTTTCTCTAAGTCCCTGGTACATCTCCAAAATATCTCTTCTCTGGGAACATTTAAAATGTATTGTCCACTCAGGGCACAGCTGCGCCTTTAAAAAAACTGAGTCCAGGCCAAAATGCACAAATTGTGAAACATTTTAAGTAGCTCTCTGGATTCAGTTCCAAAAAGACACTTCAGGGCATTCAGAAACAAGAATGGAGCACCCGCCTTGCAGCTTTTTATGGCAGCTGGTTTGATCTTCACATCTGCCAGGTGACTTCAAGGAAAAACATGTTTAATATTCAAGGACCTGCAGACAGCTCCTCTGTTTGTAGTATGAAACACTTTCTGGCATTAAATCTGAAGCACTGCACAGTTCTCATATGGGGTGTTTTGAATTGGGAAAATTGTGTATACTTCTCTGGATAAAAGTGGTAAGATTTTGAAAGGGTATGCAGTTTTGACAAAGAAAAGAAAAGGAACAGGCTTGTGCCATTCTTAGAAGTTAACAATAAATCCAAGGACCTCTTCAGGACAGTCCTGAAGAGAAAGACCAGGGGATACATGATAGCAGTGTTCCAATATTTGAGGGGCTGCTACAGAGAGGAGGGGGTCAAGCTATTTTCTAAAGCATCCGAAGGCCAGACAAGAAATAATGGATGGAAACTGAACAAGGAGAGATTTAACCTGGAAAAATAAGGAGAACAATCAACCAATGGAACAGATTGCCCTCTGGAGTTGTGGAAATGCCATCACTTGTGGGGAGATTGGACTCACATCTGTCAGAAATGGTGTAAGGTGGGTAGGGGGTTGGACTAGATGATCTACAAGGTCCCTTCCGACTCTGATTATCTGTTATCTGGTTCCAGAAAGTCCAACTGGAAACTACCTAGACTCAAGAGAGCAAGAAAGATGATTAGGAGGAAGAAGAAAGACTGTTGGAACAAGTAAATCAGAAGCTAGCAAGATAACAGGAGGAGGAGGAGGAGGAGGAGGAGGAAGAGGAAGAAGAAGAAGAAGAAGAAGAAGAAGAAGAAGAAGAAGAAGAAGAAGAAGAAGAAGAAGAAGAAGAAGAAGAAGAAGAAGAAGAAGAAAAAGAAAGCTAGATGTAGGAATCATACCTACCACATCCCCAGTACTTGGCCTCCTACCTTTCTCATAGAAGAATTGGAGTTTGGGCCAGGGTTCCAAGAACTATTTAAGTTCATTCAAAGGATACTGCTAATTTTACTTACATTGTCCATCTCACAAAACTGATTTTAGCTGATGTTTTGATTGAATTTTAGGTTTGTTTGTTTGTCATTGGGTTATTTTTAGCTTTAATTCAGGCCTTTGTGCTCTATAAGGCAAATATCAACATTTCTTATAAATGGAAATTATTTATTCAGGTTCAGGTAGGGCAGGTGTCTGCTGGGCAAATGACAATATATGAATCATGACATCACAATACAAATGATATAGCTTACATACTTGCATCAGATGTCATGGCAATGTTATGTAATTTTACCATTTGTGTACCACCTCCTCCTTCCAAGAAATATTCACCATGTCCTAAATCCAACCATAAACACATTCTCATCTATACAAATCAGCCAAAATACCTTGAGGGTTTTTTAATGTACGGAAGACAGACAGACATCTGGTCCTCATTTTTGCTATCTGTATTCTGTATTGCTTCCCCAGGCTGCCTACTTCATTTCATAGTAACTAAGATTCTCCTATTATTCAAAATGTTTAGTTTCTCTCAAGTTTCTGCCCAAGATCATACACTATTATTATGCAAATAGCTGAAGTTGTTGCCAGATGAGACAGGACAAATTGGAGTGTAGGATGGGAGCAGAACTGGAGTGGGAGAAGTGGGAGAGAGAGAGAGGAGAGAGAGAGAATGAGATGGACCTGTATCAGTTGGATAAAAACACCACAGAATCAAGGAACATCTTAAAGTACTTTAAAAAGTTCCTTCCAGAGCCAGTATCTTAAGGTTAGTTAAGGGGGCATTTCTGCAGTTAAAAGTATATGTCACTCTGGTTTATACCTTCTTTTTCCTTTGCTGGCCTACTCTTTATTCTTTTCAACTCAGAGTTTGTTGGGAAGAAATTATATTAAGGGGATCAAAGCTGATGGTTGTCCACCTATCCCTTGGTCAGCTAAACAACTCCCCAAGAACCAGAAGAGAAAGAGAGAAGTCCCCAGGTCAATGATTAAATAGTTCGTTCGAAATCTACCTTTCTCCTGATCATGTGATTCAGAGTGAAACTGCTGTTAACCAGGCAGAAAGACTTCCCAAAAACATGGTCTACATTTGAATGGAATTAAATTTAAATTTTTACGTTTACTACTAATGGAAAAGACTATATGTAACTCAGGGTTGAAGTGTGGAGTCCTTGGTGCTCTTTGACTTTGTTTGTTTCCATGCAGATGTTTCATTACTTGGCTAGGTAAGTTCCCACTGAAGATGTTACCCAACCAGGTAATGAAACATCTGCATGAAAGCAACCAAGCACAGAGATCACCAAGGCCGTTATTTACCAGTTTTAAGGACTGTTGGTATCATTGTGATAGTTATTTTTAAGTTTGTTTTAACCAGCCCTGCCAACTCTCATGGTTCTGCCGTGAGTCTCACAATTTTTTGTCATGTCTCACGGTCTCACGACAAGGCTCCTCAATCTCATGCCAAATTTAAAACACTTTTTTTTTTATAACCACCGTTATATGGTGGTGAGGAGGGCCTGGAATCCCCTGGTTCAGCCAGAGGTTATTTCAGTCTGGGTTCAATGACCGCTTGGAAGGAAAATCCCCACCTTCTCCCTCTTGGTGGCCATGCCTCAATTTGCGCCAGAGCAGCGACTTAGCGAGGTGGCTTCCCGCGATGAGAGTCTTGGCTCTCGCACTCTCTTTCAGCTGGCCTTTAGCAGCCCTCACCTCAAGTAAAACATGCGCGAAGTCGGGTGCCATTTTTCTCCCTGGATGGACGATGAGCCGCAACTTTTGCCCCGCTGCCTTTTCTCTCTGGACTTCACTTCTGCTGTTCAGGGAAGTCGAGCCCAAAGCCCTGTCCTCCCAGAATCTTTCTGACGGTGAGCCTTGGTCTTGGCCCATCTTCGCAGGGCATTGAGCTCGGCGGTTGATCCGCCACCGTGTTGCTCAGAACGGGATAGCCTGACAGATCGAAGTTTTGGGGGAGGGGTGTTTCTGTGCTGGGATCTACTCGAAAATAGTTATAATTTACCTGTTCCCAGCTCTTGGGGAAATGTCGGTAATTACGCCATTGTAACTGGAGTGGGGAACTCAGAAGTAAAACAAGGATTTGGGACTTTGGGTAGTAATAGAAGAAAGAACGCTGAGGCCAAGGTTGTTTGTAATTTACATACTAAATTATGTCTGATGCGTTATCAGTTCTAAAATTGGTCATAACTGAATGTAATTTGGGATTATTGTTTCGATTTTGTGCCTCATTTACCTATGTATTGAAACATGGGTAAAAGATCTTATATCTGATGGAATTAAGTTCGAATATTTATGTGGTATGTTTCACATGATCGTGAATCTCACTATTTTTTATAGAATCTCCAGATTTTTTTTCATGGGTCTCCAGATCTTCCTTTATCAGGGGTTGGCAGGTCTGTTTTAACTGTTCTGATGTGAATGGTTATGGTCTCATACAAGATAATTATATTAATGAAACCCCATTATCATAATTGTGATTATTTCCACCTTCTGTATTTTAAGCAAGCAAAACTCTTTGCATTGAGTTATTATAATCAAAGTATTTATTAAAAGTGATATATTCATAGAGAGACAGGGGGAAAATTATCATCCCATATTTGATTGTGCAGAGTACCTAATTTTTTCACTGCATCTTTCTGACTAAAAAGTCAATTTAAGTTCACAGATAATAGCACAAAATACTCATTTTTATAGTATTTCATTTAGCCAGAAGACAAGGCCTTGATTGACAAAACATGGGAAAATGTGAGCAGTTAAAAAGTGGAGAATGGATACTATTTATCTCATTACAGGGTAATGAGTTCTTTTTTTTTTTTTTTTAGTTAATTGGATTTCTGAGGGGCAGGATAAGTGACAAATGACAAAGTAGCCCCTTTCTTTCTTTAAAGTGTGGACTTCTAATTCCCTGTCAATTTTATGATAATGATGAACTGGTAAAATAAATTAGATAAAGGATAGATAATTAGCACCCTAGAGCCACTTTGGTTTAATGGGTAAAAGCACCTGGCTAGACACCAGGAAATGATGTTGTGCTTTTGGCAGAAAACCAGCTGGGAGATTTTCAGCCAGTCACTTTCTTTCAGTCCTAGGAAGAAAGCAATGGCAATCCACTTCTGAAAATATACCCAGGCAGTCTTCAGGAGTCAACACTAACATGAAATACATACATATATATATACATACATACATACATACATACATACGTGGGTTTCTACTGGTTCTGTCCACCTCTGTAGAACCAGAAGCTCTGAAGAGCAGCAGACAGAGAACCGGTTCTATGTCTGCTGATGTTTTTGCCCATCTGATCGCCTGGGCTCTTACCTGATCTTTATTTCCCGATTTTTCAACTTCAGCAACAAGGCACAGCTGCAGTTAGAAAAGCAAGAAAAGAGGGCTGTTTCAAAGGCTGCTTGTCGCATGCAATTGCTGATGACAATTTACAGGTGCTCAGCTCGCAACCTGCAGGGAAACTCATAAATCCTGAACCGATAGTTAACCCTGTCGTATCCTACCCCTGTATACATACATACATATATACATACATGCATACATACATACATATATGCATGCATGCATACATACATACATTTATTTATTTGTTTATTTGTTTATTTATTTATTTATTTGATTTGTCAATCATTTACAAGATAATAGGTATAAGTATAAACATGAGTAAGAATACAGACAATAGGTACAAATAAATGGGGACAATAGAACAGGTAGGCATGATTGTGCACTTATGCACACCCCTTATGTGTATGTATGTGTATGCATGTGTGTGTGTGTATGTTTTATATATATATATATATATATATATATATATATATATATATATATATATATATATATATATATATATATATATATATGAATAAGTACCCACCTAGATGAACACAAAAATGCAGTAAAAAAGCTGGAACACACCTCCTCACTAGTCCAACACATGAAAACCACAGGTCACAACATCAACTTCAATGGCACTAAAACCCTAACTACTATAGAAAACCCCAACCACAGAATCATCAGAGAAGCCATAGAGATTGAAAAAAGACCTGAAAGCATGAATAGAAGAGATGATTCCAGCAGACTGTCAATCATTTGGAAACCTGCACTCTCAAATAGAAAGATCTCCACACCACAAAACAGACAAACACCTGAGCATAGACAGACTCCCTCTGATGCCTCCAACTCAAACACCCCCACACCTGAGCACAGACAGACTCCCTCTGATGCCTCCAACTCAAACATCACCCCCCACCAGGCACCCAGGTGAAACCCAGCTTGCTAATGAATAGCAGCTGTCCTTTCACACGAAGCCAAGCTGCATTGAAAGCCTCCAACACAAGAACAGAGTGTTGCCAGCCAATCAAAGCCACAAAACAGACAGAAGAAACCAGAAACACCAATCAATCAAACTCCAAGTCCAATGAACACAGAGCTAAGAAATTTGGAATAGACAAAAGAAAGTAATTCATATTCCATACAATTTACCTTAATGTAAGACATAGTTATGACAACCAACATGTATGGTTTTAAAACTGGTGAGAGACAGTTTGGTGTAGTGGTTAAGGTGCTGGCCTAGAAACCAGGAGACTTTGAGTTCTAATGCCTAAAAGCCAAGTGGAGGACTCTGGGCTAGTCACTCTCTCTCAGCCCAAAGCTGTTGTTATGAGGAAAATAGGAGCGGGAAGCAGTGGTGGGATTCAAATATTTTTACCACTGGTTTGGTGAGCATGGCTTGATGGGCAGAGGCATTTGCACAGGTGCAGAGGCATTTTAACTCACTTCCAGCAAGCCTGCACGATCCCGGTCGCTTCAGCAGCTGCCGTATGACTACCTCTGTGTAGCTTCCACCCTTAGCAAGCTTCTCTTCCTTTTGGCAATTGCTTCCTAACTGAATATATTATGACTGCGTGGTGCAAAACATGGGGGTGGGATTGTTCAGAAAGAGCGTAATTTCTCCAATATTTATTTGGGGTATAAATAGAGTTAAAATCCTATTACCACCATCACAAAATCATATGCTTAGAGTTCTTATACTGAAGCTATCTCTTCTTTTATTGATCCTTCACCTGGTAGTATAGTATCTTAAATGTAGTTTAGTAAGGGGGGACATTAATTAGTTAAATCAGTGTCTGAACACCTGCTTATGCTTTTCTATAAGCTTTATCAGTGTCTTCTCTTCTCTTATCTATATTGATAATCTTCTTTTCCTTTGTGTTCTCTCTCTTTACTGTATCCAGGATTAATGTCCCTCTCCTCACATTATCTCTCCCATTCCCTACAGCCTTCTGCTTGCCTTCCTTATAAGAAGGTCAGCCCCTTCCTTTCGTTCCATTAATGCAGCAATCTATTCTTTAGTTACCCTAAAGATGTTCAGAACACTCTTAATCAAATTCACATCACTTGTGTTGGTTATTACATCTTATTCCATCCTATCAAATATTTTGTACCTTTTCTTTAATCAACTAGAAAATCTGAATTCATTTTCATGCACAACTTTCTCTAGTATAGAAAAATATATGTTTTTATATGTAATATAGAGAAATATATTTCAAAATAAATGTTTCCCAACATATATTTTAGTGCAACCCACTCTTTTCTATGCATATAGCTTCCCAAACACATAGCATATTATGTTTTATTATTCAGACTGTGCTCAAGTGTTTGTTTTTTGTGTAATTTTTCAGTAGAAAATGAAGGAAGAGATAATATTCCATTCCCCTTTTCCCTGCACTTCCTGCTACATTTTAGCAAAGCATGCACATTTGCTCCTATAAAAGTACATGGCAAAGTTTTTATTTATATTCCTAATTTTTGCTTTCAACTATTGCTAAATAGAGCTTCCAAATTCAGAAGCATTTTCCCCCGAGAGGATCAGAAGGTAAAGGGACAAAATACAGCAGGAAGTTTATGAGAACCCAAGAAGCCCTTAGCTAAAGCCCCTGTCACACTGCACCAACGGATAGAAAGAGGATGTAAAATGGAGAAAAACACTTACCATCCGTTGGATAACACGATGCATCCGTTCTGTACTCACTGAGTCCGTTTTGCTTCCTCTGTATCCGTCCAGCATCCGCCTATTGACGTTTCATCCACTCAGAGGGTTTTGAGCTGCTCAAAACTTTTGCGCGGAAAATGTATCCAATGAGTCCATTCTGTATCTGTTAGGCATCTGCTAGGCATCCGTTCTGCATCCGTTACGCATCCGCAATATCCGCTAGGCATCCGCTACGCATCCATGCAACTCGATCCGCTCCAGCGGTAAACGGACGCAGGGAGGAAGCAGAACGGACACGGAACGGATGCAGAATGGATGGAGAAAGGATGAAAGCGGATGCAGCTTGCAAAGAAAGCATTTAAAATGGAAAAAAAGTTCGCAGAGGGGACCTATCTCAGATATTAAGGATGCCTAGAGGATGCCTAGAGGATGCAAAGGGACACATAGTGGACACATACTGTCTATAAAAAGGGGGAGCAACTCATCTGGATCTCACTTTCAGATCAACAGCCCAGCTGTGCAGACCTCTGCAGACTCTTCCTCTTCCACAGCATCCAGTCACGTCCACCATGGATTGTAACAAAGTCCTTTTGGCAGCCACCATCATTCTGCAACAGTGCGAAGCCATCTACAGGCTCTGTGAACTCTACTACGGGAAGAAAAAGAGGCGGCCAAGAAGCATCTGGGTCTGAAGATGGATAGGGAGAAGAGCAGAGTACGGACTGTACAACAAGCTGATGTTGGAGTTCAGGAACGAAGACACTCGTGCATTCCAAAACTTCATGAGGATGCCTCCAGCCATGTTTGACGAAGTTGTGCAGCGGCTGAGACCCAGGTTGACCAAGGCAAACACCAACTTCCAGCCCAGCCTGGACTCTGGGCTCAAGGTGGCACTCACTCTGCGCCAGCTAGCCTCAGGGACCACCTACAGGAGCATGCAGTACGGCTGGAGGGTGCCACACAACACCATCAGCATTGTGGTCAGAGAAGTGGTGCAGGCCATCATCGAAGAATACATGGAGGAGCTCCTCCAGTGCCCCACCACTGAAGAAGGATGGAAGAAAGTTGCAGAGCAGTGGTATCAGAGGTAGAACTTCCCCCACACTGTTGGAGCCATCGATGGCAAGCGCGTGGCCTGCAAAGTTCCAGCCAAGTCGGGGTCCACTTATTTCAACTACAAGGGCTTCTTCAGCATCATCCTCTTCGCCATGGTCGATGCTGACTACAAGTTCATGGACATCGATGCTTCAGGCAACGGGTCAGCTTCAGATGCCCAGGTATACAATGCCAGTGACCTCAAGGAGGAACTGGAACACAACCTCATTGTGGGCTTCCCAGATCCAGACTCACTGCCCAACGACACACAAGATGTGCCCTACTTCATCATGGGGGATGACGCCTTCTCCCTCACAACCTACCTCATGAAGCCCTACACTTCCAGACTCCTCACCCATGAAGAGAGGATCTTCAACTACAGGCTGTCCAGGGCAAGGCGGGTGGTGGAGAACGCCTTTGGCATCCTGGCCAACAGGTTCCAGGTACTTCTCACCACTATGCAGCATTGCCCAGAGACTGTGAGGAGGATTGTGGAAGCTTGCTTCATCCTGCACAATCTCATTGCCTCCAACAAGGCAATGGGGACATGGAGCCTGGGGAATGGAGGCAAGGGCAAAACCTGAAAGACACTGAGGATGTGCAAGGCCTCAACAGAGCCTCACGTGAAGGGAAGAAGCAGCGCAACCTCCTGAGACAATGGTGCAACTCCCCAGCTGGAGCGGTGGAGTGGGAAGACAGGATGGTAGATGTTTAATGGATGCTTCCTTCAGCCTGTCTCATCACACTGATGAGATTGTGCCATGTATGTTGGGTGGACCTACAATGAACAGGGCACTTAATAAAGAGTTGTGTTTATGTTGAAATGTGTGGATCAATGATTAAATTCTTATTGATAATAAAGGGCCATAGGTGTGGCAGCTGGGAGGGTGGACCATACAGTCCCACTATGCTTGCACTGGAGGTTTATCTATCCCACAGCTATTACCCATTCCAAAGGTATCCCTGCTCATTCCACAGGTATCCCTGCCCATCCCACTGCTATCTCAACCCATCCCACTGCTATCTCAACCCACCCCCACTGCTATCTTAACCCATCCCACAAGCATGCAAAGGCTTAAACCATTTCTAAAAGTTTCCACCAAGACTTTATTAAAAAAAAGAAATGAAGCAAGTGTGTGAATCAAAGATAGACTTTATTAACAACAAGCTATAAAAGAAAAATGACCCAAGTCAAGTGTCCAAATAAAGTCCACAAGTAGCCAGCCAGCCAGTCTCTGGCACTCTTCTTGGTCACTCGGAGGTGTGCTCAGTCTCAGGGGTGAAGGATCCAGATGCTGTGGAAGTAGCTGGTGCTGGAGTGCTTGTCTGAAGCGCCATTGGGGTGCAGCATCAGTAAAGTAAGCACAAGCAGAAGCACCACCACCAGAAGCAGCAGCATCAGCTTCTCCAGAAGCAGAAGCAGCAGAAGCTCCAGCCCCAGAAGAGTGAGCCTGTGCTACAGAAGCCCCAGCAGAAGCAGAGTGAGGGCCAGGGGGTGGGATGGTGGCCCTGTCCTTCTTGCCAGGGCTGGCAGCAGATGGCTGAGGCTTTCTGTTCTTCCCCATGGTTGTGGGGTTGCTGGCTGGCAGGGAGGCTGGCAGGAACCAAGGTTGGCAGGAAGGCTGGCAGGAAGGCTGGCAGGCAGGCAGGCACCAAGGCTGGCAGGAAGGCTGGCAGGCAGACTGGCTTGCAGGGAGGCTGGAAGGCAGGCTGGCAGCAAGGCTGGCAGGCAGGCAGACAGCAAGGCTGGCAGGGAGGCTGGCAGCAAGGCTTGCAGCAAGGCTTGCAGGCAGGCATGCAGGCAGGGCAGGCAAGGCAGTCAATGTTTCCAGCAGCAGGTCTTTCCTCTGAATGGTGACCTGCTTCCAAGCTGCTTCCCTTTATATCCATGGGGCTTACGCAATGCATCCTCCCCGCATGCGCAATTAACGCTCGGCATCCGTTAGGCTTCCGCTGTCCATCCGCTAGGCTTCCGCTGTGCATCCGCTTCATCCGCTGTGCATCCGCTGTGCATCTGCTGTGCATCCGCTTCATCCGTTCTGCGTCCGCTCTGCATCCGCTTCATTCGTTCTGCGTCCGCTTTGCTGAGGTCCCCCAGAAGCCTTGCGGATGTGCCATCCGCTCTCATCCGCTTCCATCCGCTGGGCTTCCGTTCCGCATCCGCTTTCCATCCGCTCTGCGTCCTCCCCCCATCCATTCCTTTCTGTGTTATCCACTCTGGTTATGCAAATTTTTGCCCCTTTTGAGAGCGGATAACAACGGATGGAACATTTTTCTCGTCCGCTGTGTCCTTTTTACAAATGTTTTGCATCCGTTAGGCAGTGTGACAGGGCCTTAAAAGGATGCCAACTCTTTGCTTAATTTTATCTATCAAGACATTTTTGTTTCTTTAGAGATGCATCACAACATTCCTTTGTACTTCCTGGACTGGATGAACATAGCTCTGAATGAATATGTTCATGAATTGTTATTAGTTACTGCTCATGGGAGATTGCATGGAGAAAGAGTTATCAGTTTTAGTTTATGACAGATATATTCCCCTCATCTAGAAATAACCAACTGAATTCAATTCTAGAAGTTAATATGCTGGGCTTATCAACTGGAAGGCTGGCAGTTTGAGACCCAAACACCATGCAATGGACTGAGCTTCTGTTCTTGCGCCAGCTCCTGTCTACCTAGCAGTTTGAAAGCATGCAGATACAAGTAAATAAATAGGAACCACTTGTGTGGGAAAATGACAGCATTCTTTTTTTTTTAATGAAAGTTTTTTATTTTTTATAAGTACAAACAGTTCATCTTCCATTTAACGGTGCGTTGTCTGGTTTCAGATATCTTGTGTGACAATAATAAAAATTACTACCATATTCATTACATTGATATTAGTTATGTTATTAATATACATAATATCTCTTACACTGTAACAATAACATGTTTAGATCTTCACTTATGATTAGTATATATAATATATCTATCATTATAACAATCCTCTTCTTACCCTGTTTAATTTATTTTTCTTATTTCATTACTCCATCAGGTATTTCTAGCTTTCATGTTTTTTTCTGTAACCATCGATAAAATAGTTCCCATGTCTTATAATATTCGGATTGCTTCTTGTCTTTAATTGCAAGTGTTAATCTGTTCATTTCTGCACATTCCAATATTTTCCTTATCACATTTTCATCAATAGGAATCTCTTCACTTTTCCAGTTTTGAGCAAATACAATTCTGGCTGCAGTTAGTACATGAATAATTTAGTATATATTCTCTTTACTATAAGTTTCAGGTGATGGCATTCTGTGAGACTTGGCATATGGTCATGCTGGGCACATGACCAAGAATGTGTCTTCAGACATTGCTGAATCCCTCAGCTAGAAAATGGAGATGAGCACCAGTCTGACATGACAGGACAGGTAATAACTTTATCTACTTTCTACAGCTGCAATGGTTGGAAGCATTGACTAGGCAGGAAATTATATATGGCTCCATACACTTAAACACAAAGTACAAACTGAAATGGGAAGGATTGGATGGATGGATGATACATGGATGCATGGCACTCATGCATCAGGAAGTATTGGGGGAAATAATAGGAAAAATGGCTACCTTGAATAAAGATGCAAAACAGAGAGTATAGGTACTCCTCAACTTACAACAGTTTGTTTAGTCTCCATTCAGAGTCACAATGGTCCTGAGAAAAGTGTCTTATGACCATTTTTCACACTTAAGACCATTGCAGTATGGTGACATGATCAACATTCAGAAGCATAGCAACTGGTTTATATTTATCACCATTTGCAGTGTCCCCTCAAGTCATGTGATCCCCTTTTGAGATCTTCAGACAAGCAAAGCCAATAGGGAAGCCACAGTGGGAAGAAAGGTCATAAAATGGGGCAAAGCTCACTTCACAAAAGTCTCACTTAGCAACATAGATGTTGGGCTCAGTTGCAGTTGTAAGTTGAGGATTACTCAGAACTCTGGCAAATTCTCCAAGTAATGCTGCCAACTAATTTTTGAATTCCACAAGTACATTTTATACCAAAAAGGATGTTTTCATACTGACAAAGAACAAACACAGTTGGATTTCTGAGTCGAATGAAAAGGCATCTTTATCATATCATATATATTTGCAGTCATTCATGGCTCATCTTTCCAATCCATTCTCTACAAAGTACTCGGCTTTATGTAGGAAGCTGTGAAAAACAACTCTGATTCTGTAGGATTTGTGAACTTCATTTTTTTTTCTGAGTTTCAGTAAGACTTAGAGATGCAGCTGTGCTCAGAAGGGCTAATGTGCTGGTGTGTGGTTGTTATTATTTTAATGGCACAATAATTTGTTTGTTTCTTCCTCAATCAATGTACAGCACTTAACACTCGGTGTTTCTTTTCAGATTTCTCTTTGAACAGATGCTACGGCAAGGAAGATCTTAAAGAAGCTTGATTTATCATCAGGCACACACACCACTTCCCTATTTCATTAAAATGCAATGTAATGCCCTCCAAAGGAAGAAAAACCTGAATGACTTAAATCAATATTCTACTACAAGCACAGGCTAGATGGCACAGCATGATATCTCACAGTGACAGACTAATCTCTTTCTCTGAGGTTTCCATAAAAAGTGAACAAACATCACTTTCATAAGAGACAGTTCCAAAAATTGTCCCTCCATATGTCACTCTCAATAAGAACTTGAGGTCCATCCATTTTTATTTTTATTTTATCTTTTGTGCAGATTCATGTTTTCCATCCCAGATTCAGCTTGGCTTTGATCTATATCATTTTAAATAGAGGTGGTATTCAGCAGGTTCTGACCAGTTCTGGAGAACCGGTAGCAGAAAAATTTTGAACCACTGGTTTTAAGGGTTTTTTAAAAGACATTTGCACAAAATTTGGTAATGTGCCTATTGCCAAATCTAGTGTGTGCATTTTGGTATTCAGTTGTATTCATTAGTGACAGATGTATGTATACTTTCTTCTGTGTAGGTATTATTTTCACACAGATGTCCACTGTTGTGCAGTTGCTTCCCTGGGCTTAAGCATTTTTATTGGAATAGATCAAAATAAATGAAGATCTGAAAATTTGAAAAATTAGCCTTCTTTGGATTTAAAAATATCTTCTATATAAATATCTTCTAAAATATCTCTAAATATCTTAAAAATATCTTCTAAATAAAAGTATCTAAGACAGGGATGTCAAACTCAATTTCATTGAGAGCCGCATCAGAGTTGTGTTGGACCTCAGAGGGCCAGGGGCATGGCATAGTGGGTATAGCCAGGGGTGGGCATGGCCATCGTGGGTGTGACATGGGACTCATGTCAGGGGCATCTGTGGTAGCCCAGTGCTAAGGCAAGATTTGCCTGAGACCGACCCTCACACTCATAATCTCCTTCCTTCCTTCTTCCTTCCTTCCTTCCTTCCTTCCTTCCTTCCTTCCTTCCTTCCTTCCTTCCTTCCTTCCTTCCTTCCTTCCTTCTTTTCTTCTTCCTTCCCCTCTTTCCTTATTTTTCCTTCCTTGCTCTCTTTCTTCCCAGCTTCCTTCTTTTTCTTTGTCTTTCCTCTTTCCCTTTCTCCTTTCCTGTCCCTTCAAATGCAAAAAGGGAAACATTTCTCCTTTTGTTTTGTTTTTAGTTTGTTTTGATAGCCCTCTGCCAGTGAAAAATGGAACTGGGGGGGGGGCTGCATGCATAGCTGGCTGGAGAATTCTGGGAGTTGGAAGTCCACAAGTCTTAAAGTTGCCAAATTTGGAGACCTCTGTTTTAGACCATTGCTTATCCCCATTTCCACTTTATAATCAGATAACCATCAAGAGAAGTTTTGCAATCTTCTAGGTGTGCCTGTTAAATCTTTGCCTTCTTTGACCTCTCCCAAAGTATTGGCTACAAGGTACAGTAATTGGCCATAAATCCAAACTCTACAGAAGGCAAGAGGGATGATTCTGCAGCAATATATCCAGGAAAAGGATAAAGACCTAATAATGAGTATCAAGAGGAATTACAGAATGTGCAAAGGAAGAAATAGGACTGTGATCCCTCAATCACAAATAAAAAGAGATAGAGGTACACTCCATTCATTCATGCACACATTTTTTTGTCATTAAAAGCCCAATGATGTTAATTATGTAAAGTTATATTGCAAGATAACCCAACAGAGAAAGATGGTTAGCCTAGAAATAGAATAATGCCAAACTAAAAATAGTTTTTTTTTCAGTGAAACTTTCCGGTGGAATTGGGAATTCTTCAGGGAAGACTAATAAAATTTGTGATGGGATGGACACCATGGCAAATAAATTCAAAAGCTAAATTGTCCTCCCAAACTCTGCATATATGATGGATGTCCTATGATTGGTTAGTCAAATAATAAATATCATTTACATAGCCCCAAAATTGTGCAAGATAATAAACTTACTGTTAATACTGTGCTGAAATCTGACCTCGATTACCTTCATGCTTCTTCTATTACCTCTATTACCTTTATGCTGTTTTAATATCTCATCTCAGCTACCTTAAAATTTTCTTCTCTTTTTTAGTTGGTTTTACCATTGCCAGAAGGTGAAAATCCTGTTTTTGTGTACTCTCGCTCTGTGTGTGTGTCCCATCCCCAGACTACCTACTGGTCTTAAAAAGATCAGACTTGTCTGAATTACCACACCATTTAGGATTTAAATGTAGCATGGAAATAAGCACACTTGCAAAGTACTGGAGAGGTTACTGTGTAAGGCCATAAGATACAGAAAACTACTTCTGTAATTCTGTTAAGTATCCAAGTTTCAGGAGAGGTTGAGAAATTGGGCAGTTTTTGTTTTTCTTTGAATCAAATAAAAAAACAAAACAAACCCAACCCTCAGAGCAAGTAGATGCAACAAACTTAGTAAGAATAATGTAAAAAAATAACAGGAAAAATTAATGTTGGCTTTGGTCCAGGTGTATACTATAGATAGATATATCATGCAAGAATCACCTCTTTTAGGCCTTTTTTGGTTTGCGAAGAATTGCAGTTAAATAAATTTCTTTCTGAAGATGGAGAAAAATTGTTTCACTATGAGTAGAAGCCCCAAAATTGTTTAAAGGTGTAGATGTCTCCAGGGAACAAAGTTATGTCAATAAATATATTCAATTAAAAAAACAAGCTCATACTCATGAGGGTAAAGAAAATTTTATATTCAAATACATTTCAATAAAGAAAATCATTCTGTAAATCCATGGAATCAGATTTGTTTGAAATGATTTTCTTGGATAGGAGAGAAATTATTAACTGAAGCACTATCAACATGCAACCACACTTCCCAATATGTTTTTTTATGGATATAAACACACACCAGCCATACATACCAAGACTGATTGCTTTGTTGGGAATAAACAGAAACATCCCCTTCTTATAATCAGTCTGCATCTCTCAGCTGACTCTTGGAGAAATCGCAATCACTTTTCATTGTGATGCCAAATATAGGACACGTTTCCAGAAAGAAAAGCTGGGGGAAAGACGCAGTGCTCTGTTCAAAGAAAAAACTCAGCAAAGTCATTTGGCTGTTCAGAGAATATAAAGGCTAGGTCACACTGGCCAACGGATGCAAAACATATGTAAAAAGGACACAGTGGATGAGCAAATTTTCCATCCGTTGTTATCTGCTATCAAAAGTGCCCCAAATTTGCAGAAACAGAGCGGACAACAACAGAAAAGAACGGACGTGGGGAGGATGTAGCAGGGATGTAAAGTGGATGTTCATAGGAAGCCTAGTGGATGAAAGTGGATGGAAGTGGATGAGACATCCACAGGACTTCCGGGGAAGAACAGCGAAGCGGACACGTAGCGGAAGGAACGGATGAGTAGCGGATGCATAGCGGATGACGCAGATGCATCACGGATGCCTATAGGATGCATAGCGGATGCGTAGAGGATGCAAAGCATTCACTGTGTATGTGGGGAGGATGAATTGCATAAGCTTCATGGATATAAAAGAATGCAGCTTGCAAGCAGGTCACTATTCAGAGGAAAGACCTGCTGCCAGACACATCTTGAGAGAATACCATGGGGAAAAAGAGGAAGCCTGTGCCTACTCCTGCCAGCCCTGGCAAGAAGGACAGAAACACCATCCCACCCCCTGGCGCTGACTCTGAAGCTGCTGGTGCTGCTGGTGCTGCTGCTGCTCCTGCTGCTCCTGCTGCTGCTGCTGGTGGTGCTTCTCCTGCTGGTGCTGCTGCTGGTGCTGCTGGTGCTGCTGGTGCTGCTTCTACTGCTGTTGGTGCTTCTCCTGCTGCTGCTGCTGCTGCTTCTCCTGCTGCTGCTTCTCCTGCTGCTGCTGCTGTGGTGGACCAGCCCCAAGGCCCTCAAAGCCCTGCTGCTGAAGGCTCTGAAGCCCCTGCCAGAGGGAGGAAGAGGCAAGGCAAGGAGAAGGTGGAGAGGAAACAGTACTCCATTTCCGAGGACCATGAGGAGGAGGTGCTGGAATGGCTGAGGGAGAACGAGTACCTGTGGAGGAAGGGCCACAGGCTCTATCGCGACACCAAGCAGAAGCAGGCAGCATGGAGAGAGAAGGCAGAGAGCCTTGGCTACTCTTCAGATGTCCTCTTGGGGTAGTGGAAGCACATGCACACCTGGTATGGCAAGCTGCACCTGAAGAGATCCGGGCAGGCTGCTGTCAAGCTAACTGACTGGGAGACCTATGTCATGGCCAGGTGCAGTTTCCTGGAGGGTGAGATCCACAACCAAGGAGCAGCCCCTCTGTCAACCCTCTCCCTCAGACAGCCCAGAGAGAGCCACTCCTCTTCCACCCAGGAGACAGCTACCGTGTCCAGGCAGGTGTCTTTGGAGGGTCCCACGACAAAGACCCCCCCCACAGCTGCATTCCCCATGCCAGAGGACGTGGAGGATCCCCTGTCTCAGATGGAGCAAGAAGAGGCAGCCACCAGAGACCAACACACACACACCTCCAGCTCCACCTCCACCTCCACAGAAAGCAGGCAGAGAGGCAGACCCGAGAGCCACACTGTCCTCTTGGAGATCAGAGGCACAATAAAAGCCAGCACAGATCTCCTCTCCCACCTGGTCCACTTTGATATACCATCCTCCAACCGCAAGCCCTTCATCACGTACGTGAGCCAGACCCTCAGGGACATGCCCGAGGCCCAGTACCAGGCGATGAAGGAGAGGATCACAGCTCTTCTGCACCAACCTCCAGGCCCAGCTGAACCTGCTGCTACCCACTCCAGGTCTGCTCCTCCACCCCAGCCGATGTCAAAGCCCTTCCATGGATTTCAGCAGCCCCTCGCCTACCAAGCCTACCATTACCAGGACTTCCCACAGCAGAGGCAGCCCTTCCCAGTCCAAACCCAGGTTCCTCGGACACCACAGATGCCACAGATGCCTCACCTGACCCAGCTGCAGACCAGACAGCCCCACTATACTCCTCCTTCCTCCACCCCACAGCCAAGCCCTTCCTCAGAACATCTGTCATCAGTCTTGGGCCTCACATCCCAGGTCCTTCAGGAAGTGCCTCTCAACCTCACAGGACTGAGTCAGTTCTATGAGAGTTTCCTGCGCACACCTTCTCCTGTTGTACTCTCGGGGCCAGGCACCCCAATGGCGCCTCAGATCAGCACTCCAGCAAGAGCCACCTCCACAGTCTTTGGCCCTTTACATCTGAGACCATGGGCATGCCTCAGAGTGACTGAAAAGAGTGCCAGAGACTGAGTTGTTACCTGCTCACCTTATCTTTGCTTAAAGACACTTTACTTGGGTCATATTGCTTTTTAATAAAGTCATACAGTTTGTTATTAATAAAGGTTATCTTTGCTTCACATACTTGGTTCATTTTTTTTACTTAATAAAGTGTTGCGGAAACCTTTGAAAAAGGGGTTAAGCCTTTGCATGCTTGTGGGATTGGTAAGGATAACTGTGGGATGGATAGCTGTGGGATGGGTAAGGATAGCTGTGGGATGGATAGTTGTGGGATGGGTAAGGATAGCTGTGGGATAAGGATAGTTGTGGGATAGATAAACCTCCAGTGCAAGCATAGTGGGACTGTATGGTCCACCCTCCCAGTTGCCACACATATGGCCCTTTATTGTCAATAACAATTTAATCATTGATGCACACATTTCAACATAAACAAAACTCTTTATTAATGGCCTATTCATTGTAAGGCCACTCAACATACATGGCACAATCTCATCAGTGTGATGAGACAGGTTGAAGGAAGCATCCATTAAGCATCTACCATCCTGTCTTGCCACTCCACTGTTCCAGCTGGGGAGTTGCACCAGTGTTTCAGGAGGTTGCGCTGCTTCTTCCCTCTTTTGGGGCCTTGCACATCCACAGTGTCTATCAGGTTTAGTCCTTGCCTCCATTCACCAGGCTCCATGTCCCCATTGCCTTGTTCTGCAACAAGCCTGTTCTGCAACACTGGGTAGCGGGTGCGCATGAGATTGTGCAGGATGCAGCAAGCTTCCACAATGCTCCTCACAGTCTGTGAACGATGCTGCATGGTGGTGAGAAGTACCTGGAACCTGTTGGCCAGGATGCCAAAGGCATTCTCCACTACCCATCTTGCCCTGGACAGCCTGTAGTTGAAGATCCTCATTTCATGGGTGAGGTATCTGGAAGTGTAGGGTTTCATGAGGTAGGTTCTGAGGGAGAAGGCGTCATTACCCACGATGAAGTAGGGCACATCTTGTGTGTCGTTGGGTAGGGGGTCTGGATCTGGGAAACCCATGATGTGGTTGCGTTCCAGCCCACCGTTGAGGCCACTGGCGTTGTATATCTGGGCATCTGAAGATGAGCCGTTCCCTGAAGCATCGATGTACATGAACTTGTAGTCAGCATCAACCATGGAAAAGAGGATGATACTGAAGAAGCCCTTGTAGTTGAAATAATTGGACCTTGAGTTGGGTGGAGATTGCAAGCCATGTGCTTCCCGTCTATGGCTCCAACGGTGTGGGGAAAGTTCCACCTCTGATACTACTGCTCTGCAACTTTCCTCCAGCCTTCTTCAGTGGTGAGGCATTGGAGGAGCCATCATTCTTCGATGATGGCCTGCACCACTTCTCTGATCACTTTGCTGATGGTGTTGTGTGGCACCCTCCAGGCATACTGCATGTTTCTGTACATGGTCCCAGAGGCCAGGTGGCGCAGAGTCAGTGCCACCTTCAGTCCAGGGTCCAGGCTGGGATGGAAGTTGGTGTTTGTCTTGGTCAACCTGAGTCTCAGCCGCTCCACAACTTCGTCAAACATGGCTGGTGGCATACTCATGAAGTGCTGAAATGCATGAGTGTCTTCATTCCTCAGCTCCACCATCAGCTTGTCATACAGTCCAAACTTCACTCTTCTCCCGATCCATTGTTGGACCCAGACAGTTCTTGGACGTCTCCTTCTCTTTGCATAGAAAAGGTGAAACAGTCTGAACAGGGCTTGGTTCTGGTGTTGAATGATGGCAGCTACCAAAAGGAGTGTGTGATGATCCATGGTGGAGATCAATGGATGATGTGGAAGAGCAAGACCAAGGCTGAAGAGGTCTGCACACCAGGGCTGCTGGACTGAAAGTGAGATCCAGGTGATTTCCTCCCCCTTTTTATAGGAAATGTCGGTTTTCCGCTAGGTGTCCTTCCACATACTCTAGGCATCCTCCAGACATTCTAAATATCCAAGATACGTTCCATATACAAACGTTTTGTCCATTTTAATGCTTTATATCCGAGCTGCATCTACTTTCCTCCTTTCTATGTCTGTGCTACTAACGCTGTGTGGACGTTCTGCGTACCTTTCACTTCCTCCCTCTTTCCGCTGGAGCGGATGTGAGTTGCGCAGATGTCCAGAGGATGCCAAGAGGATACATCGGACGTGTAATGGATGACAATGAATGTAGAACGTTTGTTGCCCATATGTGTCACGGATGTAGATTGTACACGGCGGAAAGTTCATCCGCTCAAAAAGTTTTGTGCAGCTCAAAACTTTTTGAGGGGATGAAATAGCAGTAAATGGATATTTGACGGATAGAGCATAAGAAAGACGTACACAGTAAGTACACAACAGATGCATCACGTTTTCCAATGGATGGCAAGTGTTTCTCTCCATTTTACATCCTCTTTGCATCCGTTGGTTCAGTGTGACAGGGGCTTAAATGAAGCAGTGATGGCATATAAAAAGAGCAGGAGATGCCAGAGCAGAAATTCCTTCAAGACCTCCAACATCTAGATAGAGGGAAGCATGCACTGGGGTGCCTCAGGGTTCTGTCTTAAGCCCAGCATTCTTCAACATCTTCATAAATGATCTAGATAAGGGGATAGAAGAAGAATTCATCAAATTTGCAGATGATACCAAGCCGGGAGAAAATAACTAATGTTTTAGAAGTTAGAGAAGGACTTTGGCAGGCATAGGGCCTTCTCCAACAAAATGCAATTAAGTGATAGGAAAAATAAGGTCAAGAAAAACCACTTGCACAGCTATAGAATAGTTGATACCTGGCTCAACAGAAACAACTGTGAGAAGGATCTAAGTGTCCTAATAGAGCACAGCTTATGCATGAGCCAATAAATAATGTGCTGCAGTTTCCAAAAAATCTAATGCATTCCAAGTTGCATCAACAAAAGGATAGTTTCAAGATCACATGAAGTGATAGCACCTGTCAGGCGGTGCTCCATTCAAAATCCAAGAAAGAAATACTTAGACTCTTTAATTTAGAGAAAAGTTATCTTTTACTGAAAGTGAAGTGGTAGCAACCAGAGAATTCTGAATCTGAGGAATTAGGTGCGTAAATCACATATACAAAGTGATGGAAGTGTTCCCACCCCCAATAGTTCAAATGAAACTTCCAATTAGAAATTGTGAATATGATCATGTGGGCATCTTTAGGTGATGATGAGGCCTCTGTCCGTAGACCTTGGCATACTTTGATAACGGGTTGCAGTTGCGCAGAGAAAAGAAAGCTAAGTGAGAAATAGAAACCTAACTCTGATGTATGCTTCCCTCCCTTCATTTACACAACAGAAAAATGTAACACCTCCAGCTCACTTCCCAGATTCATCCCACTCTCCCCTCCCCCCATTTCTTATGACAGCAAAAGATGCAAAGCGATAGTAGAAGATCTTGAAGGCTGACAGCACCACTTTACACCGCACTGATGAATTCACACTTGAAAACTGCATACAGTTCTGGTTATCATGATGTAGAAAAGAAGTTGAGACACTAGAAAGAGTGAAAAGAAGAGCAACAGAGATGATAGAAGATCTGGAGCTAAACCATATGATGAATGATTGAAGGAACTAAATATGTCTAATGAATCTACTGAAGAAAAAGATTGGGGGTGATATGATAGCACTCTTCCAGTACTTGAGAGACTGTCTCAGAGAAGAAGGGCAACGTTGACCTATTCCCCAAGGCACAAGGGCAGGACAAGAAGTAACAAGTAGAGAAAGAACCAACCTTAAGGAGAAGTCCCTGTTAGTTAGTGGAACTAACTAATTACACAATTAATCAGTGGGATGGTTTACTTTCAGAGATTGTGGGTGCTCCATCATTGGAGGTTTTTCAAGAAGAGACTGGACAGCCTTTTGTCTGAAAGGTCCTTTCTAACCCTATTATTATGTTTTATGATCTGTTTTCTTCAACATTAAAAGAATCCTATCAACAAATGCTAGAACAGCCTTTCTCAAGAGTATTACTTAAATCTCTCTATATAAAAGAAATACCCCTCATGCATCATCACAAAATCTCCAGAACTGTAAAGCCTACAATTTTGAAATTTGGCATGTATGTTCCTCTTGGCTTCTAGGTGCTCACTATGAAAGGATTTTTCAAAATGACCATCAGAGCATTAGTATTTCATATATTATTGTTAACACGCTCTGATACTTAGGAGTTCTACTCCCCCATCCCACCTGAAAAGAAATCTGTTCCAAATGCAAAACACAAGCAGAGGAGAGGAGTTTCAGTTTCAGTTTTACTTTAATAGTAGAAACCATCTTTAGTACAGAACACTTGAGCTAAGCCACACCCAAGCTCCCTGCTGTCTCCTTCTGGTTCACACAGGAAATACTGTTTCAGTCTCCAAACAGCCCTCAATTCTATCACACATTAACAGGATGCTATCCAAATGAATACCTATGAATGCTGGTAAGCAGAGGCAAAAAAAAATTCCCTTATTTTCCTCCCCAAAAAATAAGCTCACATAGTTTCTTAGTGAAGCACGGATATAGAGCTAGTCCATCCATATACACAGATTATTCCCAGGGGTAGGATTCAAATTTTTTAACAACTGGTTCTGTGGGCATGGCTAGGTGGGCATGGCCATATGACTGGGTGGGTGTGACTTGTTTCTTTCTTTTTTTTTTTTTTTGCAGCACCCCCCAACCCTTTGTTTTGGGGGCTTCTGGGCCTCAGGAAAGCCTCCTGGGGTGAGCATTTTTGCTCCCAGAAAATTTCCCTGGGGCCCAGGAAGGTAAAAAAATGGAGCACAGGGGGGCGCTGCACCCCACTCCATTTTTTGCCTTCCTGGGCCTCAGGGAACCCTCCTGGGTGAAGCAGTAAGGCAGCGAGGAGAATCCCAGCACAGCTGATCATAAGAACAGATGATGGTCAGGAGGGGAAAAAAAAGAAATACCTTAGGAATGACTGGGCAGAAAAAAAAACCCAGTCAGTGATGTTGGACATGTGCGATAAGGACTGACTGGGTGGGGAGGGGATGGGTGGGCAGAGAAGGGTGGGGCCAGCCAGGGTCATGATTTGCTGGTTCTCCAAACTATGCAGAATCATAACAATCAGTTCTATAGAACCGGTCCGAACCAGTAGAATCCCCTACACTAAAGTTCAATGGGACAACCTCATGTTCTTTCATAGTCCCACTCTCTAAAACTCCCACAATGACTCAGCTCCTGGTGGCACCACTGTTATCTCCCTAATTCATTGATAGAAGCCAAATGTCACATGGAATGGCATTAACTGGACACCACCGGCGGTATCAAAATTGAATTTTTTAAAAAAGATTTTTGGCATTTTGTCACAAGGTCAGAAAAATGGAGGCATTGATCTCTATTGCAATTCTTTATTCATTATATGCTGTGGAAGATTGCCCTCTTGGGCAAGGCAGGAAGTAACCAACCAGTTGTAAGTGCAAGAAAGCAGTGAGAAGGATGACTTCAATCATACATGACCCTAGAAACTCTCAGGATTAGACTTTGAGTCAAATAAGGCCTCCTTTTTGCAACTTCAGACAGTTTGTCAAATTTCAGCAAAAGAGATAAGCCAGCATTGACAGGAGTCAGCATATTTTTGTTTGCCACTTCCCAATAGGCAAGACCCCAATGTCAGCCATAGCAGAGAAGGTCTGGGCAGGTTTTTTACTTTCCATTTTTTCACAGACAAAGAGGGCATTTTTAAAAGAACAAAGCAGTTTGACATGCCAGAGTGGAAAGTCTCAAATGCAACAGGATTTCTCCAGCCATTTGCTGCCTTTCGTCAGCTTCCCTTCTTTTATGTCAACATTAAAACAAAATAAAATGAATGTGAACTGTAACTATAAAAGAGTTATCTCCTTTAACTCTTAATCTCCCTTAAAGGTTTCATCTTGTGAAATCAGCTTCAATCTATAGAATAGAATTCTTTATTGGCCAGGTGTGATTGAACACACAAGGAATTTGTCTCTGGCACATAAGCTCTCAGTGTACATACAAACAATAAGTGATAAATCATGATCATAGTCATCGTAAAAATACATTAATCATAAATCATAAGATACAACACTTAGTGATAGTCATAGGATACTAAATAAGCCATCAATATAAATCATACTAGGATACTAGGTAAATAATATAAATCATAAGACACAAGCAACAAAGTTATAGTAAAAAAGGCAGATAGGTAATAGGAAAGATGAGAGGAATAATAGAATACAGCCTTTCACCCGAATTTGACAGTGTTGTGGGAAGTAGTGGTTTAGCAGAGTGATGGCACAGGAAGAAAACTGTCCTTGTGTCTAGTTGTTCTGCTGAGGGTAGAAGTTGAAACAGTTTATGTCCAGGAGGTGAGGAGTCTATGGATATTTTCAAGCTCTCTTTTTGGCTCATGCAGTATATAAGTCCTCAATGGAAGGCAGGTTGGTAGCATTTTTTTTTCTTCAGTTTTAATTATCCATTGAAGTCTATGTCATTCTTGTTTGGTTGCAGAGCCAAACCAGTTATATAGCCAGACAGTTATAGATATTTGGTACATGGCTAAGATGTCACCAGGCTTTTAATTTTGCACACAGATCTTGAAAACCTGTAAAGACAGTTGTTGGGGTACAATTCAGCATCCCAAAGATCCAGGTTATTTCTGGGTTGTTGTTTTTTAATGGGCCATTTTCTAACCTTTAAATCCTGGCAGGTATATGCAATATTAGGTAACCATACTGATCATATATGCCAGATTTGGCTATCTCTTTGACTCAGATCTACCATTCTGGTAACCATGGTGGTTCCCTGAGGATTGATTGCATCTACTCTTTTGGTTGCCTGTCTTGGCAGAGTGATTGCTTTACAAAAGAAATCTGTGTTAAACAGAGCTTGTTCAGAAAGCTACCTCTTCCAGTTCTCCTGGAAACATACAGAACCAAAGGAAAATCAGGGACATTGAAGAAGTATTGCCTATTAAGATTCATCTCCGTTGCAATATCAATAATTATTTTGGCAATTGCATGTAAACAGGTCACTTACCAATAAATTTACTTAATGACTGCAGGATTTGCTTAATGTCTGCCACAAAAAGAGGTCATTAAATTGGGTTGGTCATGTAACCAAGTCAATTTACGGCCAGCAAAACATACAACCATAATGGGAAGGCTCCATAACATTCATACATTGAGAACTAATTGTACATACTGTATATTTTAACGGAATATATTTTTAATATTTCTCCGCCAAGATGATGGGTTTCCTTGTTTTTTAGGAAGTGGCCTGATACAACAAAGAGAAAGTTTGCAGCACAATTTGAATATCTGGCCAATTCTGATTCATGGCTTACATAAAGCTTAATAAGATCAAACACTTTAACAACTTTCATAGAAGGAACAGAAGGAGACCTTTCTTACAGGGTTATGTGTAAAGCCCTAGATTTACAGTCTGGAGGGATGTAAGAGCTTACAGATGTATTTATTCTGTCTTGTTGAGTCTTCCGTCATTGTGACTGTTTTTATGTGATAGTCTGATTATCAGTAGATTGGTGAATATAATTCATTACAACTTCAGGGGAAAGGCAGCTAGACCAAAATCCAATTTCTTTGCTAGCTTACACCATCAAATATTCATCAAATGCAAAACACAACATAAAAATATGAATGTCTGCTTCTCTGCTCAAAATAAGAAAAGTGGATTCAAACATGAGAGTAAAATGAGGATTAGGATTTCAAAGCTCTTTGCATTTTATCACAGTATATTAAAAATGCACATGAAGAATAAAGAGAATGATTGCTATTTTTGCAGTCCAGCTGTTTCCACAAAATTGTCAAAAGAAACTACTTGATTAATAATCTTCTGGCCTTTTACCATGCAGTAAATATGGAGCTTCACAAAAACTGGATTAAAAAGCTCAGTCTTAAGGGGGAGGGGATTACCCCCACTACTGCCAGTGTTTTAAATGTTACCCTCAAGGAACACAAATGGTTTAGAATCATTTCTACACAGTGGATGTTTCTCCTTTGCATTAAATGTGGGATGAAGTCAGGTTATTTAATCCACACTAAAGAGGTGTTTTTCCCCATAATTTTATATGAATTTCTTGAAATGCAGGGAGTTGGGGAGATTCTATTATTGGAATCGCATACTGATATTTATCTCAATTCTTCCTCTTTTACTTAACAGATTAACAGAGTTGGAAGGGACCTTGGAGATCTTCCAGTCCAACCCCCTGCTCAGGCAGGAAAACCTATACTATGTCATGTCCCTGGTGGAGACTGACTCTGAGTGAGAGGAGTGTGGCTCCGGAGATTGTGGAGGAGGCTGGGAAAGGGCAGAGGCTGGCTGGGCAGTCAGAGGAGGACCCAGGCCCATCCCTCTTCATCCTAGGGCATGCAGGGAGGAGAGGATAAGGGAGTGGCATGGTGTACAGGGGAGAAGAGGGCCTTGATCTTCTTCATGGGCTGCAGCTGTGACAACTGGATAAAAGGACAGACATGCGTACAGCCGAGTGCTGGAAACAAAGTGTGGAAAAATCTCTAGTTTATTGTTCCTCTCTGAGTTTGGCATCCTTCCCAGTGTGCGTTCTGATATCTGTGGACGTCTTCAAGCCCTTATGTTGCCTGGTTTGTGCAGTCTTTTTTATTGTTTATAATTTAAACAGCATTTCCTCCTTCTTCTAACTGCTTGTGTGGGACTCTTTTTTGTCTCCAGTCAAGGATATTTAGAGCTTGGAAGCAAAGTGAAGGAATAAAATGGGCTTCACCTGTTTTTTGTGATTGTGTTTATTTTGTATCCCACTCTGGATCATTACATACCATTTCAGACAGATGGTTGTCCAATCTCTTCTTAAAAACTTCCAATGTTGGAGTATTCACAGCTTCTGGAGGCAAGTTCTTCCACTGATTAATTGTTCTCATTGTCTGGAAATTTCTCCTAAGTTCTAGGTTGCTTATCTCCTTCATTAGTTTCCATCCATTGTCTCTTTTTCTGAGGCATTACATTTATCTGCTGGAAGTATGATTATTCTGCTGTCGTCATCATACTTCCAGCAGATAAAGGTAATACCACAGTAGTAATAGATAGAAAACACTATGAAACAAAATTGACAGACTTACTCCAAGACTCCACATACAAACCCATAAACATGGACTCAACCACATATCTGGAAAAAATAACCAAGAAGAAAATTATAACAAGCCACATAAGCAAAGAAATCCAACAGACAATCATCCCAAGAGAAAAATATTCCAGATGCCCCAAACTATACGCCCTCCCAAAAATACACAAAGAAGCCATACCTCTCAGACCCATCGTCAGCTCCAAAGGAGCACCACTACAAAACCTAGCTAAACACTTAGAAAAACAACTACAGCCCCATGCTGAAATTGCAGCTTCATATGTACAAAACTCATACCACTTCTTAGAAATGATCAAAGATCTACACGTGGAACAAGATCTGCTTGTACGTTTTGATGTGGTTTCACTATTCACTCAAGTCCCGATAAAAGAAACTCTTGAAATCATCAAAAATAAATATCAACCAGCTAAACACCTCATGGAACTAACAGAACACTGCTTAACCAACATATATTTCATATACAAAGGACAAAGGTAAAAGCAAATTGAAGGAGCCCCTATAGGATCACCACTGTCACCCATCGTTGCAAACCTGTTCATGGAAGAATTTGAATCCAGAGCCCTAGCTAATGCCACACACAAACCCAAACTATGGTTAAAATACATTGATGACACATTTGTGATTTGGCCCCATGGAAAAGAAAACCTAAACAATTTCCTAACACACCTAAACAGCACACACCCCAAAATCAAGTTCACCATGGAAATGGAAATAAACAAACAGCTACCATTCCTAGATGTACTAATTACAAAAAAACAGATGGCACACTAAGACACACCATATACCAGAAGAAAACACACACCAACCGCTACCTCAACACTCAATCCCACCATCACCCAGCATAGATAAACTCCATGGCCAAAACACTAATTACCAGAACCAAACGCCTGGCAGACAAGACACATATAAAGACTGAACTATGCACCCTGACTAAAGTACTGACAGCCAACGGCTTCCACAAAAGCAAAATCACTGGCTTGATCCATAAAAACACACTGAGACATAATGGAGACCTAGAAGATGAACAGACCTATGGAACAGCTGTCCTGCCCTACATAAGAAGTACTACAGACAAAACCAGTAAGATACTACACAGGCATCACATCAAGACTGCCTTCAAAACAGATAGAAAAATAGCAGCCATCCTAAGAAACCCCAAAGATAATACTGACCTGGAAAACCAAGGCATATATGAAGTCCCCTGTTCATCATGCCCTGCCACATACATTGGACAGACCAATAGAAGAATAAGTATCTGCCTGGATGAACACAAAAATGCAGTAAAAAAGCTGGAACACACTTCCTCACTAGTCCAACATATGAAAGCAACAGGTCATAGCATCAGCTTCAGTGGCACCAAAACCCTAGCCACTATAGAAAACCCCAGCCACAGAATTATCAGAGATGACTCCACCAGATTGTCAATTATTTGGAAGCCTGCACTCACAAACAAAAAAATTTCCACACCACAAGCCAGGCAAACACCTGGGCACAAACAAATCCCCCCTGATACCTCCAGCTCAAACACACCCCAACCAGGCACCCAGATGAAACCTAGCTTCCTAATAAATGATAGCCGTCCATTTACTTGGAGCCAAGCCACATTAAAAGCCTCCAATACAGGAACACAATGTTGCCAGCCAATCAATACAAAAAAAGCCACAAATCAGACAGAAGATATTAGAAACACCAATCAAGCAGAACACAGCGAACTCCAAGACCAATAAACACAGACCAAGACTCCCAATCAATCAAGATGAAGAAAAAACCATTCTGGCATAGCAGTAGGCCAGCCCCAAATTTAAAACTGAAACAGCTGTGAAAGTCTGACTCACAGACGAACACAAAACAGAAGCCTAATGATGGCAGATGAGATTCTGCCGAAATGTTGCTACAGCTTTAAAAACACAACTACAGTGACATGGGAAAATACCCGAACAAAGCTGAACAACACACATGTAAGTACCCCCGAAAATTTAAGAAAACAAATATATATATTTATGTATGTATATTTTTTTCTTAAGTTTTTGCAGGTATTTATATGTATGGTGTTCAGCTTTGCTTGGGTATTTTCCCATGTCATTATCATTGTGCTTTTAAAGTTGTAGCAACGTTTCAGCAGAATCTCATCTGCCATCAGCATTAGATAAACTGGGTTCCAAGCTTTTTTAACAGCAGTTATAAATACCATTATAAATTTACCTTTTACTTGAAGGTTACAATATGGCTCTCTTCCTTGTAGAATCTATTTATCATTAAAATTATAAATCATAAATTCATCCTTTTCTCTTTTATGCAAAATGTCCATAAAGGGTTTCCACCAGAAGTAAATGTAGGTATTGGGTTTTCTCTGATCAAAGAAGTCAATTTAGCCATGTCAGCAAGTTTTACCACTGGCACAAAGCATTTCTCCATTGCAAGTAATGCTGAATCTTTTCATCCTTGGGCATATATGGTATACATATCCATGCCACCCAAATCTCAGTTATGTCTTTCTAATTCCAAGAGTTTTCTGTTGTTCAGCAGTACTCACACTCTTTCATTCAAACCAAACAGCAAGCTGCAAAATACTATTTCAAATCAGGTAGACCCAATCCTCATCTTTCCTTTGCATCTTGTAACACCTTATGTTTTTTTCCTCTGCCATACAAATGTAGTCATATCTTTCTGCTCCTCTTTAAATGATGCTGATCTAAAACTTCTAGAGGTAACGTGCTCATTTTTATCACAAAATTTTTTCCAGCGATAGTTTTAGTTTCTCCCATCTTAATATGTCTTTTTCAAATTTTATTTCATGTCTTAATACAATTGTTTTAAAATAACATATAGTTTATATTTTTCATAGCAAATACCTAGTTATTATTCTTAGTTCAAAACCCATTTTAATAAATCCTTTTTGATCATCTAGTTTCATATTTTTATTAACACCTTTGTTTTCTATTTATTAATTAATTGAAATCTTCTGATGCACCGTAATTTTAATTTTCCCATTCATGTTACAGTTCCCTTTAAAACCAACATCATCTGCAAAAGCCTTAACTTATAAGTTTATTTTTTAATCTTTACTTTCACAATCCTCTGATCTTATTTTACATCTCTATTCAGTATTTCAAGAACCAAAATAAACAATCCCTGTCTTGTTCTTTTTTTATATCTCACAGAGTTTTGTTAGATCACTATTAACAAATGTCTGTGCTTTCTGTGAAGTGTAAAAGTGTAATATTACACATTTAATAAAGCTGTCTCCAAAATTCATATCTTCCAAAACCTTAAAGAAGAAAACCCAGTTCAAATTGTCGAAGGCCTTTTCTGCATTTAAGAAAATCAATGTGGTCTGTTTTTCACTATGTTGTTTCAACTATTCCAAAATTTCCAATATATTTCTAACATTGTCCTTTTACTGTATTCTAGGTAATGATCCACATTGATCTTTATGAATAAATTCTTGAAAAGTTATTTTCAGTCTGTTGGCAAGAATTATTGTGAACAACCTGTACTCATTATTCAATAATGATGTTGGCTTATACTTTCTTGTTGACATCAACTCTTGTCCTTCTTTAGGTATTAGTAGGATTTGGCCTATCTCCAGCTCTCTGGCATCTTCTTCCCTGTAAGACAGAGTTTATCCTGTTTTGTGAAGGCTGTAAAAATCCATCCTTAAAATATTTATAACAAGAACTTGGTAATCCATTTGATCCATGGACTTTTCCTGGTATAATTTTCATAAATTCAGAAACTTCCCTTATTGTTGTGGATCCATTCATAATCTGTCTCTACTCCTCTATAATTCTTGCTAAATTTTCTTTTTTTAGATATTCATCTAGTTTCTCCAGAATGGTCACTTACTTTATACAGGTTGAAATATTATTGATGAAATGCTTTTTGTATGGCTGCATTCTAAATTCTAACCAGTCATGGGGAGACTGTTCCATTCCAATCCAGAGGTGGTATTCGGCAGGTTCTGAAGTTCTGGAGAACCAGTAGCGAAATTTTGAGTAGTTTGGAGAACCGGCAAATCCCACCTCTGACTGGAGATTTTACAGTATCCTTCTGCCACTCCGACCAAGCCACGCCCATAGAACCACTTGTAAAAAATTTTGAATCCCACCACCATTCCAATCCCTTATGAAACATAAAGTTTCATAAGAAAAAATCTATCAGTCTCTCAATACAAGCGTTATAGAGCAGAACTTTGAGCATACATCCCCAACATCAAAAGTTAATTTCCAGACCCTCAAAACTCTTCCCTAGTCATCCATCAGTACATGTTCTGGTTTCAGCCGGGGATTTATATATGAAACAACTCAATGTCTTATTTCAGTTTCTGCTGAAATAAATTCACCCAAACTTTTATAAAGCAAATAGTTTGTGTCCTTTTTATAATATGTGTCTCTTGCACACAAATTATATCTTGTTTTATTTTTTTCAAATAATGAGGTTTTCTTCCTCTTTTGAGAAGCATTTGCTCCATTTATATTCCATGTTAAGCATTTGTAATCCATGGAGGAGTCATGGCAAACTAGACATTCTGGAAGAAGTAAAGCCATCATTGTGGCAGAGATCAGCAGCCAGATGGTAAATTCTGGTCAGTGCAATCTTTCCAAAGAAAAGAGTGATTTTGAGATTGCCCATTTGCACTCTGATCAGCTGCCTCTGCAGTGAATTGCAGGAATTGAGTTTTTGAAATCAATTTATGAGTTGAGCAGTTGGGAGTAGAGGGATTCTCTGCCTCCCAAGTTCCAGCTCATTGGCTGGGTCTTCTTTTGTTGCCCTGCACAGGAGAACAGAACTGGAAAGCAGGTTAGTGGGATGGGGAGGGAATGGGATTTTACAGTATCCTTCCCCTGCCATGCCCACCAAGCCACGCCCATAGAGCTGGTAGAAAAAAAAATTGAATCCCACTATTGAAAAAAAAGTAGTTAGTTTGAAATATTATTTTTTGGTGAAAGTGCCTCTGAACAAATTGGAATTAAAATAGGCTTATATATCGCTTCACAGTGCTTTACAGCCCTCTCTAAGCAGTTTCTAAGCACTCTCTAAGCCTCTCTAAACAGAGTCAGCATATTGCCCCCAACAATTTAGTTCCTTATTCTATTGACCTTCGAAGGATGGAAGGCTGAGTCAATCTTGAGCCATTCAGAATCAAACTCCTGGAGTCAGCACTTCGTTATCCCACCCATTCTAACAGCTGTGCCACCACGACTCTTATCCTGCCTTTATTATTTTTATAAATAATACAAGGCAGCAAATATACATAATATTTCTTCCTCCTCCATGCTTCCATATCCTCACTGCAATGCTGTCTTTCATGCTTCAGCTTTTCTTTTTCTGCATGAGTCACTAGATGCCTGGGAAAGCTTTGAGTAGTCATTTCATTACTTACTCCCAAAAAGTCCTCAACTCTTCCTCAGTAACATGTTGAGTGCCATTCAGTTTGAAAGGTCCACTATATGGTCAGTCAATAAAATATTTTTCCCAAGCCATATGAAATGATGTCTTGGCAATTATCACTGAAGTGATCATGTATCTTCAGCATCTTCTATTTCTGGTGCCTAATATCAATGCCTGCTCGCTTTAGCTTGGCAGCTGAAATAACCTAAATGTTTTGAGTGATTTTGATGAGGTTAGTTACTGCTATGGTACATTTCATTCATTCCTCCCACAATAAGGTAGCCTAGCCTAGCCTGACAAGATGGAGGAATTATACTTACTAATTCTATTGGTTTGATAAAATACAGAGGTGGTTTATTATTGCTTTCTCAATGATAGCAGAAATATGACTTTCTAAGTATTTAGATCAGGGCTCTTCAAACTTGAAAACTTTAAGACTTGTGGACAACTCCCAGAATTCCTCCTCCACTCATGTTAGGAATTCTGGGAGTTGAAGCCCACAAGTCTTAAACTTGCCAAGTTTGAAGACCCTTGATTTAGATTATGTCACAATATTTTCCCTTGGTTTGCATTAGATCTCATTATTTTGCCTTGCACTTGCATTTCTTTGAACATCAAGAAGTCTTTCTATCACTCAGCATCATTTGCAGATGTTGTTTCTCTCCTATGAAGCTTTTCTAGATAAGCTACCTATGTACACAGGGATGGCAGTATGCAGGGATGCATACACATGTTTTTTAAATGCTCGAGTTGGTTGAAAATAAGCAGATGGAAACCTGGGAGGACAAAGCTATTGGCAGAGGAAGAAATGTTCTCAGTTCACAAATGGCAATTTTCCATTCAGAATTAAGCAGCCAATAAAAAAGCAAGAGGCATTTGGCAACCAAGGAAGATATCAGTCAGAACTAATGATGTATCACCTAGGCTGATCCAAGAGAATGCTGCGTACATTCTCCTCATCCTCACTCTCTCAAATCAGCCAAATTGGCACTGTATCCTAGTACATTGCTTCTTACTGCAACACTGACTGAAACTATCAAATTCATGTTAGTGCAACCCTAACTGAAACTATCCATTGAACTTGAGAGCAGTAGCTTCCTTTGGAAGTAAAACACAGATCACATGAGGACCTCTGTCCGTTTCATCTTCCACACAGTTTCTGCTGCTGGAGATAGATGACTGTTCTGTTGCAAGGTAGCATGCTTTTGAAGGTCCTATCTAAGGGGGCAAAGACCCTAAACCTATATGAAAAAAACCATACAGTTTGCCATTTTGAACTCTGAGCAACTGGTAGCCATGAACTGGAGGCCATAACAGGAAATTGGAATAGACATAGTATCATGCCCCAGCATATAATCTTTATATACTGTTGTTGCTCTCTAGCCCCATCTAGTGGCCAGAGAGACAAATACCAAGTATATCGTTTGAAGCTCACTCCACCTCTTTACCCATCAGCCTGCACTGCCTCTCAAAATAACTGCACGCTGGGAAGACAGACTCCATTTCCTTTAGCATTTAGGGAAAGCAGAAGCACAAAGAAGAATCCATCTTAATCTGTGGCACATGGTCATCCAAGGATAAACCCACATCCTACACACAGAGCATCACTAGTGAGATTTAAATGGCTTGTATTTATTAATTGTTAACTCAGTACTGCTGATCTTATATTAGGCTCTCATTGTATGTATTCCTACTTTCCCAAATTTCACCATATCCTGTTATTTCAGTAAAGCATCCAGATCTACCCACATGGTCTATTTTATTGAAGAATAAATGGGTTTAGCTGCATGTCGAGCTGCACAACAGTGTAGTGAGGGTAGAACACATAGACTAAATCAGGGGTGTCAAACATGCGGCCCACATTCAGCCTGCAATAGGCCCAGAGTTGTCCTGTGGGGCCATCCTAGAGATGGTGAGGAACCATCCCATGCCACCCTGGCTCCAGCCCATTCCCAACCCTCCAAGAGCAAACAAAATTCTACACAGCATGCAATGAGATTAAGTTTGACGCCCCTGGGCTAGATAGTAGAATAAAGAACAAGTTGGAAACTTTTCTTGTTTCCAACCAATTGTCTGTTGAAGAGTAGGGTGGTAGTACATAACTCTGTGTTCCAGAACCTTGCCAGTGCTTTACACTTTCTTGGCATTATAGCCTGGGCACCTGCCCCATTCTACCTACCAGTAAGGCCAGCCCTGATGAGTTTTGACCACTCTGTTTTACTCAGTACAGAGTTTGTTCCTCCATGCCAAAACAGTTGTCCCTATATCTCTTCTGCTGCTCAATCTCTTTCACAACTCCTTTCTTTTTCTACTCATCTCAATCATCTCTGAAATGTTGGCTTGTAAAATTTTAAGGGAAATGGGAAATGGGAAACTTGCACTTCTTTTTCAAAATGCATGAGGAACCTAACAAGTGTCTTTCGACTCTATTTAACTTTTAAACAACATTTTTTCTTAGAGGCCTCTCTATACATAGAGTAAGAGGTAGGTGGATCTGAATGGCCTGCAGAAACATCTGATCTATTCTTCCGTCAAATGTTCCCCACACCCTTGAAGCTGAATTTATAGAGGCCTTTGCAGCACCATTTGGAAGTTCCAATCAAAAGCCTCCAAAGGAGATGCTGTCCTCATACTCCCAAATGGGGCCAATTAGCAATCCTCCCTTCATTAATATACCTCTGATCTTCAAGCCTTTTCGGCTTTTTCCTATTTTTCTGAATGCTATAAAAAGCTTTTCATGCGTATTCAACTTTCCACATGAGATTAAAGCAATAAATGGCCAATGGCTATTCTGAAGTTGAGAGCAGAAGTTGTATGTGATCACTAGTTGACAGCATTTCTAATTTCATCCTCTTTTAGTCCCTTGAAAATACAATTTGTCGTGCAATATGCTGCTTCAATAAAGCCAATTAGTGTGCCACGGGTGCTTCTGATTATCAACCTTTGGGGAAATTGGAAGAACTTCAGCTCCTCTTATGTGCATCTTGTGATGCAATTATTTTGTTATAAGCATGTTCTCCATCATTAGTATTACTTATTCATATTTTATACAATTGGGGAGGAATCACCATCAAGGAGATCTGCATTGAGTAACATCATTTGGAATATATTTTCTCTGCAAAGGTGCTTTTTATTACAAAAAAAGTATTAATTCATTGCTTTGGTTTCAGTCCATTTCAGATTATTCTGAGCAGCTTATAAACAGCAGTTGCTTAGTGGCTGAATCTTGATTACATGGTCATGGAGATGCTGCAACATTTGTAAATCTGAAAAAAACAGTCACTTTTTTTCAATGCTGTTGTAATTTCAAACAGTCACTAAATGAACTGTTGTAAGTCAAGGACAACTCCTGTACAACTCCGCTAGTCCACTGTTCACATGCAGTGTGATCTTTATTTTCCTTAATGCCTTTCTGAAAAGCCATCCTTTCACAACTCTTCAAAAATATAAGGGAGGGGATAGCTCAAATATTGGGGCTAGGTGATCCAAAAGGAGAGAGCCATCACTGAGAATGCTCCTGCATGGAGTCCTTGGAGGTGGCACTTCCTCGGATGTGTGCCCCTTTACCAGTTCCCATCAGGTGACATACATAGTAATGTGGGACTATCAGCTTTTCAAAGCAGGCCAGGTCATGAAACAAGCATAACAAGCATATTTTTCACAGTAGTAGAATTTTGAAAGCCTTTCCTTGGGCCAGAATAATATATGACCTTCCTTGTTCATAGTCGCATTGACCAGTTTGGTCCCATCATAGGTGTTGAAAGCTCTTTCAGTCCATCAAAAGCATAAAATAGAATTCTTTATTGGCTAAGTGTGATTGGCAAGTAATTTGTCTCCAGTACGTAAGCTGTCAGTGTGCATGCAAACAACAAAG
>BLBF01000004.1:16329895-16344796 GCA_015471245.1 Laticauda colubrina | reverse complement strand
ATTATTAATGACAACAACTCTGTTCCTGCTCATAACTCAGCTTTCCTTCTATTGAAAAAGGCAGAGGAACTGAATCATTTTTTGATCCCACCTGTTATGTTGCTTCCATTTTTTTAAGGAAGGGTAATAAATAGGTTCCAGGTGACCCAGATTCCAGTGATACAAATATATTCATTAAGATCTGAGTGGCTTCTAAATAAATCCTAGATATTTATTTCAGCCAGATTCTACCAACTCCTTTACTCTTTCACACTCTCTATCTCTCCACTGCCCCTTCATGTGCATCCTGCAATCCAGAATCTGTGGTGCCTTTAACTGAATCTCTGGAACTCTATTAAACAAGATTTCTTTGTTTTTTTCTCTCATCGTAGAACTGACCTGGTGTTAATCATCCCCACCTCCCTGCAAAATGTCTTTGCTCTCATTTGCTGTGATCTTCTTAATTTCATGTCAGTGATTTGTATTTTTCTCCTCTTGCAGGCATGCTCTGTAAGGGAAAATCATTAAAGAAGAACAGGTACATGTTTTTAAAAGGGAGTTATCGAATTATGAAGTGTTCCATCAAAAGTTCCAGCTACAGCCTAGGCTGCTTGTTCTGTTACAGAGAAATGCTGAGTGCGCTTACCCAATTGCCATGCTCAAAGGAAGGATTGCGTGGGATCCATTTTTTTTTTTTTTTTGTGAAGGCTGTGTAGGATTTCTCTTTTTCTCCTGCAAGCTGAAGAATACAGGTAAAAAATGTAATTTTGTTGGACCCCACTCAATATATCTCTGCAGTTTAATGAGGCATCATAGATAACCATTTTTAGTATGATTTTTGAGCCAGTTATAAATCTACTGATTCATGCCATCCAGCCTACACACAACCAACTTGCCAATTAGAATGTCAGGCAATTCATTCTGATTTGCTTAAATTAAGATATATCACATCTATAGTGGTTCCTCAATCTACTAAAAATATTATGGATCTTTAATAGTAATTGGAGTTTTTAATTAAACCAATGGAGCCATCTTATTATTTGCAAGGACAGTAAAATATAATTGCATTGTACATGAGGTAAGTTATTATGATGAATTTTTTCTTTACAAATGTATACTAATTTTTGATAATTACTATATTTCCTTTAAGATGCTTACAGATGGATCTTTTTATGAACTACACTAGATTTATGGATATATGGGTGATCCTTCAATTATGAGAGCAATTGGGACTGAAACTGAAATAACCAACACAATTGTAAAGTATAACATCATGTGATTACATCACTTACAAATGGCAGCGGTTCGGTTTGCCATTATTAAATAAGGACTGCACAGGTCATTAAGTGAGGATCTTACATGATCATGACTTCTAACTTCCTGCTGGCTTCTCTGTTGACTTTGCTTACCGAAAGCTTGCATCAGACATCACAATCATGTGACTACACCTCATTGCAACATCTCACTTGCAAGCTGAACACCAAGCAGTCATATTGCAATCATGTGATCATGGAGCTACTGCAATGGCCAGATTTCTAAGGATCCATCATAAGTCCTTCTTGGACTTAAGAGCTGCGGTGGTGCAGTGGTTAGAATGCAATACTGCAAACTACTTCTGTAAGCTGCCAGTAATTTGGCAGTTCAAATCTCATCAGGCTCAAGGTTGACTCAGCCTTCCATCCTTCCAAGGTGGGTAAAATGGGGACCCAGATTGTTGGGGGCAATATGCTGACTCTGCAAATCACTTAGAGAGGGCGGTAAAGTACTGTAAAGCAGTATATAAGTCTAAGTGCTATTGCTATTGTTCAGTACCATTGCAAGTTGGAACAGTCATTGAATGCATGGTTGTAACCCAAGGACCACTTGTAATTATATAAATCTGATTAGTATGTAATTATTTGAGTGAAATTAGCATGCAGTGTAAGGCAAGGATCATGTTAACTTACATTGCTGTTTCTATAGGACACTGATCTCTGTTGAAAGGAATAAATATTTAATATAGAATGGCCAGCTCTTCTAAAATATATGAAAAGGATTAATTTAGCTTAGCCTGCTGACTGCTTTTTCTTCTTTCTCTCTGTGTGTGTGAATATTTGTAAAAGGGGAGGAGAATTTACTGCTTTGCCTTTCCCTTTTTTCAGCACCCAACTGGGATGGATCCTACATGTTAAATGTTAAACTTATTTTATCACTTTTTCCGTACACTATTTTTATTCTTTTTTATTGTTGTTAGGCTTAAATGTATGCTTTTGTTTTGTTTGTTTTTCTGTTTTGCTTTTTGCTTTTTATGATAAAAACAATAAATAATATTTTTTTAAATAAAATATATGAAAAAGAAACTGGTAAGAGATTTGTACGTTAAAAGTAGGAGCATTGATATGCGGTTTCTAATAGGAAACATCAATGAGATTGTTTTCCGAAGCTTATCAAGTACCCTATGTGTTAAGATTAGTTTCTCAAAAGCCTGCATCCTAGAGGCCTGATTTACTGTGTTACTGTTAAATGCCTCCTTTGGGAAAAGGCTTTGGAAGAATCACTGCAACACAATCCACTTATAAAATGCTATTATTTGCTTTAAAGTAGGAATCACACTGATTTTTCTTTTTTTGCATAACTTAAAGATTTCCTTATCTTATTTAGTTTTTGTGCCTGCATTTCGGTTTGCTCTATTATAATATTGTCTAACAATATTTTCATTTGCTGGCAGGTGTTCATGAGCAATAGTGTGGACTTTTTTTAAAAAAAGAAAAGAGTTCAATTTAAATGGTAAAAGAAAGAGAAGCGACATCATGAACCATGCTTCTATTGCAGTGTCACTGCATTTTTAATGCCTCCTATTTCACTCCCTAAGTGCAAGAGATTTGAACCAGTTCAAGTCTCCTCCTTTTAAATCTATACATGGGGTGGGATTCAATTTTTTTAACAATCCGTTCTGTGGGCGTGGCTTAGTTGGTGGGTGTGGCTTGGTGGTAATGTGACTGGCTGGGTGTGGCCAACTCAACATCACTCACATCGAGGCATGCATCTCCTTGCCTGGCCTCTCATGATGTGGGGATGCTGCAATAGTCGTAAGTGTGATAAATGGTCATAAGTCACTTTTTTCAGTGCCATTGTAACTTTGAATGGTCACTCCACACAAACAAAGTATCAGCAAAGGAGAGGAAAAAAATGTTTCCTTCCTGCCTTCCTTACAGGATTAGGCCAGTAATTTCTTCTAACAACCGGTTCTCTGAACTGCTTAGAATGTTAACAACCGGTTCTCGCGAATAGGTGCGAACCTAGAATCCCACCCCGTCTACACATCATAACCATGCTTCTCCTGTTATGAACAACCTGTTGCACCTCGATATTTTGATAATCTTCAAGCAGCCAAGGAAACTAGGGAGTGTAAAATCTCTGAGCTATTCCCCACAAAGACAGCATCTTAAAAACAAATTTGCAGTCAGGGAAATTCAAGTTTCCTGAACATTCATTCGTTGTTTTGCAGCCAGCTTTGCTGGCTGAGGAATTCTGGGAGCTGAAGTCCTCCAGGCTTAAAGTTGCTAAGGTTGGAGACCTCTGGTCTAAGTGTCTGTGTGCTGTGTTTCTTTCCTGGATTGTCTCATAATGGTAGTCCCACTGCCATTTAACACAAAATTTAAGGGTTGGCCCTGTCTGCTTAAAACTCATCATCAGTAATATGTGCCAGGAAAAGCCATGACTCTGCAACTTCTGAAAAATTCATTTTTTCCACGTCAACTCAGCTCAAAGTTATCAGCCAGAGTCAAAGAACCCAGGCACATAGGGTGAAAAAAAGTAATTTCAATCCAAATAACAACACAGATAGCCATAGGCTAGTTTCCACTCAGCCACATTAACTTCATTATGAAGGATCATGTTAGATAGACTTCATACCACTTAGAAAACAACCCCGAGAAAATGTACATTGTATTTTCTCTAAAGGCCCTGTCACACTGCCCAACGGATGCAAAACGTTTGTAAAAAGGACACAGCGGACGAGAAAAATGTTCCATCCGTTGTTATCTACTCTCAAAAGGGGCAAAAATTTGCATAACCAGAGCAGATAACACGGAAAGGAACGGATGGAGGGAGGAAGCAGAGCGGATGGAAAACGGATGCAGAGCGGAAGCCTAGCGGATGGAAGCGGATGGGAGCGGATGGCACATTCGCTAGGCTTCTGGGGGACCTCAGCAAAGTGGATGGAGAACGGATACAGCGGATGCAGAGTGGACGCCGAGTGGATGAAGCGGATGCACAGCAGATGCACAACGGATGAAGTGGATGCAGAGCGGAGGCCTAGCTGATGCACAGCGGAAGCCTTACGGATGCAGAGCGTTCACTGCGCATGCGGGGGGGATTTATTGCGTCAGCCCCGCGGATATAAAGGGAAGCAGCTCAGAAGCAGGTCACCATTCAGAGGAAAGACCTGCATCCAGACACATCGAGTGCCTTGCCAGCCTGCCCTGCCTGCATGCCTGCCTGCCAGCCTTGCTGCCAGCCTTGCTGCCTGCCTTGCTGCCTGCCATCCTGCCAGCCTCCCTGCCAGCCTTGCTGTCTGCCAGCCTTGGTGCCTGCCTGCCTGCAAACCTTCCTGCCAGCCTTCCTGCCAGCCTGCCTGCCAGCCTTGGTGCCTGCCAGCCTCCCTGCCAGCCAGCAACCCCACAACCATGGGGAAGAAGAGAAAGCCTCAGCCATCTGCTGCCAGCCCTGGCAAGAGGGACAGGGCCACCCTCCCACCCTCTGGCCCTCACTCTGCTTCTGCTGGGGCTTCTGCAGCACGAGCTCGCTCTTCTGCGGCTGGGGCTTCTGCTGCTTCTGCTTCTGGAGGAACTGATGCTGCTGCTTATGGCGGTGGTGCTTCTGCTCATGCTTACTCTGCTGATGCTGCTTCTGGCGGTGGTGCTTCTGCTGGTGCTTACTCTGCTGAAGCTGCTCCTCGTCCTGCTGGTCCTGCTCATCCTGCTCATGCTCCTGGACTTGCTCGTCTTGCTCGTACTGCTCGTGTTCCTGGTCTTGCTCGTCCTGCTCATCCTGCTCATCCTGCTCGTGCTCCTGGTCCTGCTCGTGCTCCTGGTCCTGCTGGGGCTCCTGGTGCTTACTCTGCTGCTGCTGATCCTGGTCCTGCTGGTGCTGCTGCTGCTGCTGCTGATGATGATGATGATGATGATCCTGCTGTTGCTGCTGCTGCTGGTGGTGTGGAGGAGCAGCCCCTACAACCTTGAAGCCCCTCTGATGAGGGCCCATATGGCCCTGCCAGAGGGAGGAAGAGGCAGATGCGTAATAGGGAGAGGAGGCAAAACTCCATTGAGGAGGAACACAAGGATGAGGTGCTGGAGTAGCTGAGAGAGAATGACTATCTGTGGCGGAAGGGACACCAGGGACACCAAAAGGAAGCAGGCTGCTTGGAGAGAGAAGGCGGAGAGCCTGGGCTACACATCGGATGTGCTCCTCGGCTGGTGGAAGCACATGCACACCTGATACGGGAAGCTGCATCTCAAGAAATCAGGCCAGGCCACGGTTAAGCTGACGGACAGAGAGACCTATGTCATGGCCAGGTGCAGCTTCCTGGAGGGTGAGATCCACCACCGAGGAGCAGCCCCTCTCACGACCCTCTCTCTCTGGCAGCCTGCTGAGAGCCAGTCCTCTTCCGGCCGAGAGTCAGCTCCTGTCTCCAGGCAGGTTTCTGTGGAGCGCCCCATGGTGGAGAACTCGCAGACAGTTGTTTTAACAGTGGCGGAGCATGTGGAGGACTCCCTGGTGCAGTGGGAGAAAGGAGACGGCACGTCCATCACAGCCCTACCTGCATCCACCCCCAGCTCCACCTCCACAGAAAGGCAGAGAGGCAGACTGGAGGGGCAGAGCCACACTGTCCTGCTGGAGATCAGGGACACCATCCGGAGCAGCATAGATCTCCTCTCTCAGCTGGTCCACACCGACTCCTCATCCTCCAACCACAAGCCTTTCCTCACCTATGTGAACCAGACCCTCATGGACATGGCGGAACCCCAGTACCAGGTGGTGAAGGACCGGATCACCGGGCTGCTTCACAACCCTCCAGAACCAAAGGAACCTGCTCCCACCCAGTCCAAGTCTGCTCCTCCACCCCAGGTAATCTCCCTCCCATTCCAAGGCTTTCCACAGGCCCTCACCTACCAGGGCTATGGCTACCAGGAGGTCCAGCAGCACAGGCAGCAGCCCTTCCCAGTCCAGGCACAGAGTCATCGGACGACACCGTTGCCACCGGTTCCACTGATGCCACCGATGCCACTCACGACAATGATGCCACCGACGCCACCGATGCCACCCATGCCACTGATGCCACCCACGCCAGTCTTCACCCAGCTGCAGACCAGACAGCCCCACTACACTGCTCCTTCCTCTACCCCACAGCCAAGCCCGGCCTCAGTACATCTGTCCTCAGTACTGGGGCTGACACCCCATGGCATGGAGGAAGGAGCTCTCAACATCATGGGGCTGAGCCAACTGTCTGAGAGCTTCCTCAACACACCATCACCTGTTGTCCTTTCAGGGCCAGGCACCCCAGTGGGGCTTCAGACCAACACTCCAGCACCAGCCACCTCCACAGCACCTGGACCCTTCACCCCTGAGACTGGGCACACCTCCGAGTGACCAAGAAGAGTGCCAGAGACTGTAAACTTTATTTGGACACTTGACTTGGGTCATTTTTCTTTTACAGCTTGTTATTAATAAAGTTTATCTTTGCTTCACACACTTGCTTCATTTATTTTTTTAAATAAACTCTTGGTGGAAACTTTTAGAAATGGTTTAAGCCTTTGCATGCTTGTGGGATGGGTAAGGATAGCAGTGGGATAGGCAGGAATACCTTTGGGATGGGTAAGGATAGAAGTGGGATGGGCAGGGATACCTTTGGGATGGGCAGGGATACCTGTGGGATGGGCAGGGATACCTTTGGGATGGGTTAAGATAGTTGTGGGATGGGTTAAGATAGCTGTGGGATAGATAAACCTCCAGTGCAAGCATAGTGGGACTGTATGGTCCACCCTCCCAGCTGCCACACCTATGGCCCTTCATAATCAATAACAATGTAAGCATTCATCAACACATTTCAACGTAAACACAACTCTTTATTAAATGCCCTGTTCATTGTAGGCCCATCCAACATACATGGCCCAATCTCATCAGTGTGATGAGACAGGCTGAAGGAAGCATCCATTAAGCATCTACCATCCTGTCTTGCCACTCCACTGTTCCAGCTGGGGAGTTGCACCAGTGTTTCAGGAGGTTGCGCTGCTTATTATCTTCACGTGAGTCTCTGTTGGGGCCTTGCACATCCTCAGTGTCTATCAGGTTTTGCCCTTGCCTCCATTTACCAGGCTCCATGTCCCCATTCCCTTGTTGGAGGTCCACGAGCCTGTTCTGCAAGACTGGGTAGCGGGTGCGCATGAGATTGTGCAGGATGCAGCAAGGTTCCATGATGTTCCTCATGGTCTCTGGGCGATGCTGCATGGTGGTGAGAAGTACCTGGAACCTGTTGGACAGGATGCCAAAGGTATTCTCACCTTGCCCTGGACAGCCTGTAGTTGAAGATCCTCTCTTCACGGGTGAGGAGTCTGGAAGTGTAGGGCTTCATGAGGTAGGTTCTGAGGGAGAAGGCATCATCCCCCATGATGAAGTAGGGCACATCATGCGTGTCGTTGGGCAGGGGGTCTGGATCTTGGAAGCCCATGATGAGGTTGCGTTCCAGCCCCTCCTTGAGGTCACTGGCGTTGTATTCCTGGGCATCTGAACATGAGCCGTTGCCTGAAGCATCGATGTACATGAACTTGTAGTCAGCACTGACCATGGCGAAGAGGACGATGCTGAAGAAGCCCTTGTAGTTGAAATAAGTGGACCCTGACTTGGCTGGTGCTTTGCAGGCCACGTGCTTGCCATCTATGGCTCCAAGAGTTTGTGGGAAGTTCCACCTCTGATACCACTGCTCTGCAACATTCTTCCAGCCTTGTTCAGTGGTGGGGCACTGGAGGAGCTCCTCCATGTATTCTTCGATGATGGCCTGCACCACTTCTCTGACCACAATGCTGATGGTGTTGTGTGGCACCCTCCAGCCGTACTGCATGCTCCTGTAGGTGGTCCCTGAGGCCAGGTGGTGCAGAGTGAGTGCCACCTTGAGCTCAGGGTCCAAGCTGGGGCGGAAGTTGGTGCTCTGCTTGGTCAACCTGGGTGTCAGCCGCTGCACAACTTCGTCAAACATGGCTGGAGGCATCCTCATGAAGTTCTGGGATGCACGAGTGTCTTCGTTCCTGAGCTCCACCATCAGCTTGTTGTACAGTCCGTACTCTGCTCTTCTCCCGATCCATCTTCAGACCCAGACGCTTCTTGGCCACCTCCTTTTCTTCCCGTAGTAGAGTTCACAGAGCCTGTAGATGGCTTCGCACTGTTGCAGAACTATGGTGGCTACCAGAAGGAGTTTGTTACGATCCATGGTGGACATGACTGGATGCTGTGGAAGAGGAAGAGGCAGATGAAGGCTGCAGAGGTCTGCACAGCTGGGCTGCTGGGCTGAAAGTGAGATCCAGGTGAGTTGCTCCCCCTTTTTATAGGCAGTATAGGTTTTCCACTATGTGTCCCTTTGCATCCTGTAGGCATCCTCTAGACATCCTTAATATCCGAGATAGGTCCTCTCTGTGAACATTTTTTCCGTTTTAAATGCTTTCTTTGCATGCTGCATCCGCTTTCATCCTTTCTCCTTCCGTGCTACTTACGCTGCACGTCCGTTCCACGTCCGTTCCGCTTCCTCCCTGCGTCCGTTTACCGCTGGAGCAGATTGAGTTGCGTGGATGCGCAGCGGATGCCTAGCGGATATAGCGGATGCGTAACGGATGCAGAACAGATGTCCCCCGGATGCCTAGTGGATGCAGAACGGATGTATTGGATACATTTTCCGCTCAAAAGTTTTGAGCAGCTCAAAACCCTCTGAGCGGATGAAATGTCAACAGACGGATGCTGGACGGATAAAGAGGAAGCAAAATGGAGGCAGTGAGTACAGAACGGAAGCATCGCGTTAACCAATGGATGGCAAGTGTTTTTCTCCGTTTTACATCCTCTTTCCATCCGTTGGTGCAGTGTGACTGGGGCTTAAGGCGGTGATGGCGAAACTTTTGTTCTGATGTTTTGAAAGTATGCACACACACATGCCGGCACCCACAATGCAATGTGCCTCACTTGCCCCCCCTCCGCACATGTATGTGCAACACCACCCCACACACCCTTACCTGCACTATACATGTGCATGCCTCCCAGCTGATTTTCAGCCCATTTGAGGCCATTTTCCCCTCCTGGAGGTTCAAGGGATGCCTCTGCAGCCTCAGGAGGCTGAAAACAGGCACTTCCAGAAATACTGGAAGTGCCTGTTTTCAAACTCCGGAGAGCCTCTGGAGCCCAGGAGAGGCGGTTTTCGCCTCCCAGAGGCTCAAGGGAAGCCTCTGAAGCCTCTGGACGCTGAAAACGGGCCCATTTTGGCACTTCTGGTATTTCCGGAAGGCCTGTTTTTTGGCCTCCCGAGGCTGCAGAGGCTTCCCTTGAGCCTCCAGGAGGGGAAAACGGCCTCAAATGGGCCAAAAATCAGCTGGGAGGCACGCACATGTGCAGTGCAGATAAGTTTGACTGGGGCTCATGTGCCCACACACAAATGTCTCTTTGTGCCATCTGTGGCATACATGCCACACGTTCACCATCACAGTTCTAAGGGAACAAAAGAACTATGTGAGACTAATTGGATATCAAACAAGAGTTGTGCATGAACATTTGCTACAAATACTTTAGCACTGATTTAGCACTCTAAATAATGCCACTGTAGACCTGGAATTGACTTTATGTCATTCATACTGAAAATTTCTGAACAAATGTTTTTATAATGGTTGGAGTTTTTCATTAAACCCATAAAGCCATTGTATTACTTCTTAAGGCACTAAAATGTAATTACATTGTACAATCATAAGCAATTTTCTAAATGATTTATTTTGCAGCAGAAACGAAGAGGTGAGCAAGGATTTGTAGAAAGAGTTTTCCTTCATTATTGATCTCCAAACAGGGCAGGAGGCTCAACAGTTAGTCAATAGTGGAACCTATCCTGAGCAAAGTTTGAATGAAGTAACTCTATGGTTCTCTCTTCTAGCTCTATGGTTCTACAGATAGTCATTCAGAATCAGAATAGAGCTGGAAGAAACCTTGCAGGTCTTCTAGTCCAGATCCCTGCTCAAACAGGAGATCCTATACCATTTCAGACAAGTGACTGTCCAGTCTCTTTTTAAAAACCTCTGGTGATGAAGGACACACAACATCTGAAGGCAAGCTGTTCCACTGGTTAATTGTCCTCACTGTTAGGAAGTTTCTCCTCAATTCCCAGGTGCTTCTCTCCTTGATTAGTTTCCATCTGTTGTTTCTTGTTGCTTTGGAAAATAAATTGACCCACTCTTCTTTGTGGCAGCCTCTCAAATGCTGACATGTCCCCCACTAGTCTTTCTTTTCTTTAGACTAGCCAAACTCAAATCCTCCAACTGTTCTTCATATGTTTTTGTCTCCAGGGCTTTTATCACCTGAGTTGCTCTTCTTTGCACTTTTTCCAGAGTCTCAACATCTTTTTTGTAATGTGGTGACCAAAACTGGATGCAGTATCCCAGGTGACGTCTTTCCAAGGCTTTATAAAAAAGGTACTAACATTTCACATGATTTTGATTCTATGCCTCTGTTTATAGAATCAAGGATTGTATAAGCTTTTTATTATTATATTACATTATGTTATATTATAGACTTAAAACCATAATTGAACTCAACATTTCTTTTGCTAAGGGAGACAATTATTAAGTGAGTTTTGCCCCATTTTACGACCTTTCTTGCCACAGTTGTTAAGTGAGTAAATAAACTTAAAGTAGTTACACGGTTGTTAAGTGAATCTGAATGTAAGCATCTTAAGTTTGATCACACGAATGCTATAAGTATGAAAAATGGTCATAAGTCATTTTTTTCAGGGATGCTGTAACTGTTGTAAGTCAAAGATTACCTGTATTTTGGAGTAGGGAGAGAAAGAAGTGAAATCTGAAATCAGAAACCTTTTCTTGCAACAAGTCTCCGAAGCCATTTTTTTTCCAACGTTAGGAAATGTCTAGCAAGGGTTGATTTTGAATCTGTGCTGGGGGAATTGTCCACCCTGCTGGTTCCCAAAAAACTATTTTTGTTGGAGTTTGCAGCAATCCAACCAGCACACAAGTAAATAATTCAGTAGGATTCATTTATAGAAGAAACTTGTTTATATACAATAATATAAAACATAATGCATGTATACAATACCCATGCAGTTCTTGCAACATGGTAGCAAATACAAGAAGCTGAATCCAGAAATCAGAATCAATATATCACAGAAGCTGTGTTCACAGAATCACACACCAACTCTTATATATACAACCTAGTTACCAGAACTGATATTCAGCAGGTTCTGACCATTTCTGGAGAACTGGTAGAGGAAATTTTGAGTAGTTCAGAGAACCGGCAAATACCACATCTGGCTGGCCCCACCCCCATCTATTCTCTGCCTCTTGAGTCCCTGTTGATTGGCTGGTTCTTCTGTTGGTGCCCTGCACAGAAGAACGGAGCTGGAAAACAGGTTAGTGGGGTGGGAAGGGAATGGGGATTTTGCAGGAACCTTCCCTCAGGAGTGGGGAGGGAATGGGGATTTTGCAGTATCCTTCTCTTCCTTGCCCACCAAACCAGTGGGGGTGGGGCCAGCCAGAGGTGGGATTTGCCAGTTCTCCAAACTACTCAAAATTTCTGCTACCGATTCTCCAGAACTGGTAAGAACCTGCTGAATACCACCTCTGCACGCCATGGCCACAGTACAAAAATTTGAATCCCACCACTGCCAGTTACCCAGGCTCCAAGCCATCTGACATACCTCAGAACAGGTGTTGTTTCTTTGTCACCAAACAGTTCCCATTGGCTGACTTGTTATGGCTATAATTTCTTTTTTATTGACAATTTCCCCATCTTGGAGATGGCACAGATATGAAGAGGGAGGGAATTTGTGAAAGGGGGGGGGGGCAAAAGAGGGAAAACCACCACATGCTGAATTTCTCTCTCCAGCTTTCCTAGCAGGAGCCTTCCCTGTGACACAGCATGCTGCCTTGGGAGATAGGAACTGACTGCTGTTTTAGAAAAATCAAACAGGTTTGTATAAAGAATAATACGCCATGCTAGGGATGTGGAAGAAATTATTACGGCTGCAATGCCAAGTAATTCCCTGGATCCATACAGGCAGTCCTCGACTTACAACCACAACTGAGCACAGAAATCTTTGTTGCTAAGCAAGGCAATTGCTAAGTGAGGTTTGCCCTCTTTCATGACCTTTCTTTGCCACAGTTGTTAAGTGAATCACTATTAAGTTAGGAACACGATTGTTAAGCAAATCTGGCTTCCCCATTGCTTCTCAGAAGATCACAAAAGGGAATCACATAACCCTGGGACACCGCAACCGTCATTGTTGTGGTTAGCCGGCAGCAAGTGCAGAGGAGAGTGAGGATTCGTAGGAGGGGCCGGGACCATTAGAGAGTGGACTGTTGCCTACAGAGATTGTGGGAGCTGGCAGCAGTGATGAGGAGGTTCCCGAGGAGCCTGTGCTCAGTGCATATGAGCACAGGATGCTTTGTAGGAGGGAACAGCTGAAGCTGCATAGGTGACTCGGGAGTAAGGATTAATGTAATGGCCCCTCCGTCTGGGAAATATAAGCTCGGTTGCAAATAGTTTTTGCCTTTGCAGCAGGCAAAAAGTGTTCGAAGAGTTAAGTGTGAAGATAACAGACTTTGATTTATTTGAAGTTTTTTCTAATTGGATTACTTGACTGCAAGCCATCTAGTAACTACAAAGAGGAATAAAGCCATGAATGTTTCAGTTTTTGAGTTTATCTTTGTTTTTGCTCTGGGACTTCAACTGGGTCAGAACAGTCGTAAATATGAATCTGGTTGCCAAGCATCTGAGTTTTGGTCAGATGACTGTGGGGATGTCGTAAGTGTGAAAACGGTCATAAGTGTGAAAAATTGTCATAAGTCACTTGTTTCAGTGCTGTTGTAACTTCACACAGTCACTAAATGAATTGTTATAAGTTGAGGACTACCTCCCAAATTAATGTATTAATGGAATGAGTTTTTCAGAGGTATCTGCACTGCAACAAATGACACAAAGTAGCTTTTAAAACCGTTTTCTTTTTTTAAAAAAAACAGGTAATAGCTGTCACAGGAGACTTATTAAAATGGGGCTACAAGTGCCTCTGCTAATGATAAACTGACCAATAGGTTATTTCAGGAAATGCAGTCATAGTTCTTTTCTTTCCCCCTAGCATGCAGTGTCACTTTTACTCCTAAAAGACTTGTAATGGAATTTAAAATACTGTTTTCAAATCACTTTATAACCGGCAAGTATATGCTTCCTTTTGCTCGGTTAGAATTTGTAAAATGTCTTTGGATGAACAGAACTAATTTAATGGTGAAAATTGGCAGAAGGAATGTGTGCGAAGGTATCCATTTAACTTCATGGAAAGTAATATTGAGTGGGGAGGGGAGGAGAAATCTGAGGATGGTAAAACAAGAATCAACTGTTTTAAAAGCAGGAATTTTAAGGATCTTGTTTTGAATAAACCAGGCTTTTAATTGTCCCATGGAAGAGGAGAAGTAACTTCTAAATGTGGCTATGGCTTCAATTTAAAGCCTCTGCTTTCCTTTCTTACCTCAGGCGAGAATTCCGTAGAACTACTGGTTAAAATAAATGGAACTGCAAATTCCCACAAGCAATTATTTTGGTTTCAGATTTTAAATTGAGACATAGTATTTACAGTCCTTCTTTAGGCAAACTTTAATGGCTCATTGATAACCCACCACCAACCACAATATATTATTCTGTCTGCCTTTTGTTTTTGATGGTACTATAATTATTGTTGCTTTTAATGCTTTTGGTTTGTGGTACTGGTCTGTGGCCATAATAAAGAGTAATCGATTTTTTTTCCTTTTTTCCTTTTAAACCAGAGATGAAATGCCTAAATATTAGCTGAACTACAGCTCCAACCCTACTTATATTTCTTTTCTTTGATGTCTGGCATTTATGACTTGGTTTTATAATGATTGTACCTTTTTGTTTTCATTTCCATAAAAATCAGTGAGAACATATTAAAAAATATGTTGTGGTTCACCTGCAGCAGGTCTGGATAGCTGAGGTCTCTGAGAGCGAGGACTCAGATGAGGGGCCAGGTGATGTAGGGATGGGGCCAGGACTATCAGAGAGTGGCGTGCTGCCTTCAGAGCTTATGGAGGCTGGCAGCAGTAATGCAGAGGACCAACAGCAGCATGAGAGACTTGGGAGTAAGGCTGCAAGGTGATGGCCCCTCCCTTAAGGGATAAAAGCCAGCCCTCAGTGGTGGGATTCTTTGCAAGAAGCAAAGAAGTTCTTGTACTTCAAGTCTTGTGGAAGTTCGGACTATCCTGGTTTGTGTTTGGAGATTTTTGGTTTTGATTATTTCCTTGCAATTTAATCTAGTGTCCTTGGCAGGCTTGCACAACCTTGGCAAGACTTGTTCTTATTTGGGACAATCAATTTTTAATAGTGTTTTACTGTGAATGAACAGAATTCAACAGAGAAGCATTAAAAAGGTTTTGCTTTTATCTCTGTTTGGTTTTTGTTTTGAATGAGGCTTGGGTCAGAACACAAGAGAAGTGTCAGTCTTCAAGATCTTCTGCTATTGCTTTGCATCTTTTCGACTGCCATAAGTAATGGGGGGGGGGGAAAGGGAGGTAGGAATAAGTTGGGAAGTGAGCTGGAGGTGTTACATTCGTCTGTTGTATAAATGGGAGGGGGAAGCATAAAATAGAGTTAGGTTTCTATTTCTCGCTTAGCTTTCTTCTC
>BLBF01000004.1:16288731-16321115 GCA_015471245.1 Laticauda colubrina | reverse complement strand
CTTCTTCTTCTTCTTCTTCTTCTTCTTCTTCTTCTTCTTCTTCTTCTGCTGGTGCTGGTGCTGCTCCTGCTGCTGCTGCTGCTGCTGGTGCTTCTCCTCCTGCTGGTGGTGGTGCTTCTCCTGCTGCTGGTGCTGGTGCTGCTTCTCCTGCTGCTTCTCTGCTGCTGCTGTGGTGGACCAGCCCCAAAGCCCTGAAAGCCCTGATGATGAAGGCCCTGCCAGAGGGAGGAAGAGGCAAGGCAAGGAGAAGGGAGAGAGGAAGCAGTACTCCATTGAAGAGGAGCATGAGGAGGAGGTGCTGGAGTGGCTGAGGGAGAACGAGTACATGTGGAAGAAGGGCCACAGGTTGTATAGAGACACCAAGTGGAAACAGGCGGTTTGAAGACAGAAGGCACAGAGCCTGGGCTACACTGCTGATGTCCTCCAGGGGTGGTGGAAGCATATGCACACCTGGTATTGGAAGCTGCACCTGAAGAAGTCTGGCCAGGCCGTGGTCAAGCTCACCGACCAGGAGAGCTACGTCATTGCAAAGTGCAGCTTCCTGGAGGGTGAGGTCCGCCACCGAGGAGCAGCCCCTCTGTCTACCCTCACTCTCAGGCAGCCCACAGACAGCCAGTCCTTTTCTGGCCAGGAGACAGCGACCGTGTCCAGGCAGGTGTCCACAGAGACCCCCCCGACAGCTGCACACCCTATGCCAGAGGACGTGGAGGATTCTCTCACACACATGGAGCAAGAAGAAGCAGCGACCACCAGGGACCAACCCACACCCACCCTCAGCTCCACCTCCACCTCCAGGCAGAAAGGCAGACCAGAGGGACAGAGCCACACTGTCCTGCTGGAGATCAGGGACACCATCAAGACCAGCGCAGATCTCCTCTCTCTGCTGGTACACTTCGAGATTCCATCCTCAAACCACAAGCCCTCCCTCACCTACGTGACGCAGACCCTCATGGACATGCCTGAGCCCCAGTACCAGGTGATGAAGGAGAGGATCACGGCGCTGCTGCACCACCCTCCAGGCCCAGCTGAACCTGCTCCCACCCACTCCAGGTCTGCTCCTCCACCCCAGGTGATGTCAAGGCCCTTCCAAGGCTTTCAACAGCTCCTCACCTACCAAGGCTATGGATACCAGGAGTTCCAGCAGCACAGGCAGCCCTTCCCAGTCCAGGCACAGGTACATCGCACACCACAGGTGCCACCGATGCCACCGATAGCACCGATGCCACAGACACCACAGATGCCACCGATGCAACAAATGCCACTGATGCCACCGATGCCACAGACTCCACAGATGCCACTGATGCCACCAATGCCACAGGCGCCACAGACGCCACAGACGCCACAGATGCCACCGATGCCACAGATGTTTCCTCGCATGCCACAGACACCTCACCTTGCCCAGCTGCACACCAGACATCCCCACTACACTCCTTCCTCCACCCCACAGCCAAGCCCGGCCTCAGAACATCTTTCATTGGTCCTGTGCCTGACATCCCAGGTCCTGGATGAAGGGCCTCTCAACCTCCCTGGGCTGAGCCAACTTTCTGAGAGCTTCCTGAACACACCATCTCCTGTTGTCCTCTCGGGGCCAGGCACCCCAATGGCGCCTCAGACCAGCACTCCAGCCACTGCCACCTCCACAGTCCCTGTCCCCTTTACACCTGAGACCATGGACATGCCTCAGAGTGACTGAGAACATTGCCAGAGACTGAGTTGTTACCTGTTGACATTATCATTGCTTGGGACACTTTTCTTGGTTCCTTTTGCTTTTTAAATAAAGTCCTACACTTTACTTAACTGTTATTAATAAAGGTTATCTTTCCTTCACACACTTGGGTCATTTATTTTACTTAATAAAATGTTGGTGGAAACTTTTAGAAAATGGTTAAGCCTTTGCATGCTTGTGGGATGGGTAAGGATACCTATGGTATGGGTAATAGCTGTGGGATGGGCAGGGATACCTGTGGGAAGGGTAATAGCTGTGGGATGGACAGGGATACCTGTGGGAAGGGTAATAGCTGTGGGATGGACAGTGATACCTGTGGGATGGGTAATAGCTGTGGGATGTGTAATAGCTGTAGGGCTTCATAAGGTAGGTTCTGAGGGAGAAGGCTTCATCACCCACAATGAAGTAGGGCACATCTTGTGTGTCATTGGGTAGGGGGTCTGGATCTGGGAAGCCCACGATGAGGTTGCATTCCAGTCCCTCCTTGAGGTCACTTGCGTTGTATACCTGGGCATCTGAACATGAGCCATTGCCTGAAGCATTGATGTACATGAACTTGTAGTCAGCATCGACCATGGCGAAGAGGATGATACTGAAGAAGCCCTTGTAGTTGAAATAAGTGGACCCTGACTTGACTGGAGCGTTGCAGGCCACGTGCTTCCCATCTATGGCTCCAACGGTGTGGGGGAAGTTCCACCTCTGATACCACTGTTCTGCAACTTTCCTCCAGCCTTCTTTAGTGGTGGGACACTGGAGGAGCTCCTCCACGTATTCTTCGATGATGGCCTGCACCACTTCTCTGACCACAATGCTGATGGTGTTGGGTGGCACCCTCCAGGTGTACTGCATGTTTCTGTATGTGTTCCAGGAGGCCAGGTGGCACAGAGTCAGTGCCACCTTCAGCCCAAGGTCCAGGCTGGGACGGAAGTTGGTGCTCTGCTTGGTCAACCTGGGTCTCAGATGCTCCAAAACTTCGTCAAACATGGCTGGCGGCATCCTCATGAAATTCTGGAATGCATGAGTGTCTTCGTTCCTCAGCTCCACCATCAGCTTGTCATACAGTCCAAACTCCGCTCTTCTCCCGATCCATCGTCGGACCCAGACACTTCTTGGCCACCTCCTTTTCTTCCCATAGAAAAGGTGAAAGAGCCTGAAGAGGACTTGGTCCTGGTGTTGAATGATGGTGGCTACCAAAAGGAGTGTGCGATGATCCATGGTGGAGATCAATGGATGATGTTGAAGAGCAAGAGCAAGGCTGCAGAGTTCTGCACACCTGGGCTGCTGGACTGAAAGTGAGATCCAGGTGATTTCCTCCCCCTTTTTATAGGAAATATCAGTTTTCCGCTAGGTGTCCTTCCACATCCTCCAGACATCCTCCAGACATCCTAAATATCTGAGATACATCCCCTATACGAATGTTTTTTCCATTTTAATGCTTTTTTCCGAGCTGCATCCGCTTTCATCCTTTCGATGTCTGTGCTACTAACGCTGTGTGTTCTTTCCGCAGCCGTTTCACTTCCTCCCTGTGTCCGTTTTTCGCTGGAGAGGATTTGAATTGCACGGATGTGCAGCAGATGCCTAGCAGATATAGCGGACGCGTAACGGATGTCAACGGATGTATAACGGATGTTCCCCGTATGCGTAGCAGATGTAGAATGGACACGTTGGATACTTCATCCACTCAAAAAGTTTTGTGCAGCTCAAAACTTTTTGAGCGGATGAAATCACAGTAGACGGATGCTGGACGGATAGAGAGTATGAAAAATGTATGCAGTGAGTAAACAACGGATGCATCACGTTTTCCACCGGATAGCAAGCTTTTTTGTCCATTTTACATTAAATTCCTCTTTGCATCCATTGGTGCAGTGTGACATACTCATACGTATTTTTGTCTCTCTTGTTTTTTTAGGCTGTCCCTCTCTTGCTTAAACTTCACCTTTTATTCTTTTTCTTAGCCATTAGTCTGATCAGGTTCTTCTATTTCACTCTTCTACCATTAGCGTCTCTCTTGCACCCAGTTTCTTACATTTATCACTTTCTTATCTCTTCTGAGTTTCTCACCTTCTCAGTCTCTCCCTTGTCCATGAGTCCCTACTTCTGATTCCTTTCACTGACCCAAATCTTCTAAAGCAGTTATCCTTTCTTTTACTTCAACATCACCTAATTGCTTTCTCCTAATGCTATTACTACATTCCTGTTATGAACACAGGTCTTTACCACCCAAGCTTACATTTTCTTATTTCTCCTGGCTAACATCTGACAGTTTGGACCAAACTGTTGATTGAATGAATGAATGAATGAATGAATGAATGATTTTTTTTTGTTAGCATATCATTGTGGTGTATCATTGTGATTTGGTGAATCATTGTAATTACTGACAAACACTGATAGATTTCATCTTCCATAGCAACTCCCATCCCCTCTTTAAATCATGTGACTGGGACAATGATTATGTGCCATCATATTGTTGTCTATTTTTAGAACCACATGGACAGATGTGGTTCTGAAAGAACACTAATCTGTCCTTAATCTGTCCTTCTTGTCTTCTAACACCACGATAAATTGCTGCTGTTCATCCTCTTCTTGTCCCTTCCTCCTTTCCTGAGCCTTCTCTGGAAAGCAAGGCCTTTGTGGCTGAAATATGATAATTGAGACTATCATGAAACCTTGAGAAAATGAACCCCATAGTTTAAACTATGGACTGCTTGAAGGAGGGTTTCCTTTTGTCTAATTAGACTCTCTCACGGTTTAATTGGATATGCGCTTAAATTCTAGTATTGTGAGAGGAGAAAGCCTCCTCTATATATTCAGTGCCATTCATATTTTTATACAGCCATAGCTGATCCATTCTAAACTAAAAAGCTGCAAATATAACCTCTCATTATGGGGGAGTTATTTCAGGTCTCAAACATTTCAGCTGCTCTTTCTTTTAACTTTATAATAACTTCTGTAAGACATTGCAGCAACCAGAATGGTATTTAGTATTCCAAATGGAAGTACATCGATGTTTTTGCATAATGGCATGGTAAGTATGGAAGTGTTATTTTTACTCTCTTTCATAAGGAATTGGTGTTTCTTATTGCTGCTGTTTGGTGACATTTTCATACACCAATTTCATGTTAGGGAGTAGAAGAAATAACATCCAAATGCCATTGTTTCAAGGATGCATTAGATGTTTAGATACACATCCATTTAGAACAGAATAGAGTGGAGTGGAGTGGAGTGGAGTAGAATAGAATAGAATAGAATAGAATAGAATAGAATAGAATAGAATAGAATAGAATAGAATAGAACAGAAGAGAACAGAACAGAATAGAATAGAACAGAATAGAATAACAGAGTTGGAAGGGACCTTGTCCAACCCCCTGCTTAGGCAGGAAACCCTATACCATTTCAGACAAATGATTATCCACTCTCTTCTTAAAAACTGCAAGTGTTGCAGTATTCACAACTTCTGGAGGCAACAATTAATCAGTGGAATTAATTGTTCTAACTGTTGTTGATTAATTGTTCTGTCAGGAAATTTCTCCTTAGTGCTAGGTCGCTTCTCTCCTTCATTAGTTTACACATTGCTTCTTGTCCTGCTCTCAGATACTTTGGGAAAAAGCTTGACTCCCTCTTCTAATCTGTGAAGGGAGTAGACATATTTTGAAATGCAAATATCTTGCAAATACCTTCAAAAGACAGTGTATGAATACAATCTAGGGTTGAAAGAAGCTTGCCAAATAAATTTGGGTGTACAATTCTTTTTTTCCTAAATTTTAACCAATCCACTAGAATTGTTGTGAGGCTATTGTGAGTGGGAGGAGAATCTGGTCAACCACCACAAATGCAATCTGAAAAGCAAATAAAAATTATGTAGGGAAAATAATCTGTGCTATGGATTTCTGTTTAGCTTCTGTGATGACTAGTAGGGACACGATTTTGCATAGGTCCAAAATATATAGCAGAACCATCTCCCTAATGGGATTGGTCCATCACATTCATTCTGCAGAAGAGACCTACTGAAACCCCATCAACCAAGGAATTTTGGCTGCTGGGTTCCAAGAGAAGAGCCTTTTTTGCCTTTGTTTCCTTTGGAACATCTTGCCACAGGAGAGAAGATCTGTCCCATCCCTTTTAGCCTTCAGGATGGAGCAACCTGGCTATGCCAACTGGCCTGGGGTCTTGAAGGAGAAGCTGTTGGCTGGAGATGGTTGGGACACTAATAGAAAAGACACTCGCAAATCTCTCTTCCAAATCCTTGTTTTTTAGTTCGTTTTAATTTTTATAACTCTGTTTTTATATTTATAATTGTTGAATATTCGTGTGTGTTTTCCAGCTGTAACCCTTGCAAAGTCACCTCAAACTGCAAGATAGGTTATGATAAGCTCATGTAGGGAAAATCTGTGGCTGAGATTATTCTTAATTTCAGTGTTGACAGTAAAAGAAAAAAGAAGAAAATTAGCAAGCTTCCATCCATCCCATACAGCTGTCAAGCTATTATTTCTGTAAGAATCGCAAAACGATATTGTATGTGTTTCAGTTATTATATTTAAACATGGGAAAATTTATATTCTCCCTTTATATTCTCTGAATTAAATACTGCATTTAAAGTGTTTCAGTCATAATAACTCTTGTTACATTCTAAGATTTTTTTTTTGACATTGAACCAAAACCTTTGGATCCTTTAGTCAAAATTTGTAGAGTTTTTTTTGTATTGATAAAGAAAAACATATACTTTCTTATATTAGTAAATTTTACATGTCACTACTGATTAAGAGAAGAATAGCTGTTTTGCCTTTCCATAATGGAAGTCTGTGGTGGCTAAGAGCTAAAATACTCATAACCCATAAGCCAATGGGAAAATTAGCTGTTTTCAGAGTTCCAGAGTTCCAGAGTTGAAGCAAGGTTGGATTGGGTGGGCACAGGTAGACAGATAGAAAAACAGGTTTGTCAAATTGTGCAAAGAGATAATCAGGATGTCCTAGAAAAGATCACTCCAATGTTATTTCTTAGCACAAGCTGCCCTGCACACCTATGACCAGTGGTGGGATTCCAAAAAAAATTACTACTGGTTCTGTGGGCGTGGTTGATGGGCGTGGTAGGTGTGGCCGGGGAAGAATACTGCTAAATCTCCATTCCCTCCCCACCCCACTAACCTGCTTTCCAGCTCCATTCTCCTGTGCAGGGCAACAAAAGAAGACCCAGCCGATCAGCTGGGACTTGGGAAGCAGAGAATAGATGGGGATGAAGCCAGTCAGAGGTGGTATTTGCTGGTTCTCCGAACTACTCAAAATTTCCACTACCAGTTCTTCAGAACTGGTCAGAACTTGCTGAATACCACCTCTGACTATAACCTGTCCTTAGGGCAGTTTCTAAATATTGACCAAGGAGAAATTTCCTAGTGGTGAGAACAATCAACCAATGGAATGGCCTGCCTTCAGAAGTTGTGGATGCCCCATCTCTGGAAGTTTTAGGAAGAGACTGGTCAACCACTTGTCTGGAATGGTATAGAATGGTCTCCTGCTTGAGCAAGGAGTTGGACTAAAAGCCCTCCAAGGTTCCTTCCAACTCTGTTATTCTATGTACAAGTTCTGTCAGCATTAAACCATCATTCAGCAATAGGCTAGCAGGCAAAAAAGATAGTGCCACCAAAGACAGAATGAAGTAGGTTTCTCAGCCTTTTAATAAAAATCAAGGACACATACTACATCCAACATGTGCTTTTGATCTTAACTAAAAGGCTGAGAAGTCTACTTGTTCAAAATAACATCAAAGTATTAAAAACATGGAGAAACATCTACAGATAGAGGATGTGACAGGAAATGTAGCCCATTAGCTACAACTTTAATAGTTCCAGACCTAAGGAATCACACAGGGAAAATGTACTGGATAAACTGATTTTGTGGGGGGCGGAATTCCAATGACTTTGCATAAGGGGATTGACATGAGCCCCTGAGGCAGAGTTAATTTTAAAAAGATTACTTCCTGATAAATTGATTGAGTTGAAGACAACCTGTTTAATAAGTCTCTGGAATAAGTCCAGCCATAAACAATTTCATGAAATTTGCTACTTGCAACTCCATGGAGGAAATGCCAACAGCTTTCCATATCTCAGTGTCAAATGTTCTCTCTTTTTCTAAGAAGAAAATGTAATGCAAAAGTAGAAGTATTAAAATGAAATTGTAAATGGTGTATATATGTGTATGTGTAGGAGAATGGTATAACTAATGTCACAAATAACTGCAAAAAATGGATATACAACTTGTTTTTTTTAAAGATGAAAGTTTAATAAACTATTTTTTTTAAAAAGAAAGGGCAGAAAAACATGTATATCTTGCAGTTGATATCTTTCGGGCAAAAGAGGGTTTGAATCGATCCATTTTCAGTTTATTTATCCATTTTAGTTTTAATTTATCCCCTTTAGTTTTTAGTGAGAGAACTATTACTTCCCTTGGAGATTTTGTGGCCTGGTGTACACCTTTGTATTGACAGCGTTACAGTGTGTTTCATTGCACACACTGAACTAAATAATTGCTTGAAATTTCCCAGGGCACAGGTGTAGCTGATTCAGCTGGTCTAAAAGTGAGTTGTCACCCAAGGTTGACACTTCAACTATTTAAAGTAATTTATAGAAGGTTGCAGGGGAGAGAATTAAGTTACCATTTGGAGTAAAGTGCAAAGTAGAGGGGAAAAAATGTGTACATTTTCCAGGTTGAGGGCCACATTTGGTATTTGAAATATGTACTGGAACTATATCTTCAAATGTGGCTATACAACTGGGACAAAGGCTAATTTAATATTTACATTTTGACAGCAATTTTTGGACTTGTTATTGGAGGTTGCATACAGCCTTAAAGCTATATCCCAATATTGTCAGTATCCCAGTATTTCAGAAAAAAGTTGCTTATTTTTTAAAAGCTTTAATTATTTTTATTGTTGCTTAAATATTGTACAACAGTAAAAGATCAAACTTAGTGATGCAAACTTAAGATGCAGTATATTCAAAATACATTATGAAAATATTCAGTGGTGTTTTCTTTTTATTTTTCCCCCAGCTACTAATTGCTACTAATTTACACTGAGCTTCAAAGTTTTGGAGCTGTTTACATCTATTTAAGCAATTTTTTTCAGTTGTTTTTCAATCTCTCTTTTCTTCAGAAGCCATTTGCTAAATGTCTCAGCTTGCCTTACTATATAATGAATGACTTTCTTTCTTGAGATGAAAGCTTCCTCATCTTCAAAATAGACAAAGACATGATGATTAATTTTGGTGGTGAATATTATGTGACTCTCTGAGATCCAGTTCTAGGAATATGCAGATAGTGGCACAGGTTTCATGTATATTCCATTCTGTTAATATTTTGGGAGACAGTTTGGTAGAATGGTTAAAGGAATCAGGCTAGAAACTAAGAGACCATGACTTCTTGTACTACCTTAGCTACAAATCCAGCTGGGTGACCCTGGGCTTGTTCTTATCTCTCACCAATGGGAAGAACCTTCAACCAAAACCCTACCTCAACCAATCCACCATCACTCAAGACTAGGCATGCACACTACCTCAATTCCAACTATAGCTGCCCTTAAATGCAAGCTACTTAATGCAAGAAGCCTTGTGAATACCTGAATTTCTCCTCTTACTAAATACGGTTAAATTCGACATTATATTTATCTATGAAACATGGCTCAATGCATTTCTCCCTGACTCCATTACCACAGTAAGAGACTATCATGTTTACTAATCAGATTGTGAAATTCGTAGAGGAGCTGGTGTTGCTATCTTCTATAAAAAGTCCTTACATCTAAAAAACATCCAAGTTACCCAGGAGCTTGCTCTTCCTGAGACCATCATCTGTGAACTATCCTTAAATATCACATTTCAATTCTTACTATGTTACAGAGCACCTGATTATGATATTGAACATGTAAACAAGCAAAATTCACTACTATGGGCAACATCCTGCCCACACGCTTTTATCTTTCTTGGTGACTTCAATCTACCTCAAATTAACTGGATCTTAAACGAATGTACAACTGAACCCATACATGAAACCTTCTACAATGCTGTTACAAATCTGGGATTGGAACAACTAGTAACCAATAATACTAGACTTAACAACTGCCTCAATCTCATCTTCTGCAATAGTTTGAATTTAATTTATGGAATACAAATTAAAGAACCCTTTTTCAACAGTGACCACAGCATCATTTACTTTTGTCTCAATATACACCCACACAAAAATCATCACAATGACAAAATCCCCAATTATAACTTAAAAAAAGGCAACTATGATCTTATAGACAACGATCTCTTATCCCTTGATTGTCAATCTCTATTGACAATCTCTATTTACTTGAAGTCAAAAGAGTATCAAACTATATGTACCAAAAACATCTCCCCCCCCCCCCCCAAAAAAAAAAAACAGATTACCCACAACAATAAGGAAACTTTAATCCAAAAAGAGATCACTCTGGCAGAAAAACAAATCTAGCCATGTTACCAGCTTCAAAAGCTGATACAAAAATTTATGTCACCAGATAAAGACTGAATGCACTAATTATCACATTAAACAAGAGGAAAACCTTCTACGCACCAATTCCACCCGCACTTTTTACAATTTTGTAAACAACAAACTAAAAGACTCAAGGTCCATCCCACCATTGATAGGTCCTAATGGTAAAGACTGCAACAACGACACCATTAAAGCCAACATCTTTAACACATTATTTGGCTCAGTATTTGTAAACAGCAATGGATCATGCCCAGTATTTCCTAGCCGAACCACAGAAAACTAAAATGATCTAATGCATATCAATTTTACAGAAGACAATGTTGAAAAAGCACTATGCAATCTAAAACCATTTCTATCTATTGGACCGAACGGAATATGTGCCTAGTTCTTAAAAAAGCTATCTACTGCCAAAGCAGAACATTTAAGCATAATCTTTGAAAAATCTTTCAGGACCAACTCCTTGCCTAACCTATGATCACAAGTCACGGTCATCCCCGTTTTCAAAAAGGGAGACCCCAGCCTAGTTGAAAATTACAGACCAATCTCCTTTTGCTGCTTCATCTGAAAAGTAATGGAATCAATTATTAACCAAACCATTATCCTCTACTTATAAACAAACAACCTACTCTCCAGTAAACAATTTGGTTTCAGAAAAAAACTATCCTGTAATCTGCAACTCTTACACTGCAAAAACATATGGACTACACAACTCGATCAGAGGCAAAACAATAGACATAGACTTTGTTAAAGCCTTTGATTCAGTGGTACACAACAAACTACACCTAAAACTAAAATCTTATGGTATCTCTGGACAACTGCATAACTGGATAGAAGCATTCCTGTCAAACAAAACTTTTTGAGCGGAAAATGTATCCAACGCGTCCGTTCTGCATCCACTTCGCATACGGGGAACATCTGTTCTGCATCCATCGTCATCCGTTACGTGTCCGCTCTATCCGCTAGGCATCCGCTGCGCATCCACGCAACTCAAATCCGCTCCAGCAGAAAGAGGACACAGGGAGGAAGCGAAATGGATGCGCAGCATAAGTAGCACGGATGGAGAAAGGATGAAAGCGGATGCAGCTTGCAAAGAAAGCATTTAAAACGGAAAAAACATTCGCAGAGAGGACCTATCTCGGATATTAAGGATGTCTAAACGATGCCAAGAGGATGCAAAAGGACACCTAGTGGAAAACCTATATTTCCTATAAAAAGGGGGAGAAACTCACCTGGATCTCACTTTCAGTCCAGCAGCCCTGTTGTGCAGACCTCTGCAGCCTTCATCTGGCTCTTGCTCTTCCACAGCATCCATTGATGTCCACCATGGATTGTAACACACTCCTTTTGGTATCCACCATCGTTCTGCAACAGTGCGAAGCCATCCACAGGTTCTTTCAACTGTTCTACAGGAAGAAAAGGAGGCGGCCAAGAAGTGTCTGGGTCCGAAGATGGATTGGGAGAAGAGCTGAGTACGGACTGTATGACAAGCTGATGGTGGAGCTGAGGAACGAAGACCTTCCTTCATTCCAGAACTTCATGAGGATGCCTCCAGCCATGTTTGATGAAGTTGTGGAGCGGCTGAGACCCAGGTTGACCAAGCAGAGCACCAACTTCCGGCCCAGCCTGGACCCTGGGCTCAAGGTGGCACTCACTCTGCGCCACCTGGCCTCAGGGACCACCTACAGGAGCATGCAGTACAGCTGGAGGGTGCCACACAACACCATCAGCATTGTGGTCAGAGAAGTGGTGCAGGCCATCATCGAAGAATACAAGGAGGAGCTCCTCCAGTGCCCCTCCACTGAAGAAGGCTGGAAGAAAGTTGCAGAGCAGTGGTATCAAAAGTGGAACTTCCCCCACACCGTTGGAGCCATAGATGGCAAGCACGTGGCCTGCAAATCTCCACCCAAGTCGGGGTCCACTTATTTCAACTACAAGGGCTTCTTCAGCATCATCCTCTTCGCCATGGTCGATGCTGACTACAAGTTCATGTACATCGATGCTTCAGGCAACGGGTCAGCTTCAGATGCCCAGGTATACAACGCCAGTGACTTCAAGGAGGGGCTGGAACGTAACCTCATCATGGGCTTCCCAGATCCAGACCCCCTGCCCAACGACACACAAGATGTGCCCTACTTCATCGTGGGGGATGACTCCTTCTCCCTCACAACCTACCTCATGAAGCCCTACACCTCCAGACTCCTCACCCGTGAAGAGAGGATCTTCAACTACTTGTCCAGGGCAAGGCGGGTGGCGGAGAATGCCTTTGGCATCCTGGCCAACAGGTTTCCAGGTACTTCTCACCACCATGCAGCATCGCCCAGAGACCATGAGGAACATCGTGGAAGCTTGCTGCATCCTGCACAATCTCATGCGCACCCGCTACCCAGTCTTGCAGAACAGGCTCGTGGACCTCCAAGGGAATGGGGACATGGTGCCTGGGGAATGGAGGCAAGGGCGAAAACTGATAGACACTGAGGATGTGCAAGGCCCCAACAGAGCTTCACGTGAAGGGAAGAAGTAGCGCAACTTCCTGAGACACTGGTGCAACACCCCAGCTGGAGCAGTGGAGTGGCAAGACAGGATGATAGATGATTAATGGATGCTTCCTTGAGCCTGTCTCATCACATGGATGAGATTGTGCCATGTATGTTGAGTGGCCCTACAATGAACAGGGCATTTAATAAAGAGTTGTGTTTGTGTTGACATGTGTGGATGAATGATTACATTGTTATTGATAATAAAGGGCCATAGGTGTGGCACCTGGGAGGGTGGACCATGCAGTCCCACTATGCTTGCACTGGAGGTTTATCTATCCCACAGCTATTACCCATCCCAAAGGTATCCCTGCCCATCCCACAGCTATTACCCATCCCACAGGTATCTCTGCCCATCCTACAGCTATTACCCATCCCAAAGGTATCCCTGCCCATCCCACTGCTATCCTTACCCATCCCACAAGCATGCAAAGGCTTAAACCATTTCTAAAAGTTTCCACCAAGACTTTATTTAATAAAATAAACGAAGCAAGTGTATGAAGCAAAGATAATCTTTATTTATAACAAGCTGTAAAAGAAAAATGACCCAAGTCAAGTGTCCAAAGCTAAAATAAAGTCAACAGGTAGCCACCCAGTCTCTGGCACTCTTCTTGGTCACTCGGATGTGTGCCCAGTCTCAGGGGTGAAGGGTCCAGGTGCTGTGGAGGTGGCTGCTGCTGGAGTGCTGGTTTGAAGCGCCACTGGAATGCCTGGCCCCGAGAGGACAATAGGGGATGGTGTGTGGAGGAAGCTCTCAAACAGCTGTCTCAGCCCCATGATGTTGAAAGCCCCTTCCTCCATGCAATGGGGTGTCATCCCCAACACCGATGACAGATGTACTGAGGCCGGGCTTGGCTGTGGGGTGGAGGAAGGAGCAGTGTAGCGGGGCTGTCTGGTCTGCAGCTGGGTGAGGACTGGCTTCGGTGGCATCTGTGGTGTGGGTGGCATCAGTGGCGTGGGTGGCATCTATGGTGTGGCTGGCATCGGTGGCATCAGTGGCACTGGTGGCGTCCGATGTACATGTGCCTGGACTGGGAAGGGCTGCTGCCTGTGCTGCTGGAGCTCCTAGTAGCCATAGCCTTGGTAGGGGAGGGCCTGTGAAAGGCTTGGAATGGCAGTGACATCACCTGGGGTGGAGGAGCAGACCTGGACTGGGTGGGAGCAGGTTCATCTTGGTCTGGAGGGTTGTGAAGAAGATCGGTGATCCTGTCCTTCCCCACCTGGTACTGGGGTTCCGCCATGTTCATGAGGGTCTGGTTGACATAGGTGAGGAAGGGCTTGCAGTTGGAGGATGGGGCGTCGGTGTGTACCAGCTGAGAGAGGAGATCTATGCTGCTCCTGATGGTGTCTCTTATCTCCAGCAGGACAGTGTGGCTCTGTCCCTCCAGTTTGCCTCTCTGCCTTTCTGTGGAGGTGGAGCTGGGGGTGGATGCGGGTTGGGGCTGTGGTGGAAGTGCCGTCTCCTTTCTCCCACTGCGTCAGGGGGTCCTCCACATGCTCTGTCACGGGTAGTACAGCTGTTGGGGGGGTTTCCGTCATGGCATGCTCCACAGATACCTGCCTGGAGACAGGAGCTGACTCCAGAAGAGGACTGGCTCTCAGCAAGCTTCCTGAGAGAGAGGGTTGTGAGAGGGGCTGCTCCTCGGTGGCGGATCTCCCCCTCCAGGAAGCTGCACTTGGCCATCACGTAGGTCTCTCTGTCTGTCATCTTGACCGCGGCCTGGCCAGATTTCTTGAGGCGCAGCTTCCCGTACCAGGTGTGCATGTGCTTCCACCAGCCAAGTAGCACCTCTGAAGTGTAGCCCAGGCTCTCCGCCTTCTCTCTCCAAGCAGTCTGCTTCCTTTTGGTGTCACTATAGAGCCTGTGTCCCTTGCACCATAGATACTTGTTCTCCCTCAGCCACTCCAGCACCTCATCCTCATGTTCCTCTTCTATGATGTATTGCCTCCTCTCCCATTTTCGCATCTGCCTCTTCCTCCCTTTGGCAGGGCCTTCTGGGCCCTCATCAGAGGGGTTTCAAGGTTGTAGGGGCTGCTCCTCCACACCACCACCAGCAGCAGCAGCAACAACAATAGCAGCAAAAGCAGGACCAGCAGCACCAGCAGCAGCACCAGCAGCACCAGCAGGACCAGGAGCACCAGCAGGACCAGCAGCATCAGGAGAAGGACCAGGAGTACCAGCAGGACCAGCAGGACCAGGAGCACCAGCAGGACCAGGAGCATGAACAGGACCAGGAGCAGGACCAGCAGGACGAGGAGCAGCTCCAGCAGAGTAAGCCCCAGCAGAAGCCCCAGCACCAGGAGCAGCGCCAGCAGAGTAAGCACCAGCAGAAGCACCACCGCCAGAAGCAGCATCAGTAGAGTAAGCACCAGCAGAAGCACCACCTGCAGAATCGGCATCAGCAGAAGCACCAGCACCAGAAGATAGAGGCTGGGTAGCAGAAGCCCCAACAGAAGCAGAGTGAGGGCCAGGGGGTGGGAGGGTGGCCCTGTTCCTCTTGCCAGGGCTGGCAGCAGATGGCTGAGGCTTCCTCTTCTTCCCCATGGTTGTTGGGTTGCTGGCTGGCTGGCTGGCTGGCTGGCTGGCTGGAGAGCTGTGTCTGGAAGCAGGTCTTTCCTGAGAATGGTGACCTGCTTGGGAGCTGCTTCCCTTTATATCTGCGGGACTGACGCAATGCATCCTCCCCGCATGTGCAGTGAACGCTAGGCATCTGCTAGGCATCCGCTAGGCTTCCGTTCTGCATCCGCTTCATCTGCTCGGCATCCGCTGTGCACCCGCTTCATCCATTCGGCATCCGCTCTGCATCCGCTGTATCCGTTCCGCATCCGCTTTGCTGCACTCCCCCGGAAGCCTTGCATATGTGCCATCCGCTACCATCCGCTTCCATCCGCTAGGCTTTCGTGGAGCATCCGCTTTCCATCCGCCCTATATCCTCCCCCCGTCCGTTCCTTTCCATGTTGTCCGCTCTGGTTATGCAAATTTTTGCCCCTTTTGAGAGCTGATAACAACGGATGAAACATTTTTCTCGTCCGCTGTGTCCTTTTTACAAATGTTTTGCAACTGTAGGCCAGTGTGACAGGGCCTTAAATTTTCAAGACCTTGTTGATGATCCAAGCTCTGTAAAGGACCTTGGAATACTCATCTCTAATGATCTAAGTGCTAGAGCCCACTGTAACTACATAGCCAAAAAAGGCATTAAGAGTTGTCAACCTAATCCTATGTAGCTTTTTGTCTGGTAATATCACGCTACTAATTAGACCATACAAAACATTTGCTAGACCAATACTTGAATACAGCTCATCAGTCTGGAACCCACATTACATATCTGATGTTAGTACAGTTGAGAAAGTCCAGAAATATTTCACAAGAAGAGTTCTCCACTCTTTGTAGAATACCTTATGCCACCAGACTTGAAATTCTAGACCTAGAAAACTTTGAATTATGCCGCCTTCGGTCTGATCTAAGTATGGTATATAAAATCATACATTGCAAGACTTACCTGTCAATGAATACTTCAGCTTCAACCATAACAACACAAGAGCACACAATAGATACAAACTCAAGGTTAACCACACCAAACTTGATTGCAGGAAATATGACTTCAGCAACAGAGTGGTCAATGTCTGGAATGCTCTTCCTGACTCTGTGGTTTCTTCCCCAAATCCCAAAAACTTTAACCATAGACTGTCTACTATTGACCTCACCCCTTTCCTAAGAGGTCTGTAAGGGGCGCAACAATGTGCCTACCGTCCCTGTCCTATTGTTTCTTTTATTTTTCTTATATATACCCATTTCATGTATTCATAACTATGTATATACTTATACCTATTATCTTGTCAGCGATTGACAAATCAAAATAAATAAAGAAAAAAAGAAAGCAATAGCAAGCCACTTCCAAAATCTTGCTAAGAAAACTGCAGAGCTTGTCCAGGCAATCTCTAGGAGTTAACACTGACTTCAAAGCACTCTCTCTCTTCTCTCTTTCTCTGTCTGTGTGTGTGTGTCTGTCTGTCTGTCTGTCTTTCTGTGTGTGTGTGTGTGTGTGTGTGTGTGTGTGTATCTGTGTCTCTCTCTGTCTCTATATCTCGGTGTGTGTCTCTCTCTCTGTATCTATCTCTCACTGTCTCTCTGTGTATGTCTCTCTCTCTCTGTGCCTCTCTCTCTCTCTCTCTCTTTCTCTGTCTCTCTCTCTCTCTCTTTCCTTCTCTGTGCCTCTCTCGAGTTTTTCCCTAAATATCAAGGTTAATCTATACATCAGGGATGTCAAACTAGTGGGCCATGGGCCAAATGCATCATGTGCAGACCATGTCCACCCCAGCTCCACAAATGAGGAAAACATTGCAAACGTGGCAACTGCACATTTGACCCTTGATCCACATTCATTCTCATATGCAATTTTACTTAATATATGTGTCTTCATAATAGAACTATTACTAATATAGATCTAGATGTGTAATATGTTGGAGCATGATAGCCCAGTGGCTAAGAAGCTGAGCTTCTCAGTTAGAAAGCTAACAGTCCAGGTTTGAAACCCAAGCGCTGAACAACAGGGTGAGCTCCTGTTCTTGTCCCAGCTCCCACCTGCCTAACAGTTTGAAAACTTGCAAATGTGAGTAGATAAATAGGGACCACTTTGGTGGGAAGTTAACCATATTCTGTGTGCCTTGGCATATAGCCATGCTGACCACATGATCATAGAAAATGTCTTTGGACAACACTAGCTGCCTTGGCTAAGAAACAGAAATAAGCATCACCCCCTCGAGTTAGATACGACTAGATAGGGGACATGTTTACCTTTATGTAATATGTTAGGAGGAGAGGAGTAGCACAATTTCCCTAACTACATACTTCCCTTGTTCATTTATTTATTTTATTAACCAATCAAAGTAATATGTCACTAAGACATGATTGACTTTCCTCAATATAAATATGAATACATAGAATTGTATAGAATCTCATTTGGATTTGCGAAGTGTAAATTGGGAGTATTTTTATTCAATATTAAATAAATTACATTCTCCCTTAACCATATTGGTACCTTTGCCATCAAGTCGTTCCTTTCAGTCAGAATATTAACTTCCTTTCTTTGTCTGGTGGAATTTGGAGAACGGAATTGATCCATTGGAGAACTGCAGAAAACATTCCTGGAACTAAAATACAGATAATTGTGATGGATAACTATTGCAGTACATTTAACAACAGAGCCTACAGAATTATTATTAGCAAGGCAGTCATTCATCATCAAGCCAGTGGGTGGTACCAAATGAGACAAACCAGAATTCATTCCTGGGCTCAGTACTCTTCAACGTTTTTATTAATGACTTGGATAGAAAGGCAGAGGTAAAGCTCATCAAAGACCTAAAATTGGGATGGATAATTAAGACTGGCAAAGACAGAAATAAAATTCAAAATGTTCTTGATAGGTTAGGGAAATGTGATGAAAGGTTATACCTTGAAATTTATTCAAATGCACAGATATAGCATGAAGTTTATTCAAATGCACAGAGAGTATACAGGTTATCTAGCTTGACTAAACTATGTTTTAAAAGAAACTTGGCATCATAGCTGATTACAAATGGAATTTTGTCCCAAAACTGCAAAAAAAATGCAAATGCAATATTCATCTTCATCAGCAGTAATGACTTCCAAGTGACAGGAATTCATAGTTCTGTTCAGAAGGACCCATGAGAGCCACAATGAACCAAAATGATGAAACGTGTATCATGATTTCTGCTTCTTGTATATTTTTTATGCAATCTCATGACACAAATGCAAAATAGGCAGAGTTTACCTATTTCATCATTTGATTTCCTCTCTCAGATGTTGTAACAGATAATCAGAGTTGGAGGTGAGTCCAATCCCCTGCACAAGTGGGAGACCCTACAGCATTTCTGAAAAATGGCAGTCCAATCTCTTCTTGAAGGTCTCAAGTGATGGCGCTACTACAACGTCCGAGGGCAAGCAGTTCCATTGGTTGATTTTTCTCACTGTCAGAAAGTTTCTCCTTATTTCCAGGTTAATTCTCTCCTTATTCAGTTTCCATCCATTATTCTTGACCCCTTCCTCTCTGTGGCAGCCCCTCAAATATTGGAAGACTGCTATCATGTCTCCCCTGGTTCTTCTCTTCACCAGACTAGTCAAGCCCAGTTCCTGAAACCATTTTTCATGTGCCTTAGTCTCCAGTCCCCTAATCATCCTGGTTGCTCTTCTCTGCACTATTCTAGCCTATTCCAAATTAATTGATCAGACCCTGCCTTGAATATTGCATCTAGTTCTTTAAGAACAGTCACCCAGAATTGGTTATAAGGTATACAGATATATAAATGTTTTATATAAATAAATAAAACACATGGGATCACATTCAGAGAATGACAATAGGTATGTGAATACACAATCAATGCTTTGATAGGAGATGAGAGAGAAGAAGAGAGACTTTATCTTGAAAAGAGAAGATTGAACAGGGATGTGATTGATACCACACAGAAGCAGGTCAAGATTTATACAGGTAGTCCTCAATTTGTGACCACAACTGAGACCAACATTTATGATGCTAAGCAAGAAATCTATGTCAATTCTATGACTTTTCTCACCATGTTTGTTAAGTGAATCACTGCTGTTCTTCAATGAGTAACACAGTTGTGAAGTGAATCTGGTTTCCCCATTGACTTTGCTTGTCAGAAGGTTGCAAAAGAGGACCACATGACTCCAGGACACAGAAACTGTCATAATTGGGAGTCAGATGACAAGCATCCAAATGTAAATTACATGACCGCGGGGGATGCGGCAATGGTCATAAGGGTGAAAAACAGTCATAACTCACTTTTTTTTAATGTTGTTGTAACTTTGAATGGTCACTAAGTGAACTGTTGTAAGTCAATTTTCTGTCCTTCCCAAGCACAGGATATGGAATAATGGTTTATGTTATAGAAAGACCAATGGTGGTCAGACATCAGGAAAACTTCCTATAGATAAGAAGAGTTTGACAGTAGAACCAATTCCACACTGAGGAGAAATTATTTTCACTAAATGTGTTAGAGGCTGGACATCCACCTGTCAAGGATGTCTTAATTTGGGCTCCCAGACCAAGCAGGGAGCAAATGGCACCTTCCAATCCTGATTCCATTAAAAAAAATAATAGATCCAGACACAGCATTGGACAATGAACGGCTCAGTTACTTCCATAAATACGTTAAGAAATACATTCTTAAAACAGCTTTTCTCCCAATGATGGCTTAAATGCCATTTAATGAGCTATGTTCTGGCCTTTGATGCATTAATCTTGGAAGCAAAGTCATTGAATTCAATAGGACATTTTCAAATTTCGAAGAATCTGTGTGGGATGTAGGGGAGAGAGAGAGAGAGAGAGAATGCGGACGAATATTTGTTATTCTTCAAATGGAATAAGAACACTGCACTGGGGGATGGGGAGAAAGCCAATTAAAGATCCTATAGACTTGTGACTTAGGTTTTGAATGTCCTTCAGTACTTTTTGTTGTATGACAGCAGCTGGCAATTTCTATCCAGAGTGCTTTTTGAAAAATCATTTCAATTGGAGTGTTTTCAAAGCAACAATGACTGTTACGAACAATGGAAGCAATGGGACAAGATGGTCAAAGATAAAAGAGACGGTTTTGTTCGAACCTATCCTTCAGCTTCTCTTTGATCATGAAAATTAGAAAAATGTATTTCATACAATTTACAGCTAGTGGGGATAGAAAAAGAAACAATTCCTGAACTATTACAAAAGTAATAACCAAACCCTCTGCTCTCAAGAAGCACCTCTTCAGGAAAAATTAAATGTTCAGTTAAGTCATTCAGAGAACAAATTCTAGTTTCATTCTTGGTTTCTCAGGTATATCTCAATATAAATAGGTAGCATGCAATAATGTAATATTCATGGTACCCTTGAAGAAGAAGATAGAATCAGTGAATTGGAAGCAAATGCAATTTTTCTTCATAATACATGTGGGGGGGGACACATATTTTGTGTGTGGCCAATCCCTGTTCAATGTGACACAAGAGGGAAGCATTTCAGTCAAATTCTGATGGGTAGATTGGCAAAGTTATTTAGTTTTGGGGAAAATAAGGGATATGAGTCAGTAGTGGGATCCAAAAAGTTTTACCACCGGTTCATTGGGTGTGGCTTGGTGGGCATGCTTTGAATGTGTGCACACATTTTGCATGTATGTACACACCAAATATGCACTTTGCATAGGCACTGAGGTGTTTGCGCAGTGTCAGAGGTGTTCCAACTCATCTCCTGCAAGCCTGCACTCTCCTGGTCACTTCAGCAGCTGCCACGCGGTACTCTGTTGTGCTGCGCAAAGAAGTTGTGCTTCAAAAGCAGAGGATAAAGGTGAGTATGGGAGGCTGGGCAGGCAGGTGGGCCCAACAGCTGAGCAGCAAAGAGAACTGGTTTCGTCTCCACTGCTCATCGCCACTACCAGCTTGGTAGAACCATGCCTAACTGATAGAATTCCACCACTGCAGTGATAGGATTCAATATTTTTTTTACTACTGGTTCTTTGGGTGTGGCTTGGTGAGTGTGACAGGGGAAGGATACTGTAAAATCTCCAGTCAGAGGTGGCATTTACCGGTTCTCCGAACTACTCAATTTTTTTTATTTTATTTTATTTGGTTTGTCAATTGCTTACAAGATAATAGGTATAAGTAAAAACATAGTTCTGAATACATGGATACATATAAGAAAAATAAAAGAAACAATAGGACAGGGACGGTAGGCATGCTGGTGTACTTATGCACGCCCCCTATAGACCTCTTAAGGCCCTGTTACACTGCCCAATGGATGCAAAACGGACACAACGGACGAGAAAAATGTTCCATCCGTTGTTATCCGCTCTCAGAAGGGGCAAAAATTTGCATAACCAGAGCGGATAACACGGACGTGGAGAGGACGCAGGGCAGATGGAAAGCGGATGCAGAAAGGAAGCCCAGCGGATAGAAGCGGATGGGAGCGGATGACACATCCGCAAGGCTTCCGGGGGACCTCAGCAAAGCGGATGTGGAACGGATACAGTGGATGCAGAGCGGATGCAGAGCGGATGCACAGCGGATGCACAGTGGAAGCCTAGCGGATGCCGAGCATTAATTGCGCATGCGGGGAGGATGCATTGCGTCAGCCCCGCGGATATAATGGAAGCAGCTCGGAAGCAAGTCGCCATTCAGAGGAAAGACCTGCTTCCAGACACATCGACTGCCTTGCCTGTCCTGCCTGCATGTCTGCCTGCAAGCCTTGCTGCCAGCCTTGGTGCAAGACTTCCTGCAAGCCTTGGTGCTTGCCTCCCTGCCAGCCTTCCTGCCAGCCTTGGTTCCTGCCAGCCTCCCTGCCATCCAGCAACCCCACAACCATGCTGAAGCACAGCAAGCCTCAGCCATCTGCTGCCAGCCCTTGCAAGAGGGACAGGGCTACCATCCCGCCTCCTGGCCCTCACTCTGGTTCTGCTGGGGCTTCTGCAGCACAGGCTCGCTCTTCTGGGGCTGGGGCTTCTGCTGCTTCTGCTTTTGGAGGAGCTGATGACAAGCACTCCAGCACCAGCCACCTCCACAGCACCTGGACCCTTCACCCATGAGACTGAGCGACCAAGAGGAGTGCCAGAGACTCATTTTTGTTTTATAGCTTCTTGTTAGTAAAGTCTATTTTTGATACATACACTTGCTTCGTTTCTTTTTTTTTAATAAAGTTTTGGTGGAAACTTTTAGAAATGGTTTAAGCCTTTGCATGCTTGTGGGATGGGTTAAGATAGCAGTGGGATGGGCAGGGATACCTTTGGGATGGGTAATAGCTGTGGGATAGATAAACCTCCAGTGCAAGCATAGTGGAACTGTATGGTCCACCCTCCCAGGTGCCACACCTTTGGCCCTTTATTATCAATAACAATGTAAGCATTGATCCACACATTTGAACATAAACACAACTCTTTATTAAATGCCCTGTTCATTGTAGGCCCACCCAACATACATGGCCCAATCTCATCAGTGTGATGAGACAGGCTGAAGGAAGCATTAAGCATCTATCATCCTGTCTTGCCACTCCACTGCTCCAGCTGGGGAGTTGCACCAGTGTTTCAGGAGGTTGCGCTGCTTCTTCCCTTCACGTGAGGCTCTGTTGGGGCCTTGCACATCCTGAGTGTCTATCAGGTTTCGCCCTTGCCTCCATTCACCAGGCTCCATGTCCCTATTGCCTTGTTGACAGTCCACGAGCCTGTTCTGCAAGACTGGGTAGCGGGTGCGCATGAGATTGTGCAGGATGCAGCAAGCTTCCATGATCCTCCTCACGGTCTCTGGACGATGCTGCATGGTGGTGAGAAGTACCTGGAACCTGTTGGCCAGGATGCCAAAGGCGTTCTCCACCTCCCGCCTTGCCCTGGACAGCCTGTAGTTGAAGATCCTCTCTTCACGGGTGAGGTATTTGGAGGTGTAGGGCTTCATGAGGTAGGTTGTGAGGGAGAAGGTGTCATCCCCCACGATGAAGTAGGGCACATCTTGCTTGTCGTTGGGCAGGGGTTCTGGATCTGGGAAGCCCACGATGAGGTTGCATTCCAGCTCCTCCTTGAGGTGACTGGCGTTGTATACCTGGGCATCTGAAGATGAGCCGTTGCCTGAAGCATCGATGTACATGAACTTATAGTCAGCATCAACCATGGCGAAGAGGATGATGCTGAAGAAGCCCTTGTAATTGAAATAAGTGGACCCCGACTTGCTTGGAGCTTTGCAGGCCACATGCTTGCCATCTATGGCTCCAACGGTGTGGGGGAAGTTCCACTTCTGATACCAGTGCTCTACAACTTTCTTCCATCCTTCTTCAGTGGAGGGGCACTGGAGGAGCTCCTCCTTGTATTCTTCGATGATGGCCTGCACCACTTCTCTGACCACAATGCTGATGGTGTTGTGTGGCACCCTCCATCCGTACTGCATGCTGCTGTAGTTGGTCCCTGAGGCCAGGTGGTGCAGAGTGAGTGCCAGCTTGAGCCCAGATTCCAGGCTGGGCGTGAAGTTGGTGCTCTGCTTGGTCAACCTGGGTGTCAGCCGCTGCACAACTTCATCAAACATGGCTGGAGGCATCCTCATGAAGTTCTGGAATGCCCGAGTGTCTTCGTTCCTGAGCTCCACCATCAGCTTGTTGTACAGTCCGTCCTCTGTTCTTCTGGTGAACCATCTTCATTCCCAGACGCTTCTTGGCCGCCCCTTTTTCTTCCCGTAGTAGAGTTCACAGAGCCTGTAGATGGCTTTGCACTGTTGCAGAAGGATGGTGGCTGCCAAAAGGACTGTTACAATCCATGGTGGACATGACTGGATGCTGTGAAAGAGGAAGAGTCAGATGAAGGCTGAAGAGGTCTGCAGCAGGGCTGCTGGTCTGACAGTGAGATCCAGATGTGTTGCTCCCCCTTTTTCTAGGCAGTATAGTTGTCCCTTTGCATCCTCTAGGCATCCTCTAGGCATCCTGTAGACATCCTTAATATCCAAGATAGGTCCTCTCTGCGGATGTTTTTTCCATTTTACATGCTTTGTTTCCATGCTGCATCCACTAGGCATCCATTCTGCATCCGTTCCGTGTCTGTTCCACTTCCTCCCTGCGTCCGAGCAGATGCGAGTTGCGCGGATGCACAGTGGATGCCTAGCAGATATAGCGGATGCGTAACGGATGCAGAACGGATGCCTAGCGGATGCGTAGCGGATGCAGAACGGACGAATTGGATACATTTTCCGCGCAAAAGTTTTGAGCAGCTCAAAACTTTCTGAGCGGATGAAACGTCAATAAACGGATGCTGGATGGATAGAGAGGAAGCAAAACGGAGGCAGTGAGTACATCGCGTTTTCCAACGGATGGCAAGCTTTTTTGTCCGTTTTACATCCTCTTTGCATCCGTTGGTGCAGTGTGACAGGGGCTTTAGGAAAGGTGTGAAGTCAATAGTAGAAAGTTTAAGGTTAAAGTTTTTGGGGTTTGGGGAAGAAACCACAGAGTCAGGTAGAGTATTCCAGACATTGATCACTCTGTTGCTGAAGTCGTATTTTCTACAATCAAGTTTGGTGCGGTTTACCTTGAGTTTGTATCTATTGTATTGCTATGGTTGAAGCTGAAGTATTCATTGACAGGTAGGACATTGCAATGTATGATTTTATATACTATACTTAGATCGGACCGAAGGCAGCGTAATTCAACATTTTCTAGGCCTAGAATTTCAAGTCTGGTGGCATAAGGTATTCTGCAATGAGTAGAGGAGTGGAGAACTGTTCTTGTGAAATATTTCTGGACTTCCTCAACTGTGTTAATATCGGATACATAATGTGGGTTCCAGACTGATGAGCTGTATTCAAATATTGGTCTAGCAAATGTTTTGTAGGCTCTAGTTATTAGTGTAATATTACCAGAGAAAAAGCTATGTGAGATTAGGTTAACAACTCTTAATGCCTTTTTGTCTATGTAGTTGCAGTGGGCTCTAGCACTTAGATCATTGGAGATGAGCATTCCAAGATCCTTGACAGAGTTTGGATCCTCAAAAAAGTCTTGACTATTCAGCCTGTATTTTATATTTCCACTACTGGTTCTACAGAATCTGTTGAATACGACCTCTGCACCACTGATATGAGCGACTTTCCTGTCTTTTTATGTTGAATCTATTTTTCTGGAGGCCTACAAGCTCTCTGACTTTTTATGCTTCAATTAAATCCAAAAGGGAAGATATGAGAACTCCTCCAAGGGGCCTTTTTTAGACTGAGGCATACTGGCAACAAGGAATATGTGTGCATGTGTGATTGTACACATGTATTTGTGCAAATGTATAAATCACTGAAATGGAAGCACAAATCATAACATCAGTCACAATAAGTACAAAGAATTGAAGAAACTTCTTGAATGAGAAGTGAAACCTATTCAAGGAATAAGGAAGTCCAGTTGCCTTTTGAAAATGCACCTTTGGGACAAGTTACCAGTTCTTTACAAATCTTAGTCTTCAGTAGTTCAAAGTAACATACACAGGTTCTGTTCCATAATATCATCCTCCATATTTATATAAGAATTAATCACATACGTCCCGTGGTTAAATGGGGATGCAAACTGAAATAAATAACCTTTTCAAATAATGCAACAATGTCCTTCTGCTCTTATCAGACACTAGTCCTTCCTTATAATGAAATCCATTTTTATCTGTACAATGTTTATTTTTTATCTTTTTTCCATTTTACTTGCCTCTTTTCACTCATTGGGGTCATACATTAGTCATTATTTTTAAGCTTTGAAGTGTTGCATAAGCATCACACATAGTATATATTTCCACAAGTGGCTTGTTTGTTTTTAGCAGAATGGGTGAATCTACTCCCTATTTGTTATCCTTTTTTCCTGCTCAGAAACATATACCTGGACAACTTTAAAAAAATAATAATAAAAACTGGTACAATGACATCATCTGCTTCACTCAAATGTTCATTCATTTATGTTAATTCTGGAGAAGGTAAAAGGAAAGAATGAAAAGTGAGACTTTTTAAGGCTAGGTCACACTGGCCGACGGATGCAAAACGTATGCAAAAAGGACACAGCGGACGAGCAAATTTTCGGGGGTGGCTCCATCCATTGTCATCCGCTCCCAAAAGTGGCAAAAATTTGCATAAACAGAATGGAAAAGAAAGGAAAAGAACGGACGTGGGTAGTATGTAGCGGGGATGTTAAACGGATGTTCATAGGAAGCCTAGAGGATGTATTTCGGATGCAAACTGTTCACTGCTCATCCTTTCTATTTCCATGCTACTAACACTGTGTAAACGTTCCGTGTACCTTTTGTTTCCTTCCTCTTTCCGTTTTCAGCTGCAGCGGATGTGAGTTCAGGGGATGCTCAGAGGATGCAGAGACGATACAGCGGACGTTTAACAGATGATAAATGGACATAGAACGTTTGTTGCTTGTATGTCATGGATTTACATCGTACACAGCGGAAAGTTCATCCGCTCAAAAAGTTTTGTGCAGCTCAAAACTTCTTGGGCAGATGAAATCTCAGTGGATGGATGCTCAAAGGATAGTGCGTATGAAACACGTATGCAGTGAGTACACAACGGATGCATAGCGTTTTCCAACGGATGGCAAGCTTTTTTTAATGTTTTACATCCTCTTTGCATTCGTTGGTGCAATGTGACATGGGCTTTACCAAATTATGTCTGCAGAGAGCTAACCTTCCCCTTCCATTCCTCAATCTTCATTCTAATTAGCTAGGTCAATCTTCTCAAACCTGATGAATTCTTGACTATGGCTTACAAAAATTCCAAACCGGAATAATCTTTATCCTAAAATAGAATAACTGCAGCAGGGATAGGAAAATTGATAGCAATAGCAATAGCATTTAGACTTTTATACTGCACCAATACTTTACAACACTCTCAGAATGCTTTACAAATGTCAGCATATTGCCCCCAATAATCTAGGTCCTCATTTTACCAACCTCTGAAGAATGGAAAGCTGAGTCAATCATAAGCCAATCAGGAACAAACTCCTGGCAGTAGGCAGAATCAGCCTGCAATACTGCATTCTAACTAGTGAGCCATCATCGCAACCCCTTGGATATCCACCGGAGGCTTCGGACCAACTCTCATCAATCTTAAGCCCATGTCACACTGCACCAACGGATGGAAAGAGGATGTAAAATGGAGAGAAACACTTGGCATCCGTTAGTTAACGCTATGCATCTGTTCTGTACTCACTGCATACATTTTTCATACTCTCTATCCGTCCAGCACCCGTCGACTGAGATTTCATCCACTCAAAAAGTTTTGAGCTTCACAAAACTTTTTCAATGGATGAAGTATCCAACGTGTCTGTTCTACATCTGTTATGCATATGGGGAACATCCATTATAGGTCCGTCATCATCCATTACGCGTTCGCTATATCCGCTAGGCATCCGCTGCGCATCCGCGCAACTCACATCTGCTCCAGCGGAAAACGGACACAGGGAGGAAGTGAAACGGACGTGGAACGGACACACAGCGTTAGTAGCATGGATGTAGAAAGGATGAAAGTGGATGCAGCTCGCATACAAAGCATTAAAATGGAAAAAATGTTCGCAGAGGGGACGTATCTCAGATATTTAGAATGTCTGCAGGATGTCTAGAGGATGCAAAAGGACACCTAGCGGAAAACCTATATTTCCTATAAAAAGGGGGAGGAACTCACCTGGATTCAGCTCGGATATAAAGCATTAAAACAGAAAAAACATTCGTATAGTGGACGTATCTCGGATATTTAGGATGTCTGGAGGATGTCTAGAGGATGCAGAATGACACCTAACGGAAAACCTATATTTCCTATAAAAAGGGGGATGAACTCACCTGGATCTCACTTTCAGTCCAGCAGCCCTGGTGTGCAGACCTCTGCAGCCTTCCTCTTGCTCTTGCTCTTCTACAGCATCCAGTCATCTCCACCATGGATCATCACACACTCCTTTTGGTAGCCACCATCGTTCTACAACAGTGCGAAGCCCTCTACAGGCTCTTTCACCTGTTCTACGGGAAGAAAAGGAGGCGGCCAAGAAGTGTCTGGGTCCGAAGATGGATCACGAGAAGAGCCGAGTACGGACTGTATGACAAGCTGATGGTGGAGCTGAGGAACGAAGACACTCGTGCATTCCAGCACTTCGTGAGGATGCCTCCAGCCATGTTTGATGAAGTGTGGAGCGGCTGAGACCCAGGTTGACCAAGGCAAACACCAACTTCTGGCCCAGCCTGGACCCTGGGCTGAAGGTGGCACTGACTCTGTGCCACCTGGCCTCAGGGACCATGTACAGGAACATGCAGTACGCCTGGAGGGTGCCACACAACACCATCAGCATTGTGGTCAGAGAAGTAGTACAGGCCATCATCAAAGAATACCTGGAGGAGCTCCTCCAGTGCCCCTCCACTGAAGAAGGATGGAAGAAAGTCCAGCTTCAGATGCCCAGCTATAAATGCCAGTCACCTCAAGGAGGGGCTGGAATGCAACCTCATCATGGGCTTCCCAGATCGAGACCCCCTTCCCAACAACACACAAGATGTGCCCTACTTCATCATAGGGCATGATGCCTTCTCCCTCAGAACCTACCTCATGAAGCCCTACACTTCCAGATGCCTCACTCATGAAGCGAGGATCTTCAATTACAAGCTGTCCAGGGCAAGGCGGGTGGCATCCTGGCCAACAGGTTCCAGGTACTTCTCACCACCATGCAGCATCACCCAGAGACCATGAGGAACATCGTGGAAGCTTGCTGCATCCTGCACAATCTCATGCGCACCCGCTACCCAGTCTTGCAGAACAGGCTCGTGGACTGTCAACAAGGCAATGGGGACATGGAGCCTGGTGAATGGAGGCAAGGGTGAAACCTGATAGATACTGTGGATGTGCAAGGCCCCAACAGAGCTTCACGTGAAGGGAAGAAGCAGCGCCACCTCCTGAAACACTGGTGCAACTCCCCAGCTGGAGCAGTGGAGTGGCAAGACAGGATGGTAGATGCTTAATGGATGCTTCCTTGAGCCTGTCTCATCACACTGAGATTGGGCAATGTATATTGAGTGGCCCTACAATGAACAGGGCATTTAATAAAGAGTTGTGTATATGTTGAAATGTGTTGATGAATGATTAAATTGTTATTGATAATAAAGGACCATAGGTGTGGCACCTGGGAGGGTGGACCATATAGTCCCACTATGCTTGCACTGGAGGCTTATCTATCCCAGAGCTATTACCCATTCCACAGGTATCCCTGCCCATCCCACTGCTATCCTTACCCATCCCACAAGCATGCAAAGGCTTAAACCATTTCTAAAAGTTTCCACCAAGACTTTATTTACTAAAAGAACTGAACCAAGTGTGTGAAGCAAAGATAAACTTTATTAATAACAAACTGTAAAAGCAAAATGACTCAAGTAAAGTGTCCCAAGCACAGATAAAGTCAACAGGTAGCAACCCAGTCTCTGGCACTCTTCTCAGTCACTCTGAGATGTGCCCATAGTCTCAGGGATGAAGGGTGCTGTGGAGGTGGCAGTGGCTGGAGTGCTGGTCTGAGGTGCCAATGGGGTGCCTGGCCCCGAGAGGACAACAGGGGGTGGTGTGTGGAGGAAGCTCTCAGAGAGCTGGCTCAGTCCTATGATGTTGAGAGCCCCTTCCTCCAGGACATGGGGCGTCAGTCCCAAGACCGATGACAGATGTTCTGAGGCCAGGCTTGGCTGTGGTGTGGAGGAAGGAGGAGTGTAGTGGGGCTGTCTGGTCTGCAGGTGAGCGAGGTGAGGCGTCGGTGGCATCTGTGGCATCTGTGGCATCAGTGGCATCAGTGGCATCAGTGGCATCGGTGGCATCGGTGGCATTGGTGGCATCGGTGGCATCGGTGGCACCTGTGACGTGTGATGAACCTGTGCCTGGACTGGGAAGGGCTGCCTGTGCTGCTGGAACCCCTGATAGCCATAGTTTTGGTAGGTGAGGGGCTGTGGAAAGCCTTGGAAGGGCTGTGACATCACCTGGGGTGGAGGAGCAGACCTGGACTGGGTCTGAGCAGGTTCAGCTGGGTCTGGAGGGTGGTGCAGAAGACCTGTGATCCTCTCCTTGATCACCTGGTACTGTAATTCAGATATGTCCATGAGGGTCTGGTTGACGTAGGTGAGGAAGGGCTTTCTGTTAGAGGATGGTATGTCGGAGTGTACCAGCTGAGAGAGGAGATCTACGCTGCTTTTGATGCTGTCCCTGATCTCCAGCAGGACAGTGTGGCTCTGTCCCTCCGGTCTGGCTTTCTGCCTGCTTTCTGTGGAGGTGGAGGTGGGGGTGGGGGTGGGTTGGTCTCTGGTGGCAGTGGCCTCCTCTTGCTCCAACTGCGTCAGGGGGTCCTCCACGCGCTCTACCACGGGGAGTGCAGCTGTTGGGGGGGTCTCTGTCATGGGACGCTCCACAGATACCTGCCTGGACACAGAAGCTGACTCTTGGCCAAAAGAGCACTGGCTCTCTGTGGGCTGCCTGAGAGAGAGGGTTGACAGAGGAGCTGCTCCTCGGTGGCGGACCTTACCCTCCAAGAAGCTGCACTTGGCCATCATGCAGGTCTCCCGGTCGGTGAGCTTGACCGCGGCCTGTCCAGACTTCTTCAGGTTCAGCTTCCCGTACCAGGTGTGTGCATGTGCTTCCACCAGCCAAGGAGCACCTCCAAAGTGTAGCCCAGGCTCTCCGCCTTCTCTCTCCAAGCAGCCTGCTTCTGCTTGGTGTCTCAATAGAGCCTGTGTTCCTTCCGCCAGAGTTACTCATTCTCCCTCAGCCATTCGAGCACCTCATCCTCATGTTCCTCTTCAATGGAGTACTGTCTCCTCTCCCTGTCATGCGATTGTGTCTTCCTCCCTCTGGCAGGGCCTTCTGGGCCCTCATCAGTAGGGCTTTGAGGTTCTAGGGGCTGGTCCACCACATCACCACCACCACCATCACCAGCAGCAGCAGCAAAAGCAGCACCAGCAGCACCAGCAGCACCAGCAGCACCAGCAGCACCAGGAGCACCAGGAGCACCAGCAGCAGCACCAGCAGCACCAGGAACAGCAACAGCAGAGTAAGCACCAGCAGAAGCACCAGCAGAGTAAGCACCAGCAGAAGCACCAGCACCAGCAGAGTCAGCACCAGCAGCAGAAGCCCCAGCAGAAGCAGAGTCAGAACCAGGGGGTGAGATGGTGGCCCTGTCCTTCTTGCCAGGGCTGGCAGGAGTAGGCACAGACTTCCTCTTCTTCCCCATGGTTGTTGGCTAGAGATGTGTCTGGCAGCAGGTCTTTCCTCTGAATGGTGACCTGCTTGCGAGCTGCCTCCTTTTATATCCACGGGGCTGATGCAATGTATCCTCCCCATATGCGCAGTGAATGCTTTGCAGCCGCTAGGCATCCGCTAGACATCCGTGATGCATCTGCGTCATCCGCTAGGCATCCCCTCTGCATCCACCCCTTCCGCTGCGCGTCTGCTTCGCTATGCTCCCCCGGTATCCCTGCGGACGTGTCATCCGCTTCCATCCGCTAGGCTTCCATGGAGCATCCGCTTAACAACCTCGCTACATCCTCTCCCCGTCCGTTCCTTTCCATTGTTGTCCTCTCTGTTTATGCAAATTTGGGGCACTTTTGAGAGCGGATAACAACGGATGGAACATTTTCTCGTCCGCTGTGTCCTTTTTACATCCGTTTTGCATCCGTCGGCTGATGTGACAGGGCCTTTAACATGGCAAGAATTGGTAGGAAAATGTAATCAAAACACCAGGAGAGAACTAGGTCCAGCTTAGTCTAAAAAAAAATACAAATCAAAAAGACTGATATTTTTGTGCAGTCCCTCCTAGCCAACTATTTCAGTCTGTTTCCACTTAGTAGAAGGGTCAGCCCCAATGGACATGCTCTCCCATGGTGGCAAGTTAGGGATGATTAGTGGAAAAGACAAATTTGAGCAATGAAAAGCAAGAGTGCTCCCTGGAAAAGCAATGTCCTGCAGTTGTTTTAATGACTTTTTTCTACATTGCCAATTATTTCCATTTCTTCCATTGAGAAAAAAAAAAGGCCTATCTTGGGGGCTTTACCATTGGACAAAAATATCCCTTTCAATAAAGCATTTTCTAATAACATCATAAAAGGGAGGAGGCAGAGGGGGGGGCA
>BLBF01000004.1:16260406-16278542 GCA_015471245.1 Laticauda colubrina | reverse complement strand
AAAGAAAAGAAAAGAAAAGAAAAGAAAAGAAAAGAAAAGAAAAGAAAGAAAATTATCAGTCCCACCCAACTGACTTCCTCATTCTGCCTAGTATGGCTTTCTGTCAGGCGGAGCTCCATTCAAAATCCAGGAAAGAAATACTTAGACTCTTTAGTTTAGAGAAAAGATATCTTTTACTGAAAGTGAAGTGGTAGCAACCAAAGAATTCTGAATCTGAGAAATTAGGCGCGCAATTCACATATACAAAGTGATGGAAGTGTTCCCACCCCCAATAGTTCAGATGAAACTTCCAATTAGAAGTTGTGAATATGATCATGTGGGCATCTTCAGGTGATGATGAGGCCTCTGTCCATTGACCTTGGCATACTTTGATAACGGGTTGCAGTTGCGCAGAGAAAAGAAAGCTAAGCGAGAAATAGAAACCTAACTCTATTGTATGCTTTCCCCCCCCCCCCATTTACACAACAGAAGAATGTAACACCAACAGCTCACTTCCCAGACTTATCCCTACCTCCCCTTCCCCCCGTTACTTATGGCAGCCGAAAGATGCAAAGCGATAGTAGAAGATCTTGAAGGCTGACACTTTCATCCCATTCTGTAAAATTAAAAGATGACTATTTCCCCAATCTTGTGGACCAGGAGATAAAATGAGTTATGTTAACATTGCTTGTTGTTGTCTTAGACAATTGTTGACAATTATTTTAATTGCTGTTTATTTTTGTGCACCTCCTTGAGTCGCTGCCAATGGACAGGTGGCCACATAAATTGTATAAATAAGTAAATAGAAACCCAGCTGGTGAAAATTTGCCCACCCAATTTTAAGCCCATGTCACACTGGCCAACGGATGCAAAAAGGACACAGAGGACAAGCAAAATGTTCTATCCATTGTTTCCGCTCTCAAAAGGGCCAAAAATTTGCATAACCGGAGCGGATAACACGGACGCGGGGAGGACGCAGGGCGGATGGAAAGCGGATGCGGAACGGAAGCCTAGCGGATGGAAACGGATGGGAGCAGATGGGAGTGGGTGGCACATCCGCAGGACTTCCGGGGGGCCTCAGCGAAGTGGACGCGGAACGGAAAGAGCAGATGCAGAGTGGACGCCGAACAGATGAAGCGGATGCACAGCGGATCCACAGAGGATGCACAGCAGAAGCCTAATGGATGCTTGGCATTCACTGCGCATGCGGGGAGGAGGCATTGCGTCAGCCCCGCGGATATAACGGAAGCAGCTCGGAAGCAGGTCGCCATTCAGAGGAAAAACCTGCTGCCGGACACATCGACTGCCTTGCTTGCCCTGCCTGCAAGCCTTGCTGCCAGCCTCCCTGACAGCCTTGCTGCCAGCCTCCCTGCCAGCCTTGCTGCCAGCCGGTCTGCCTGCCAGCCTTCCTGCCAGCCTTCCTGCCAGCCTGCCTGCCAGCCTTCCTGCCTGCCTTGGTGCCAGCCTCCCTGCCAGCCTTCCTGCCAGCCTTGGTTCCTGCCAGCCTCCCTGCCAGCCAGCAACCCCACAACCATGCGGAAGCACAGCAAGCCTCAGCCATCTGCTGCCAGCCCTGGCAAGAGGGACAGGGCTACCATCCCACCCCCTGGCCCTCACTCTGGTTCTGCTGGGGCTTCTGCAGAATGGGCTCGTTCTTCTGGGGCTGGTGCTTCTGCTGTTTCTGCTTCTGGAGGAGCTGATGACAAGCACTCCAGCACCAGCCACCTCCACAGCACCTGCACCCTTCACCCCTGAGACTGAGCGACCAAGAGGAGTGCCAGAGACTCATTTTTGTCTTATAGCTTGTTGTTAACAAAGTCTATTTTTGATTCATACACTTGCTTCATTTCTTTTTTTTAATAAAGTTTTGGTGGAAACTTTTAGAAATGGTTTAAGCCTTTGCATGCTTGTGGGATGGGTAAGGATAGCTTTGGGATGGGTTAGGATACCTGTGGAATGGGTAATAGCTGTGGGATGGGTTAGGTTAACAGTGGGATAGATAAACCTCCAGTGCAAGCATAGTGGGACTGTATGGTCCACCCTCCCAGGTGCCACACCTACAGCCCTTTATTATAAATAATAATGTAATAATTATCCACACATGTCAACATAAACACAACTCTTTATTAAATGCCCTGTTCATTGTAGGCCAACCAAACATACATGGCCCAATCTCATCCGTGTGATGAGACAGGCTGAAGGAAGCATCCATTAAGCATCTACCATCCTGTCTTGCCACTCCACTGCTCCAGCTGGGGAGTTGCACCAGTTTTTCAGGAGGTTGCACTGCTTCTTCGCTTTATGTAAAGCTCTGTTGGGGCTTTGCACATCCTTAGTGTCTATCAGGTTTCGCCCTTGCCTCCATTCCCCAGGCTCCATGTCCCCATTGGCTTGTTGGAGGTCCACGAGCCTGTTCTGAAAGACTGGGTAGCGGGTGCGCATGAGATTGTGCAGAATGCAGCAAGCTTCCATGATCCTCCTCACGGTCTCTGGGCAATGCTGCATGGTGGTGAGAAGTACCTGGAACCTGTTGGCCAGGATGCCAAAGACGTTCTCCATGACCCGTCTTGCCCTGGACAGCCTGTAGTTGAAGATCCTCTCTTCACGGGTGAGGAGTCTGGAGGTGTAGGGCTTCATGAGGTAGGTTGTGAGGGAGAAGTCGTCATCCCCCACGATGAAGTAGGGCACATCTTGTGTGTCGTTGGGCAGGGGTTCTGGATCTGGGAAGCCCACTATGAGGTTGCGTTCCAGCCCCTCCTTGAGGTGACTGGCGTTGTATACCTGGGCATCTGAACATGAGCTGTTGCCTGAAGCATCGAAGTACATGAACTTGTAGTCAGCATTGACCATGGCGAAGAGGATGATGCTGAAGAAGCCCTTGTAATTGAAATAAGTGGACCCCGAGTTGGCTGGAGATTTGCAGGTCACGTGCTTGCCATCTATGGCTCCAACAGTGTGTGGGAAGTTCCACTTCTGATACCACTGCTCTGCAACTTTCTTCCATCCTTCTTCAGTGGAGGGGTACTGGAGGAGCTCCTCCTTGTATTCTTCGATGATGGCCTGCACCACTTCTCTGACCACAATGCTGATGGTGTTGGATGGCACACTCCAGCCGTACTGCATGCTGCTGTAGGAGGTCCCTGAGGCCAGGTGGCACAGAGTGAGTGCCACCTTGAGCCCAGGGTCCAGGCTGGGCCGGAAGCTGGTGTTTGCCTTGGTCAACCTGGGTGTCAGACGCTGCACAACTTCGTCAAACATGGCTGGAGGCATCCTCATGAAGTTCTGGAACGCCCGAGTGTCTTCGCTCCTGAGCTCCACCATCAGCTTGTTGTACAGTCCGTACTCTGCTCTTCTGGCGAACCATCTTCGGACCCAGACACTTTTTGGGTGGCTCCTTTTCTTCTCATAGTAGTGTTCACAGAGCCTGTAGATGGCTTCGCACTCTTGCAGAACGATGGTGGCTGCCGAAAGGACTTTGTTACAATCCACGGTGGACATGACTGGATGCTGTGGAAGAGGAAGAGGCAGATGAAGGCTGCAGAGGTCTGCACCGCTGGGCTGCTGTTCTGAAAATGAGATGCAGGTGAGTTGCTCCTCCCTTTTATAGGCAGTATAGGTTTTCCGCTAGACATCCTCTAGGCATCCTGTAGGCATCCTCTAGACATCCTTAATATCCGAGATAAGTCCCCTCTGTTTTTTCCGTTTTAAACGCTTTGTTTCCGTTCTGCATCCGCTAGGCATCCGTTCTGCATCCGTTCCGCTTCCTCCCCACGTCCGGGCGGATGGAGTTGCGCGGATGCGTAGCGGATGCCTAGCGGATATAGCGGATGCGTAACGGATGCATAGCAGATGCAGAACGGACGAACTGGATACATTTTCTGCGCAAACGTTTTAGGCAGCCCAAAACTTTTGGAGCGGATGAAACGTCCATAAACAGATGCTGGACGGATAGAGAGGAAGCCAAATGGAGGCAGTGAGGACATCGCGTTTTCGAATGGATGGCAAGGTTTTTTGTCCATTTTACATCCTCTTTGCATCCGTTGGTTCAGTGTGACATGGGCTTTAATTTTACCTAACCAATATAAATTTAGTGGAAACTTTAAGAACCTTAAAAGAGAGCAAATAAATCCCTTGAAGCTGCCTATCCTACAGTAAGAACCTTTCATTTGTATGCCTGTTATCTCAGCTATCTTTATCATAGTAGTTTACAATGAGGCCACAAGCAAAAAAAAAAGCTTTTTGTATACTGTAAAGCAATGGGATTTTAAAATAGCAAACTGTAATGTAGATTTTAGAAGAAAACAAAAAAGGTCATCTATAGATCCAGCAGCATATGATCAAGAATCTCCACAGACATCTTCTTACATTTTATCTGTTCTGTTTCACAGTTCTCTTGAAAGGTTGAAGAACATTGAACTGGTCTAAATATTTTCTCAGGTTAGAGGTGTGTAGAGAGGCCAGAGAGCTATTTAGATCCAATACATCACCCATCCTGCCTTTGTTCAACATTTTAAGATTTCTTTCAAGATCCAGATTTCCCAATTTCCAGAAAAGCCAGTCACAAAAATGATGTAATTATAGGAAGGAAGATCCATTGTTTGAGGTTTCCCTTCCAGTCTCATAAGAGGCAATTTGAGGAACCCCATCATCCTAAAATATTGTAAACAAAGTTATAGGATTGTACTCTGAAGTTTGTTTCAGATTTTAGGATACTAGTTTTTAATCTGACTGACCATAGAATTAAGGATAGGATGCTTCTCATAAGTCAGAAATGCATATTAGTAATTGCTTTGGCTATTTTTATTATTCTGATTCTTTGTCAACCTCTGACCCAATTTCAATATTACTTCTTAAAAGGCTAAATGCCATATGATTAGTTGTTTCATTGTTCCAGTCTAATGCGACTTCTAAGAATAATAACAAAATGATTTGTGTGTGTTTTTTTAAACACATTGCAGCCTTAAAAAAAATGTTGCAATATGTCATGGATGCAGCTTCCCCAAGTGTCTGCAGATAGTTTTCCCATGAATAAAATTTTGGAAACCCAAAATGAAAACAAACCACTTCTCAGCCATTTAGCAGGAATGTGACGTGGTTGATGATACTTGAAATCTAAGACACTTTAAGAAAGGGAAACAATTTTCCAGATCACTTGCATCAAATAGCGAATGCTGGAATATAAAGAGTAAGATGGAGCATGTGAGAGGAAAAGAGGCATTCCTGATATCCAATACAACAACAATATGATATTCTATTGGCTAAGGCAAAGAGCACTGATCATGTACTTTGTAATCCAAAACCCTTAACCTGCTTCATTTGTGTTCAGTTTTATGATATATATGTAAAGGCCATGTCACACTGCCCAACGGATGCAAAATGGACACAACGGATGAGCAAAATGTTCCATCCGTTGTTATCCGCTCTCAAAAGGGGCAAACATTTGCATAAGAAAAGCGTATAACACAGAAAGGAACAGACGTGGGGAGGACGCAGAGTGGATGTATAGAGGATGCAGAGCGGATGTATAGAGGATGCGTAGAGGATGCAGAGCGGATGCGTAGAGGATGCAGAGCGGATGCAGAGCGGATGCATAGAGGATGCGTAGAGGATGCAGAGCGGATGCAGAGCGGATGCAGAGCGGATGCAGAGCAGATGAGCTGCATCCGCTTTCATCCTTTCTCCATCCATGCTACTAACGCTGCGCGTCTGTTCTGCTTCCTCCCTGCGTCCGTTTACCGCTGGAACGGATTTGAGTTGTGCGGATGCACAGCGGATGCCTAGCGGATATAGCAGATGCGTAATGGATGCAGAATGGATGTCCCCCGTATGCCTAGAGGATGCAGAACGGATGCATTGGATACATTTTCCGCTCAAAATTTTTGGGTAGCTCAAAACTTTCTGAGTGGATGAAACGTCAATAAACGGATGCTGGACGGATAGAGAGGAAGCAAAACGGAGGCAGTGAGTACATCGCGTTAACCAACGGATGACAAGCTTTTTTGTCCGTTTTACATCCTCTTTGCATCCGTTGGTTCAGTGTGACATGGGCTTTAATTATAGTTTTGACCTCCCCCACTTTTGATGAAAGACATGAAACAGAAGTAATTCTCATATATAAAACAGCAATTTAGCTTGGTCTCATTTTCAAGTCATGTTGCTACTACATACAGTCTCTTCTATGCATCCTTGAGCCAATCATGAATGTAAGGTTTGCACATCTTTAGTTAGTTATACCATAGATGAACTGCAGGCAGTTCTTGATCAAAAGTCAAAAGCCCTCCCCAGTCATTTTAACACTCTGGAAATTCCAAGAATGGGAAAGAAGTGAGATAGGAAGGAGGAGGAGGAGGAGGAAGAGGAAGAAGAAGAAAAAGGGGGGAAGGAAGGGCTAAAATCCTGCTTTTTTGTTTTGTTTTTGCTATTGTCCTGTCAGCAGTACGAGCTTCCCCAATCTGTTACTCTCAAAGAAATATAGGAGAGGAATCAAGCAGCACACTCTCATTTCCCTCAAAAGAAAAACAGGAGATGAATCAAGCAGCTCAGTCTCACTTCCCACCTCACAAATCCACACTGAATTTACAGGTAGGCAGAGAAATCTTATATTTAGTATTAGGAAAGATATACACAACTTGTGACACTCCAGATATTGCCAAAATACAAAGTTCAGCATTACTCACCAACAATCATGCTTCCCATAGATTCAGGAAGTTGCAAATTAGCAACATTTGGTAAGTCATAAGTGGATTACCCTTGCCTTAAGAGATACCTAAATAGATTCAGTGATGGATCGAGAATATATCTCTAATCATAATTATTAATTTTCCATTCTTATTTATTTCTGTGATTCTCCTGATCCCTTATAGTAGGGGTGCCAAACTCACGTCATCACGGCAGCATCATGTGATGTATCGGGACTTTTTCCCCCTTTGCTAAAGTGGGTGTGGGCGTGGCCAGCACGTGACACATCTGGTCCATGGGTCATGAATTTGACACCCCTGCCTTATAGCATCACCTTCTTTACATATCACCTTCTTCATCATCTAAAAGAGCTACTGGTTTTCTTTTTAAAAAATGAAATCCTTGCACAATACTTGGTTTTAATTATGGTTTGTTGAATAAACCAGAAATAAATAAATTAATCTGATAAATTCCCATTGCTTGTTTGTAATTTCCTGTTCAAATCCTGAAGGGCTTGTTTTTCCTTTTTAGTTGAACTGCCCTTTCATTCTGTGAATTTGCTAGAGGATGGTCTGGAGTATTAAATCAATCCAGGAATAAGCCAGGGAACTAGCAAAATTCAAGGGAAAAAATTACTTCAAAGGTAAAGGGACAGTGATGTAGAACTCCTTAAAACAGATACATCCTTTGCTGGGATCTCACTGTTGTCCATCATCTCAACAAATTTTCATTTGGGTTAAAGAGTTGCAGAGAAGTGCATGCACACACTTTGGCTTTTGGATTCAAGCATTGAACATTCCTTACAAATTATACAGATCCATTCATTCTGAATCAGGCCACCAAAAATTGTACCAAATGATACTAAAATAAGCTATACTCAGTGACCTCATTCTCACATAATGCTAAATCAAAACCAAATTGCCCTATAGTTGACAGCAGTATATGAATTAATATCTTAACTGTTTTTCTGCCAAAAGCTAAAGACATCTATGTATCTGATGTACTTCTGTATCTTTTATATTAGTTTTGGGAATATTTTTTCCATTCATCATGTTAAAATAGTAGTTTCAGGGAGTCTTGTAGCTGGTTGAATAACTTGAATAAAGACCTGGGAAACCTATAAATGGAGAGGGAAAAATATGGGTGGCTCCCACCTTTTATCTAATAATTCTGTCATTACATGCCAAACAATATGAAAATATCAAGTTCTGAATTTATGAAGCTCACAGGGAAATAAGGTAGCCAAGGATGGCAGCACCATGGATAGCTCCAAACAAGCCACTTGCTCTACTTTATGGAACAAGAATCATAAATAGATTAACATTTTTATATCTTGACACCAGAGATACGGTGGCTCAGTGGCTTAATGACACAGGAGATGGTCTTTACTCCAGCTACTTATTTATTTAATAAGAAAATTTGTATTGCTACCTATATTCACACTGGGTAACTCAAGGTGGTTTACAAGGATATAAAAACACTATATAAAAAATTAAAAATAATAAAAAGAAAAATAATAAAATAAGTCCTGGCATTGTGTGTGGGGTAAGCTCCTATCACTTGCATCAGCTTCTGTCTACCTAACAATTTGAAAGTATGTTCTATGCAAGTAGATAAGTAGGTAGGGAGACAAGTTGGGGCTCCCTACCTTTGGTAGGGAGACAAGTCGGGGCTCCGTGCAGGCTGTCAGATTCCTGCCAGTTCTGAATCTTCCTGGCTGGGACACCCATTCGAGAGGCAGCTCCAGGAAGGGAAGTGGCTTTGGATGCTGCTGCAGGATGAGCTGCTTGTCTTTCTTTCTGGTGTGAAGCCAGCTTACTCTTCTATGGTGCAATGTCCTACAACAGAGCTGGTAAATTGGCAGCCAATCTATTACTCTGCAATAGCATTGTGGTCTCCTGGCTAATGTAACAACACCAATCAATCATTATCATCGCCGTCATCATCTTGACACCCAAACCTTCATTTTGACTCTTCCAATTTCTGCCTAGGGTTTTGAGATAGCCTGTGTTGAGAATCCACAACAAGTGTGGATTGTGCTGCTCTTGAAGGTGGAAGTGCTGGCTCTTAATTTTGGAGTAAAGCTTGTCTATGAAGAATCTATAGAATTTCTGGTTGAACTCAAGAGACCTCCACTTTTGCAGTGATACACCACTGGCATTACTGGGTCCTTGCATTTATGTTCAAGCCATTGCTGGACTCCAAGGCCATAACAACTTTCCCCTCTCACCCAGCCCAAAATTTGACCCCAAATTTACAAAATAAAATTAGAGATGTGCAAATTAATATCTACCCAACTGGAATTTTAAATGATATGAACAGTTAAGGCAAGCTTTATTACAATCTGTAGCCCCAAAAGGCCAGTATGTTTGAGAACAATATTACAATTCATTTACTTCATAAAATCAATATAGATATAATTATTATACAGAAATGCAAAATAATGTTTCAGAAAATATTTGGAGGTGGGGTTTCTTTAGAAGATCTGATGCAAATTTAATTGATCAACATTAAATTATGTATCAACAAAAATCTAGTCCTATATATCAAGGAGACTTCATGCATTAAATCAGCTACTTTTCAGTTTTTAAAGGTAATATGCTCTTCTAGGAGATGGATAAAATATATTTTCCAAACAGATGTCATTTTAAAAAAGACCACTGGCTTTTAGTAACCAAAGACTTCATCCTGAAATTGGAACATGGAACATCAGATATTAATTGGTGTTCATGTTCCAATTTCAGGCTGAAGTCTTTGGTTACTAGAATATCCTGACCCAAATATTAGCTAGGTTGGGATATCAGTAAATGTGGTTTATTTTATTTGAACTTGAAATTCATTAAAATTCAAATGCAGTTATTAAGTATTATAAATGCATTCAATATTTTCAACATATTTTTTCTCTCTCTTTTTTTTTCTTGATGTACGCAAGAAATACAAACCATAGAGTCCGCTTTTGGACAGTGCTGTAAGGGTCATGCCCAAAGATTTGGGTGGATGAAATGTGACCCCTTGGATACAAGCTGTGTATTTCTGAAACCAAAAAAACCTTCTTGCATATTTTCTCCAGTTCTTAATGACATTTGATATAATATGAAAACAGAGATTATGGCACAGTAAGGGGTTTTACAAAAAGTTGTTTGAAACCTGCTGACAATGCAAGCTTTTCCTGTACTTTATAATATATTGACATTTATGTCAGCTAAATTAGATCCCTAAGCATTCTCTTTAAGCTTGCTTTCACTGTAGCTGACATAACACAGAAGTAGGGCTCTTGGGTTATGATAGTTTTGCATAAATTGTTGCCTGACAAGAAGCCAGGGATTTGATGAAAGAATCTTAATGTTCCTTTAATGACTGGAGATGTTTTCTGAATGGGCAATTGACTACATGTTGGGTCTTTTATCAGAGCTCAGATCAGGTCTTGGAGTGGTGGTGAAAAGAGAAAGAAATAGGCTGTCTGTCACTTAAATTCGTTGGAAAGAAATCAAGGGTTTTTAAGTAAGATGTGGGGTACAATCTGAGGGCTCGAGATTTGCTCTTTACTGTAGAAACATTTGTTTGACTGCCTTGATGTTTTTCAACAAACATCAATTAGAACTGTGTATCCAACTTCACCAAGTTCAGAACTGTGATTTAGACAAACAATATCAAACCAGGCACTGTTAAAACAGTGTTGGTTCAATTTGGTTTAGATCCAAAATTAAACAACTTGGCAGAGAAGGGAAGAGAAAAGCAGGAAACCAAGATGTATTCTGGAAAGCCATAGGTGTTTTCTCTGAGCTAAAATGGGAGACATGCAGCACAATATGAATCTAGTTAGTAAATATCCAAGAGCATTGAATTGGATCGATAGAACTACCAGGCTCTAAGGTCAGGAAATGGAGTTGCTGGAGCAGGTTAAAAAGAATCTGAAGGTAAGAAGACTGTCATGCATTCTAGGAAAATTAAAATTATTGAAGCCACATTGGACCACTAATGGGTCCAGTTAAGCTTTTAGAGAGCCCACAGTAACTCTGTTTTTTCTTGGAGCTTGTCTGAAGTAGGATACAAAGCACACATAGAATGTGCCTCCACCTTCTGATCAATCCTAAGAAATGAGAAGACTGGGTTATTCACCAAGCATTGCTTTGTGATAACTACACTCCACCTTGGACCTGCTGGCAGCTACTGTTGAATTCCCAGAATCAGTGATGGGGATTCATTCTGGAATGACAAGAAAAAGGACAGTGCAAACTTAATAGATTGATATTAAATTATGTATCAACAAAAATCTACTCCTATACATCAAGGAGACTTCATGCACGAAATCAGCTGCATTTCAGGTTTTAAAGATTATATAACAGATGGATAAAATGTAGCTTTCACAGAAAGGTTGCTCTCAAGGGAAACAATTGGTTGGCTATCTGTTTCAGGGTTATGTCAGGCTCAGGTGCCAGCTGGTCTTGAAAGGGTAAATTCTAGACAACCAGTACAAAACAAGTGCCCACTGACGTCAACTTTATTTGATTTATGAATGGATAGGTCAGCAGCCAATGAGAGTGAAAGAGAAGACAATGTTCACAATAGCCAGAATTTCATGTCATTCCCCAAGCACAGAGAAATTATGTCTCTTTTGTCTAATGTTTGCTAATTGTGTCCTAGGAGAAAAATAATACATTCCTTGCATGCTGGAGTAGATGACTTAATTGAAATGAATTAAAATTAGCTGCTCCTCTTAATAAAGTGGCTTCAAGGGATGGCACAATGTTTCCTAGTTCACATTCATCTTGTTCCAATAGTACATTGAGAAAGTACCCAGGGGGTTCACTGATCAAAGCAAGGGGAAAACATGATTTGTAAACCTTAGTATTCAGGAACCATAATTGCATACTCTGAATGAACAACATAAGCTCTGAACATTTCTTAATTCTTATAATGTCATTAAAATATATAGTATGAAGAAATGTTTTTATTGCAGTATTTTATAGGATGTTACTGTATGTGCAAATAAATGGAGGAGCTAATTTAGGATATTCTTTGAATAATGACCATCATCTTCCAGTGATGCTGGGAAAATAGCACTGTTGGCAATGTTGCCAAGTTACCAAAAATGTTCTCTCCAAGGAGTTTGCATTTATAATATCTCAGAATTTCCAACAATTTATTTCACATGGCTTGACTTGGCAAACGATTTGGACAATATACAAAATCCCCTATTCTGATAGGGAAGAATACATACACTTGGGTGTTCTCTACAATATCTGGAAAATGTACCTAATCCCCATTCTCCAGCATCTACATGTGTGATTCTGAAAGAAATATCCAAAGAGTATAATGATCAACCAATATTTATTAGAAAACCAATCTATCCTCAAATGACTCAGATAGACAAGGCTCTGACATCTTTACAAATTGCTGAGGATAAATAAATGAGCCATGGCTAGCATTTGGTTCTCCATTTTTAAAAATTGATTTGCACTTTGATTTATTGTAAGAAAGAACTTCACATTCATAAAGAAAGCAAGTCAAATTAGGTCCAAGTCATATCAAATATTGTCCCAAGACTTTTGATTGAAGAATTTCTATGGTAGCAGCTCTGTAGTTTGAATGAGCATAACACAGGCCTCCCAGGGCAAACTAAAGCCCATGTCACACTGCACCAATGGATGGAAAGAGGATGTAAAATGGAGAGAAACACTTGCCATCTGTTGGTTAACGCGATGCATCCGTTCTGTACTCACTGCGTCCGTTTTTCATACTCTCTATCTGTCCAGCATCCATCGACTGAGATTCCATCCGCTCAAAAAGTTTTGAGCTGCTCAAAACTTTTTGAGCGGAAAATGTATCCAATGCATCTGTTCTGAATCCGCAACGCATATGGGGAACATCCGTTCTACATCCGTCGTCATCCGTTACACATCCGCTATATCCACTAGGCATCCGCTGCGCATCCGCGCAACTCAAATCCACTCCAGCGGAAAACGGACACAGGGAGGAATTGAAACGGACACAGAACGGACACAAAGCGTTAGTAGCACGGACGGAGAAAGGATGAAAGCGGATGCAGCTCGCATACAAAGCATTTAAAACAGAAAAAACATTCACAGAGGGGACCTATCTCGGATATTTAGGATGTCTGCAGGATGGCTAGAGGATGCAAAAGGACATCTAGCAGAAAACCTATATTTCCTATAAAAAGGGGGAGGAACTCACCTGGATCTCACTTTCAGTCCAGCAGTCCTGCGGTACAGACCTCTTCAGCATTTATCTGGCTCTTGCTCTTCCACAGCATCCAGTCATCTCCACCATGGATCATCACACACTCCTTTTGGTAGCCACCATCGTTCTACAACAGTGCGAAGCCATCTACAAACACTTTCACCTGTTCTACAGGAAGAAAAGGAGGCGGCCAAGAAGTGTCTGGGTCCGAAGATGGATCACCAGAAGAACAGAGTACGGATTGTATAACAAGCTGATGGTGGAACTGAGGAACGAAGACACTCGTGCATTCCAGAACTTCATGAGGATGCCTCCAGCCATGTTTGACGAAGTTGTGCAGCGGCTGACACCCAGGTTGACCAAGCAGAGCACCAACTTCTGCCCCAGCCTGGACCCTGGGCTCAAGGTGGCACTGACTCTGCGCCACCTGGCCTCAGGGACCATGTACAGGAGCATGCAGTACGGCTGGAGGGTGCCACACAACACCATCAGCATTGTGGTCAGAGAAGTGGTGCAGGCAATCATTTTTTTTTTTTAAAGTTTTTATTAATTTTCTACAAACAGACAAACATACAAAACATTAAAAACATCTACTCTCATATATACTTCCGGTGTATCGGTTGGTTCATCAGTTTTGTGCATTCATTTTATAGTGTCAATTACAATTATATTGCATAACCACTCATATTGTCAATCCATATTCTAATATTACTAAAAAAAAAAAAAAAAAAAAAATCTTTTTCTGACTATACCTTTAATCATTCATGCTTTGCGAGATAACAATACTTCAAACAGTTTATTCTATAATTTATCGTATAATCATAACAAATCAATCCTAAAAACTCTTCATATATATAATATTAATGCTCTATTATTGTATTTTATCATCTAACCATTGATAAAAAAAACCCCAAATTGCATAAAATTGTTTATCTTCTTGTTCTCTAATTTCAAATGTCAATCTACTTATCTCAGCACATTCCAATATTTTCTTAATAATTTCTTCCTGCAATGGTATTTTCTCATTCTTCCAGTTTTTAGCAAATACAATCCTAGCCGCTGTTAATACATTTACAATCAAATATTTCAAGTCTTTATTATATATATCAGGTAAAATTCCCAATAAAAAGATCTCTGGTTTCAAGTCTATGTGTTTCTTTGTCATTTTTTCCAACCACATGTGAATTTTAGTCCAATATTTTCTAGCATTCTCACAAGTCCACGACATATGATAGTATGAGCCAGGTATCTGATGACATTTCCAACATTTTTCAGATTTATTCTTGAACATTCTTGCTATTCTTGTCGGGGGAAGGTGCCACCTGTAAAACATCTTATACAAGTTTTCTTTATATGCTATTGACATTGTCATTTTATAATTTTGAGACCACAATTTTTGCCATTGCTCTAAATCAATTCCATATCCAAAATTCTTCCCCCATGCAATCATAGTTTCTTTAACTTGTTCTTCCTCTAGCTTAATTCCCAATAAATAACCATATAACTTTTTAATCACTTTCTCATCAGTACCCATCAATATCTTATCTAAATCAGTCTGTTTATCATAGAATCCTTCCGTTTTAAAATCTTCAAGATATGTTGAGTGTATTTGCGCATATGAAAACCAATTCATCCTTATACCTTGTTCCTCTAAATTTTGGATCGTTTTAAGTCCACCCTTTTCATCCAACAGTTCCCCCATATCTAACTGTTTGTTCCTTTTTATAGATCATAGGATAGGAAAATGCTTCAATAGTCGATAACCAAACTGGAATTTTCAAATAACATTGTTTTTTTATCTTCTCCCAATTTAACCACAAAGACTCCCGTATATAATGTCTTCTGAAATACCCCTGTGTTTTAGTTCCCTTGTACCATAAAAAAGCATGCCAGCCCAACAGTAAATCATGTCCTTCTAATGTCAACAATCTATGTTTTTTTAATGTTATCCATTCTTTGACCCACATCAAACTTGCAGCTTGATAATACAATTCCCAATTAGGCAGGCCAAAACCTCCTCTATTTCTAGCATCTTGCAAAAGTTTTAACTTTATTCTCGCTTTTTTACCTTGCCATATAAACTTCAACATAATTTTATTTAAATCTTCAAAATAGTCTTTTCCAAGTCTAATTGGTATAGTTTGAAAGAGAAATAAAATTCTAGGTAAAATATTCATCTTAATTGTTGAAATTCTCCCTATTAATGACAATTGTAAATTTTCCCATTTCTTCAAATCTGTAATTATCTGTTGTTTAAGTTTAATATAATTATTCTCTTTTAATGTGCTACATCTTGCTGTCAAATATATCCCCAGATACTTAACCTTGTTTGTAATTTGAATTTTCAAAAGATCTGTCAGTTCTTCTCTTCGTCTCAATAATATGTTTTTTGTCAAAATCTTTGTTTTATCTTTATTTATTTTCAAGCCAGCCATCTCACCATATGTCTCTACCTTTTCCAATAACTTTGGAGCGGTTTCTAACGGGTCTTCCAGAATAAAAGCTAAATCGTCAGCAAAAGCTTGTAGTTTAAATTCTTCCTTTTTAATTTTCATTCCTTTTATATTTTTGTCATCTCTAATATTTCTATTCAACACTTCCAAAGTTAATACGAATAACAAAGGAGATAGGGGACATCCTTGTCTTGTACCTCTTCTTATATTAATAAGATCTGTAAATTCTCCCTCCATCATTACCTTTGCTGTCTGTTTATTATATATGGCTTCTATTGCTTGAATAAATTTTCTGGCAAAGCCCATCTGTTCCAATAATAATAACATAAATCTCCAGTTCACGTTGTCAAATGCTTTTTGAGCATCTAGGAATATCAAAGCCATTTGTTTTTCAGGATGAGCCTCATAATATTCCAAGGTATCCAAAATTACTCTCATGTTGTCTCTAATTTGTCTCTTTGGTAGAAATCCATTTTGATCTGGATGGATAAAATTATTTAAATATTTTTTCAGTCTTTCTGCTAAGATTGAAGCAAAGATTTTATAATCTGCATTCAATAAGGAAATAGGTCTATAGTTCTTAATTTGCAACGGGTCAGCCTCTTCCTTTAAAATAAGTGTAATATAAGCCTCTGACCATGTTTTGGGTGTCATCTTTTTTAACATAACTTCATTCATAATTTCTAACAATGGAGTGTTCAATAATTCTTGAAATTTTTTATAGAATTCTGCCGGAAGCCCATCTGGACCTGGTGCTTTCCCATTATTTTGTCTTCTTTTTCTTTGTCCCTTCCATTTAATTGTCATTGGACTATGATCTGCCCAAGTACTTATTTCAATATTTGTTTCTTGAATAGTAGATATTAATTCTGTTGAGATCCAAATCATATCTAACCTGGACCATGATAAATGTCTATTAGAATAAAAAGTATATTGTTTAGTTTTAACATTTCTTTCTCTCCAAATATCTTTTAAGGTTAATTCATCTGTCATTTTAAAAAAAGATTTAGGGAGAATCTTTCTATTTTGTTTTGTTGTTGTTGTTATATAGTCCAATTTATTGTCCACAATTCCATTAAAGTCTCCCATCATGATTATGTTAACATAGTCCAGTCTAATTATTTCCATATGTAGTTTTTTATAAAACTCTTCTTGTTTATCATTCGGAGCATAAATTGCAATCAAGAGTATTTTTTTATTATTATCCATTATTTCCACCATTAATACTCTTCCATCTTCATCCGTGTAGATCAGTTTTGCTGGAATATCTTCTTTAATGTAGAGAACCACTCCTCTTTTCTTACATTGAATCAAAGAAGTAAATATTTTCCCTAATTTTGGCTGTACTAACAAATGCTCATGTTGCTTTTTAATATGAACTTCTTGTAAGCAAATTATATCAAATTTTAATTTCTCTAATTTGTGAAAAGTTTTCCTTCTTTTAACAGCTGAGTTAAGTCCATTTATATTCATTGTAATCAATTTTTTTTACTTCCATGATTATGCTTTATATTTAGGTCTAACAGCTCTCGTAGCTCTCACTTCACGTTGTTCTTTACTGTCTACCTGTCCACCTACAACTCCTTTCTCTTTTTCAATCTCCAGTTGTTCCTCCAGAAGCTCAATTAATGAGATCTCTTTCTCTGCCTCCTCTTTTTTTCTTCCAAAAAATTCTGCATAAAAAAGTTCTGCTTTTTCAATCGAGTCAATTGTATGTCTCTGCTCTTGCCACGTAAAAATTAGTCCTTCTGGTATCAGCCATCTGTAGTTCACTTCATTTTCCAGTAGCATTTTGGTCAAAAATCAATATTCTCTTCTCATCTCTCTCACTCTTCTAGGTATTTGTTTTAAAACTACAATCTCTTTGTTTTTATATTTCAATGCTTTTTCTCTTGCCACTTGTAATATTTGTGTTCTGATGGATTTTTTAGTAAATCTAATATGTACTTCCTTTGGTAGTTTATTTCTCATCGCATATCTTGTATAAACTCGGTATATCTCATCTACTCCGTCCATCATTTTTTCCTCAGTAATTTCCAGAAGATCTGCCAATATTTCTATCATTATCACAGCCAAGTTTTCTCCTTTTTCCTCTTCTATATTTTGAAATCTAAGATAAAATTCTGATCTTTCCATCTCCAACCTCAACATCCCATTTTTTTCTTGTTCTATCACTGTTAATCTAGTGTCAATATTTCCAATCTTCTCCTCTCTTTGTTTTCCTTCTTCCTCAATTTTTTGGAATCTCTCCTCATACTTTCCCATCATTTGTTTAAAATTTTCATCAGATTTCTCTATTTTTTTGTCCATGGTATCTATTTTTATCTTAATATCTTGAATTCCTTGCATAATCATCTGTAAATTTACTTTTTTCTTGTTCCTTATCTTGCTTCAACATTGTCTGAATTGAAAGTTGTCCTTCAAGTGGTGGGGAAGCAGAGGTAGAAGCAAAAACGCCGAATGGTTTTGGCTTCCTGCTCATTTTAATATTTCCAAGTCTTCAAGCTCTCTTTGACTTTAAATCCAGCTGGTATAGTAACCAAATATAGTCCAAAAAAATCAAAAAGAAAAAAAAAATCCAATAGTAAAAAGCCCAAAATCAAAAAAGAAAAAAGGAAAAAGGAAAAAGAAAGGTCTTCAGGTTCTTCTAGACCCTAATCCAATTAAAATAGATGGAAGAAGCAAAGAAGCAAGAGAAAAAAAAAAGAAAGAGAAGAAAAAAGAAAAAACTCTGAGGCTTTCCTTTTAAAATAAAAAGCAAGAATGCTAGAGTTAAAATTAACCAAAAAGGCTGGCGAGTAGGAGTTTCAAAGGTATATATATAT
>BLBF01000004.1:16249049-16260306 GCA_015471245.1 Laticauda colubrina | reverse complement strand
TATATATATATATATATATGCACTGTACACTGCACTTTATTTCTTTATCCAAGGCTCTTATTATGACTGTCTTCTCCAGCAGCTTCAAAGCCAAACCTCAAATGTTGAGATATTGATAAGAGTCCAAGAGAGCACCTGTAATAATATTTTACTGTATTCTCCCTCTATCTTATCACATTAAAATGTCCTTGAAAAGAAGTGCTTTTCTCCCCAATTCAAATAAAATATTTTCAAGCCTCCAGTTGGCAGTGTTACAGCATCTCTAAATACTCTTTCCCCCCCCAGCCAAAAGAAAAAATATTTATAAAGAACTCAAACAAAAAAAAAGATAGTCAAAGGGAGCCTCTATCCTAAAAAGAAAGTTAAAAAGATAAAAAATAAAAATCAAGTGAAAAATAAAAATATATATAAGAGAAAATTCAATCCGGTTACCTACAAAGTCACCTTAAAGTCCTCAAAGAAAATAAGAAAAAAATAATAATCCAAGTCTCAATTTGACATCACTTAAACGCCGCTCAACCCAGGTTCAGTCAAAAGAAAAATAAAGCCACAGATTTCTTCTTTGTTCAGGATGTCCTTTCAAGTCTTAATCAATTTATAATGCAAAAGAATTTCTCACCCAACCGATACACGCTCATTTAAATCCCTTTCTTTCCGGAGTTGTCCCGACTTCAGCAGCTTTAGAGGCTGCCTTTCTGCTTCCAGCAAAAGGGCTTCTCCCGGATCAAACCAGAGATTTTGCGATATCTCTGGGATCCTGGGACTGTGCCCTTCACAATCCCCGTCTCTACGGGACGGTTTAGGTCCGTTAGAACCGACCAGAGGCAAAAATATCAGCTGAGATCTCAGAGCCCCGAGATCGCAGCTGTAACACCGAGACGTAGCTCCGCCTTCTCCTGGTGCAGGCAATCATTGAAGAATACCTGGAGGAGCTCCTCCAGTGCTCCTCCACTGAAGAAGGCTGGAAGAAAGTTGCAGAGCAGTGGTATCAGAGGTGGAACTTCCCACACACCGTTGGAGCCATAGATGGCAAGGACGTGGCCTGCAAAGCTCCAGCCAAGTCAGGGTCCACTTATTTCAACTACAAGGGCTTCTTCAGCATCATCCTCTTCGCCATGGTGGATGCTGACTCCAAGTTCATGTACATCGATGCTTCAGGCAATGGCTCATCTTCAGATGCCCAGGTATACAACACCAGTCACCTCAAGGAGGGGCTGAAACGCAACCTAATCATGGGCTTCCCAGATCCAGATCCCCTGCCCAACGACACACAAGATGTGCCCTACTTCATCATGGGGGATGACGCCTTCTCCTTCAGAACCTACCTTATGAAGCCCTACACCTCCAGATGCCTCACCCGTGAAGAGAGGATCTTCAACTACAGGCTGTCCAGGGCAAGGTGGGTGGTGGAGAACTCCTTTGGCATCCTGGCCAACAGGTTCCAGGTACTTCTCACCACCATGCAGCATCGCCCAGAGACTGTGAGGAGGATCATGGAAGCTTGCTGCATCCTGCAAAATCTCATGTGCACCCGCTACCCAGTCTTGCAGAACAGGCTCGTGGACCTCCAACAAGGCAATGGAGACATGGAGCCTGGTGAATGGAGGCAAGGGCGAAACCTGATAAATACTCCGGATGTGCAAGGCCCCAACAGAGCTTCACGTGAAGGGAAGAAGCAGCACAACCTCCTGAAACACTGGTGCAACTCCGCAGCTGGAGCGGTGTAGTGGCAAGACAGGATGATAGATGCTTAATGGATGCTTCCTTCAGCCTGTCTAATCACATGGATGAGATTGGGCCATGTATGTTCAGTGGGCCTACAATGAACAGGGCATTTAATAAAGAGTTGTGTTTATGTTGAAATGTGTGGATCAATGATTAAATCGTTATTGATAATAAAGGGCGATAGGTGTGGCAGCTGGGAGGGTGGACCATACAGTCCCACTATGCTTGCACTGGAGGTTTATCTATCCCACAGCTATTACCCATACCACAGGTATCCTAACCCACCCCACAGCTATTATCCATTCCAAAGGTATCCCTGCCCATCCCAAAGGTATCCCTGCCGATCCCACAGCTATTACCCATCCCAAAGGTATCCCTGCCCCTCCCACTGCTATCTTAACCCATCCCACAAGCATGCAAAGGCTGAAACCATTTCTAAAAGTTTCCACCAAGACTTTATTAACTAAAATAAATGAAGCAAGTGTGTGAAGCAAAGATAATCTGTATTAATAACAAGCTGTAAAAGTAAAATGACCCAAGTCAAGTGTCCAAAGCAAAGATAAAGTCAATAGGTATCCACCCAGTCTCTGGCACTCTTCTTGGTCACTAGGAGGCGTGCCCAGTCTCAGGGGTGAAGGGTCCAGGTGCTGTGGAGATGGCTGCTGCTGGAGTGCTGGTCTGAGGCATCATTGGGGTGCCTGGCCCCGAGAGGACAACAGGGGAAAGTGTGTGGAGGAAGCTCTCAGAGAGCTGGCTCAGTCCTGTGATGTTGAGAGAGCCCCTTCCTCCAGGACATGGGATGTCAGCCCCAATACCGATGACAGATGTTCTGAGACCGGGCTTGCTTGTGGGGTGGAGGAAGGAGCAGTGTGGTGGGGATGTCTGGTCTGCAGCTGAGCGAGGTGAGGCGTGGGTGGCATCTGTGGTGTGGGTGGCATCTGTGGTGTGGGTGGAATCTGTGGCATGGGTGGCATGGGTGGCATCGGTGGCATCGGTGGCATCAGTGGCATCGGTGGCACCGGTGGCATTCGATGTACCTGTGCCTGGACTGGGAAGGGCTGCCTGTGCTGCTGGAGCTCCTGGTAGCCGTAGCCTTGGTAGGTGAGGGCTTGTGGAAAGCCTTGGAAGGGCAGTGACATCACCTGGGGTGGAGGAGCAGGCCTGGATTGGGTGGAAGCAGGTTCAGCTGGGTCTGGAAGGTTGTGAAGAAGACCGGTGATCCTGTCCTTGATCACCTGGTATTGTGATTCCGACATGTTCATGAGGGTCTGGTTGACATAGGTGAGGAACGGCTTGCGGTTGGAGGATGGGACGTCGGTGTGTACCAGCTGAGAGAGGAGATCTACGCTGCTTCTGATGGTGTCCCTGATCTCCAGCAGGACAGTGTGGCTCTGCCCCTCCGGTCTGCCTCTCTGCCTGCTTTCTGTGGAGGTAGAGCTGGGGGTGGATGTGGATTGGCCTGTGGTGGAAGTGCCCTCTCCTTGCTCCCACTGCATCAGGGGGTCCTCCACGTGCTCCACCATGGGTAGTGCAGCTGTCAGGGGGTTCTCCGCTGTGGGACACTCCACAGATACCTCCCTGGACACAGGAGCTGACTCTTGGCCAGAAGAGGACTGGCTCGCTGCGGGCTGCCTGAGAGAGAGGGTTGTGAGAGGGGCTGCTCTTCGGTGGCGGATCTCACCCTCCAAGAGGCTGCACTTGGCCATCACGTAGGTCTCTCGGTCCGTCAGCTTAACCTTGGCCTGGCCAGATTTCTTGAGGTGCATGTGCTTCCACCAGCTGAGGAGCACCTCTGAAATGTAGCCCAGGCTCTCCGCCTTCTCTCTCCAAGTAGCCTGCTTCCTTTTGGTGTCTCGATAGAGCCTTTGTCCCTTCCACTAAAGATACTCGGTCTCCGTCAGCCATTCCAGTACCTCATCCTCATGTTCCTCTTCGATGGAGTACTGCCTCCTCTCCCGTTCATGCGTCTGCTCTTCCTCCCTCTGGCAGGGCCATATGGGCCCTCATCAGAGGGGCTTCGAGGTTGTAGGGGCTGCTCCTCCACACCACCACCAGCAACAGCAGCAATAACAACAGTAGCAGCAAAAGCAGGAACAGCAGGAACAGCAGGACCAGCAGGACCAGCGGCAGCACCAGCACCAGCACCAGCAGCACCAGCAGCACCAGCAGCACCAGCAGCACCAGCAGCACCAGCAGCACCAGTAGCACCAGCAGCACCAGCAGCAGAGTAAGCACCAGCAGTGCCAGCAGCACCAGCAGCACCAGGAGCACCAGGAGCACCAGCAGGACCAGCAGGACCAGGAGCACCAGCAGCACCAGCAGCATCAGGAGCACCAGCAGGACCAGCAGAAGCACCAGCACCAGGAGCAGTGCCAGCAGAGTAAGCACCAGCAGAAGCACCAGCACCAGGAGCAGCACCAGCAGAGTAAGCACCAGCAGAAGCACCAGCACCAGCAGAGTAAGCACCAGCAGAAGCACCAGCACCAGGAGCAGCGCCAGCAGAAGCTCCAGCACCAGAAGAGTCAGCTCAAGCAGCAGAAGCCCCAGCAGAAGCAGAGTCAGGGCCAGGGGGTGGGATGGTGGCCCTGTCCCTCTTGCCAGGGCTGGCAGCAGATGGCAGAGGCTTTCTCTTCTTCCCCATGGTTGTTGGGTTGTTGGCTGTCTGGCTGGCTGTCTGTCTGTCTGGCTGGCTGGCTGGCTGGAGCTGTGTCTGGCAGCAGGTCTTTCCTCTGAATGGTGACCTTCTTGCGAGCTGTTTCCCTTTATATCCGCGGGGCTGATGCAATGCATCCTCCTCGCATGCGCAGTGAATGCTGTGCATCCGCTAGGCATCCGCTAGGCTTCCGTTCTGCATCCGCTTCATCCATTCTGCATCCGCTCTGCATCCGCTCTTTCCGCTGCACGTCCACTTCGCTGTGCTCCCCCAGAAGCCCTGCGGATGTGCCATCCGCTCCCATCCGCTAGGCTTCCGTGGAGCATCCGCTCTCCATCCCCTCTCCATCCTCCCCCATCCATTCCTTTCTGTTGTTGTCCGCTCTGTTTATGCAAATTCGGGGCATTTTTGAGAGCAGATAACAATGGATGGAACATTTTCTCGTCTGCTGTGTCCTTTTTACAAACGTTTTGCATCCGTCGGCCAATGTGACAGGCCCTTAAGTCCATTTATAGATCATTCTGTTTTCCATAGTGGCTAGTTATCTGTTTCTGAAAATCCAGACAGGTCATGGCAACAATGGCATTTAGTGGCACACTTCCTCAAACTCATAAGTTTGCATGATGATATTGAGTACAAACTCAAGGTAAACTTCTCCAAACTCAATTGCAGACTTCAGCAAAAAGAGTGCCTGAAATGCCCTACCAGACTCCATTGTTATAGCCTCAACCCCTCACAGCTTCAATGTCAAACTGTCTACCATGGACCTCACCCCATTCTTAAGAGGTCCTTAAAGGGGGTGTGCATAAGCACACCAGCATGTCTACCCTCCCTGTCTTACTATCCCCATTTATCTGTGTTTACTTCCTTTGTTCTTGTTTATGTTCATGCTTCTACTTGTTATCTTGTACATGTTTGAGAAATAAATAAATAAAATAAAATTTAAAAATATCATTGGTTAAGGCATGGCAAGACAGATCCTTGGCTTGCTACTCTTGTCTTCCAGCATAACCCAGCTATCTATAGATGCAGGAAGTTTTTAATTATGATGTATTGGTAATTCAAAGAACCTTATGTGTACATTATAAAGGCATAGTATGGAGGTATCTCTTTTCTCAGTCTAAAGATCTTTCTAAAGCTGAAGTGAGCAAGCTCCCAATTTAATTGTTGGTCTCCTTATCAAACTTATATTCAATCCAAACTCTAGATAGATTACAACAAAATAAAAGCACAGAGAATCAGTTGTCTTTCACTGCATAGTAGCTGGCTTAAGGACTGAGTGATGGCTTTTTCAGACCCCCATTTGCCTGTGCTTACTCTGTTTGATTAAGACTTGCCACAAACCCTAAAAATAATTTTTAAAAAGTTGGTTTCAACATGTAAGAAACAAGAAAAAAAGTCAAGGAAATGATCAGTCTACTAATGGGAAAAGATTGCAAGGAGGTGATTGGTAGCAGGGAAAAAGCAGTACTACTTAATTTGTTCTTTGCATCTGTTGTCGTGCCAAGGCAGGGTGGGGGATAGTCCAACCTATCCAAAGCCTAGGAGGAGTTAGAAGCACCACAGGAGACAGAATAGGAAGGCAAGTCAAAATAGGCAAAAAATATGGTACCGACTCTAGCTGAGTTCAAATTAGAAGGATCAGATGGATTACATCCCAGGTTCTGAAGGAGCTGGCAGACATGACCTCAGAACCACTGAACAGGATCTTTCAAAACTCCTGGAGCACAGGGAAACTGCCAGAGGACTGGAAAAGAGGCGGATATAGTTCCAGTCTACAAAAAAAGGGGGAAAGTGGATCTAGGAAATTACAGACCAATCATTCTGACATCAATAACTTGAGGGAGGAAGGGAAATCATGAAAAAGATAATCAAGGAGTACATTTGTGAGCACCTAGAAATGAGCAAGATGATTACTAGAGATATGTATTTGTCAAAAATAGATCATGCTAGATAAACCTGATTAACTTATTTGACAAAATGACTAAATCAGGGGTACCCAAACTTGGCAACTTTAAGACTTGTCTGTAGTCTTTTTTGTAGATTATAGACTAACCAGAAAGCTGCATTTGATTCTCAGTAATTGGTAAAACTCTCACCTCTGCACAGTTGCCAAAGGTAAGGATTTAGATAGCTCCCTATATTTACCAGAAGTTCAGTTTAAGGGAATATTTACCCTTTCAAATAAATGAACAAGCTCAGAGATCCCAATTAATACCTTCTGGCCAGGGGTGGGATTCTCCAGGTTTGCACCTATTTGCTAGAACCGGTTATTAAGCAGTTCGGAGAACCAGTTGTTAGAAGAAATTACTGGCCTAATCCTGTAAGGAAGGCAGGAAGAAAACATTCTGGTGTTGCTTACAGAAAGTGCCTCTCCATTAACCCTAATTACATTCTTGGCTGGACTAGACTTCCTGTCTCAGGAACATCTCTGGAGTTTTTCCCCCTCCTTTGCTTGTGTGGAGTGACCATTCAAAGTTACAATGGCCCTGAAAAAAGTGACTTATGACCATTTTTCACACTTATGACTGTTGCAGCATCCCCACAGTCATGAGAGGCCAGGCGAGGAGATACGTGCCTCGATATGAGTGATGTTGAGTTGGCCAGGCCCAGCCAGTCACATTACCACAAAGCTATACCCACCAACTAAGCCACGCCCACAGAACTGGTTGTTAAAAAAAATTGAATCCCACCCCTGCTTCTGGCTTTAAAACTGTAAAGTTCACGACAAACTGGAGTTATATCTTAGCAAGCTATTTCACAGGCTTTTAAAATGTGCATATATCTCCTTTTCTCCCCCCCCCCCCACCAATAGACACTGATTCATAATTAAAAGCCTTCACTGTTTTTTCCTTATGTCTTCTCCCAGTGTTTTCAAGAACACGCTTGGTGAAATTTCCCATAGGCTTGAAATCTTTGCAAAAGTTTACAGTGTACTTCATGTAAAATCAATTATTAAAAGAAGTAATATTGCAAGCATAGATCAGCTCCTGTGGTTCAAAGCAGAATGGTTTTAGGCATTGTTTCCCTTCTTTTCTTTTTGCTCTGCTCTTCATATGCATATTTAATCAGATGACATAAACATTAATTATTGCCTCGCATTAGCAGGTGGCAAAGGATTAGTTCTCTTTTTGGGTATATGCTTTAATGACTTCATTGCAGAAATTTTGCTTTCCCAGCTGCCTCCTGCTTTACTACAATCACTTTGCATATTTATTCTTTGATAAAAGGACTTGACTGAATACATATTTTGTATTATACCTTGAAGATTTCAAGGGGGCTTAAAAGGATCATTAATTATTTGGCTCCTTCCTTCTATTCATTGGGCTTTTTCTTTGCCTTTCAGGTTTGTTAAGACTGTCATGGTATTGTATGGATAATATTAGGGAGCCTTTTTTTGTTGTCCAAGAATAGGTAGGATTTAAGTGCAATTAAAAAGAAAATAATAGAAACATTCAACTATTCAGAAATAACAATGCTATTTCTGGTTTATGATGCTTCAAATTTGATGACCCTTAATCTGATGCAGTTCACCAAGAAATCAAACGAGTTTACTTTTCACTGGGATTTTTCTGACCCTCCAATCTTTAAGACACTGGCACATTTGTAACTTTAAAGTCACTCAAATAATATTTGTTACTGCTAGCCTATTGTCAAAATTAAATACGTGGCTCTAAATTTTGTAAATGGCTTTCCTTCTTAACTATTAAAATGGTTCTCAGCTTTAATATTAAACAAAGCTTAATTAAGTTTTTCACAAATGTTTACTCTATTATGCAGAGCAGTGAGCACCTAATTAAAAAAAATAGTTGCTCTCTTAAGTGTGTGGTTACAATCTTTTCCCATGATTGCAAAGAATAAGATGCAGTTATTTGGGCCACTTAGTAACTTAATCCTGTGAAGTTTTTTTTTTCATATGCAGAAATAAATAAAAGTCAGGAAGTCTTATAGGGGCTATTAACAGGCTTCTTTCTGTACTGTTTACTTATTGGTTAGACCCACACAGTATGTTTAAGTGTGCTTAAGGGATTAAAATATGTTTAGGATTTGCTCAATATGCTCAATCATAATCTAAATTGTCTGGGTTTAAGAAAACACATTATCCATGCTACCTTGTCATCCTATCATCAGAATGGGAGCCAATTATTTCTGGGAGGTAAAAATGGCTGATATTACATTCTAATAATTTTTTTACTCACCATTAAAGTGAATTTGAGATACATTTTTCCTGCTTTACTCCAAAATATATTGCTTCATGTTACAGTTGTCTTGAATGCTCCTCTTTGGGGAAAAGACTTTTCAGGTAATTAACTACTTTGCAAAACAAAGAATGTCTCTTCACCCAAGTCAGTGCTTACTAGGCACTCTAATAGCCTCTACAACCTACTCTATTAGTACTGCTGAAATACTAACAGATTAACGGAGTTGGAAGGTACCTTGTAGGTCATCTAGTACAGACCTCTGAGGTCCCTTCTAAATCTATTATTCTATGTTCTATAAAAATTTACAATATTATACTATGGGTGGCAGTCACATAGACCAAAGCTTCATAGTACAGGATCTTAATTTTAATACTTGTCACAGGGCCAGATTAAGGCTAAGTGAGGCTCTAAGCATAGTATCAGTAATTGTGCCCTTTGATAGAAGCGAAAGTCTCACACCATGACACAGAAACAAACATTGCATCTGACAATGCTTTCAAACCAAGCTTGAATCTTTTGTTACTCACTGTGCAAAAAAATATTATTATTTTAAGAACACAGATTAAAGTCAGAGCATGGCAAATTAGGACAATGGCAGATAATTTGGCTAAAATCAAGTGTGGCAGTGAAAAAGTTGAGGACATGATGGCTAGGTGAAATCACTTTAGTGTCTCTTTTCTTGGTGTCTTAAGATGGTGCTAATTTTGCTTAATGGTTAATCAAGGGCTGATCCATCATCCGGGATTACTGAAGACAGTGTAACTAACTTGCCAAGAAAAATAATATGCGCTACCTCAAATTTCTCTTCTCTTAAGGAGAAATTGCAAAGGGATGTGGTGGCTCAATGACTAAGACGCTGAGCTTGTCAATCAGAAAGGTCGGCAGTTTGGCGGTTCAAATCCCTAGCGCCACATAACATAGCTCCTGTTACTTGTCCCAGCTTCTGCCAAGCTAGCAGTTCTAAAGCATATAAAAATGCAAGTAGAAAAATAGGGACCACTTTGGTGGGAAGGTAACAATGCTCTGTGCACCTTTAGCATTTAGTCATGCCAGCCACATGACCACAGAGATGTCTTCGGACAGCACCGGCCCTTCGGCTTTATAATGGAGATGAGCACCGCCCCTGGAGCCGGAAATGACTATATGTGAGGGGAACCTTTTTAAAGAGAAATTGATGTGTCTAGCGAAAAGGTGCATAGAGGATGAAACAAGAAATAAATCAAAATTTAAAAATATGTCCCTGATTTCTCCCGTGACCAACACAAACTCATGTTCCAAGACTGGGGGACTTTTGAGTGACCCTTCCTTGGATTTAATATTCTCTCAGAAGAACTTTACATGGCATTGATTTCATCATTCTTTCAGTGCTTGTCTAAGGCATTCCACCTCTCCCCAGTTCTTTAAATATTTGAAATGTTCATCCCTGTGATTTTATTAATGTTTTTTAGCATCAACATTTGCAAACTCTTTTTTAGCTCTTAAAATTTATACTTCTATCTTTTATTGTTCTGACCTTTTTTTTGGTGCTGAGTTGGATTTTTCAAATTTGGTTGATGGTGATTTTAACAAATCTGGCACCACGCTTAAAGCAATTTATTTGGGGAAGTGCTAAATAAATATAAATATATCAGTAAATAGAGATTGTGTGATCTTTGTGAAATATTCACTGAAAGAAAAATCATAGTTTAAAAAACCCCTGGTAATCATAAAACATCTAAATATTGCATTCTTGCAGAGCATGCATTATGATATATGGCATAATTAATTCCTCTGGGCACAGCACTTACTGCTAAAATGCCTTTGCTCTTCTGTAATATTTTTTAGAAACTTTTCATTTTTTTTCCTTTTACCCTGTTTTCCCCCCTTTCCTATTGTGTTCCATGCAGACAGATGGATAATCCCAATGTAGTGGGTTTTTTGGTTTTTTTTTTTTTTTTTTGCTGCTGCTGGTCTTTTATGCAAGTAAATCAGTTCTTTCTATGTGAGACTGTAATAATGCCTCAAAAAGTGCCACCTGTAATTATTGAAATTGCAGAACTTTCCATAATTGCTGTAATTACATGCATTGTAGGGCACCCAAAGTGTTCTATTTTCAAGCAGGTTGATTGACACGGGAACTTTGTCACTCAGCAAATGCTTGCTGAGTTGCCCAGCTAAGCTTTGGTAAGATTCTCTGAAGTGGGCCACTGAATGAGAGCAATAGGCCAAAAATTGGCCTCTGAGCCAACAATTTTATGCTGTCTTTTCAGCTAGGAAAAGAAACCAGCAGTAAAAAAGAAAGAAAAAAAAGTTGTAGGATAGATATTTGAAACTCAAGTTGAGCCTACCGTTAGCTGTATGATCATAATGGAAACTGATATACAAGACTCAAAGAAAGGAACAGGAAAGCTGGATGATATGAGCATCCAGCGAAGTACTTAGAAGTATTAGTTGCATCTGGGTTTCTGCAGATTAGGTGGCTTTTAACGAAATATTTCTCATTTCTGTGCTAGGGGATTATGAGACAAGAGATTCTAAATCTCTGATAGAATTGGAATTAGATAACAACCCAGAATTGGTTATTCTTATCTAAACTCAGAGTATATGAGAACACGAATAAAGGAGGGAGGGAGGGAGGGAGGGAGGGAGGGAGGAAGGAAGGAAGGAAGGAAGGAAGGAAGGAAGGAAGGAAGGAAGG
>BLBF01000004.1:16230051-16249039 GCA_015471245.1 Laticauda colubrina | reverse complement strand
AGGAAGGAAGGAAGGAAGGAAGGAAGGAAGGAAGGAAGGAAGGAAGGAAGGAAGGAAGAAAATGAGAAAGAAAAAGAGGAGAAAGCAAAAGTTCCTAATGGAAGTGGAAAAGAATTTTGGAAGGAAGGACTAAGCTAAGGAACTGGTAAGAAGAAAAATGGTAAAGGCCCTGTCACACCGCCCAACGGATGCAAAACGTTTGTAAAAAGGACACAGCGGATGAGAAAAATGTTCCATCCATTGTTATCCACTCTCAAAAGGGGCAAAAATTTACATAAACAGAGCGGATAACACGGAAAGGAACGGACGGGGGGAGGACGCAGAGCGGATGGAAAGCGGATGCGGAACGGAAGCATCCTTTTGCATCCTCTAGGCATCCTCTAGACATCCTTAATATCTGAGATAGGTCCCCTCTGCGAACGTTTTTTCCGTTTTAAATGCTTTCTTTGCGTGCTACATCTGCTTTCATCCTTTCTCCGTCCGTGCTACTAACGCTGCGCGTCCGTTCCGCATCCGTTCCACTTCCTCCCTGCGTCTGTTTTACGCTGGAGCGGATATGAGTTGAACGGATGTGCAGCGGATGCCTAGCGGATATAGCGGATGCGTAACAGATGACAACGGATGCAGAACGGATGTCGCCCGTATGCCTAGCGGATGCAGAATGGACGCATTTGATACATTTTCCGCTCAAAAGTTTTGAGCAGCTCAAAACCTTTTGAGCAGATGAAATGTCAATAGACGGATGCTGGACAGATAGAGAGGAAGCAAAACGGAGGCAGTGAGTACAGAACGGAAGCATCGCGTTAACCAATGGATGGTAAGTGTTTTTCTCCATTTTACATCCTCTTTCCATCCATTGCTGCAGTGTGGCAGGGGCTTAAGAGGAGAAGGAAAGGAGAGAGATAGTAAATCCTAGAGTTGGAATAAGAAAGGATAAAAAGATACACTTTGCAAAGAAATGTAGAAGGATGGAAATTTAAGCTTATTGTGGGATCTCAAATAATCTGGCCAAATCTTGGCCCTTATATAATTATTTTGCTTTGATAGTGTCAGAGGGTTTAAACTTCTTTTCCGCTCAGTTGGGAATTCAGTATAATGAATTAAGTGGAACCTCATTCAAGGCAGATACATGGAGTGTATTGCAGATCAGGGTAGATGTGTCTGATTAGGGAAAGGAAGTAAACAATGGATTAATTAATTAATTAATTAATTAATTAATTAATTAATTAATTCTTTATTGCCAAGTGTGATTAGACACACAAGGAATTTTTCTTGATGCATATTAAAAATCATACATAAGTACTGAAAAACTACAGCACTAGTTTTCAGACTTGACAACTTTAAGATATGTGGACTTCAAGAAGCTCCACATATCAAGAAGATCCAAACATCTTAAAGTTGCCACATTTAAAAAACATTGAACTAAAGCAAGTAGGTTAAATCCTGGTAAGGTGTTTCTAAAGCCAGAACAATTTTGCCTATGCAGGTAGAAGTATAATAACAAGTTTGTGGGACAAACTAGATTTAAACATGTTTCCTTTTATTTGCCTCATTCCTTAATTTACTTTGTATATTAATATTTCTTGTTGCAGAAAGGAATAGCATATTAGGTGTGAATAAATACTGTATAAGTACTGACTCATTGATATACAGAGAACAGATATTCTTCCCTTGAGAGAGTTATTCATAAAACAAAATTGTTCAAATATAGCTTATAAACGCTGGTCTAGGTGGAATTCATTTTGTTGGATGAGCAAGTCTAGGCTTGATGAAATCCGGAACAATCTTCCTCATCAGAGCTGGCCCAAGAACACTCACACTGTACATGTAAATGCATGTGAAAAATATGGTAAACACTCCATGGGTGATGCCCAAATGTTAATTGGGGCTATTATTTGCTCCTTGGCATCATCAATCATATCAGAATGAATAAATGGAGAAGAAAATGAATACAACTGAGGAAGAAGTAACACGAATAAAGTTACTTAAGCCCATGTCACACTGAACCAATGGATGCAAAGAGGATGTAAAACGGGGAAAAAAGCTTGCCATCCGTTGGAAAATACGATGTATTCACTGCCTCCATTTTGCTTCCTCTCTATCCCTCCAGCATCCGTTTATTGACGTTTCATCCGCTCCAAAAGTTTTGAGCTGCTCAAAACTTTTGCGTGGAAAATGTATCCAATTTGTCCGTTCTGCATCCGCTACGCATCCGCTAGGCATCCGTTACGCATCCACTATATCTGCTAGGCATCCACTGCGCATCTGCGCAACTTGCATCTGCTCGGACGCAGGGAGGAAGCGGAACAGATGCGGAACGGATGCAGAACGGATGCAGAATGGATGCAGCATGGAAACAAAGCATTTAAAACGGAAAAAACGTTCGCAGAGGGGACCTATCTCGGATATTAAGGATGTCTACAGGATGCCTAGAGGATGCCTAGAATATGCCTAGCGGAAAACCTATATTTCCTATAAAAAGGGGGAGCAACTCATCTGCATCTCACTTTCAGAACAGCAGCCCAGCAGTGCAGACCTCTGCAGCCTTCATTTGCCTCTTCCTCTTCCACAGCATCCAGTCATGTCCACCGTGGATTGTAACAAAGTCCTTTCGGCAGCCACCATCATTCTGCAACAGTGCGAAGCCATCTGCAGGCTCTGTGAACACTACTGCAAGAAGAAAAGGAGCAACCCAAAAAGAGTCTGGGTCGGAAGATGGTTCACCAGAAGAGCAGAGGACAGACTGTACAGCAAGCTGATGGTGGAGCTCAGGAACGAAGACACTCGGGCATTCCAGAACTTCATGAGGATGCCTCCAGCCATGTTTGACAAAGTTGTGCAGCAGCTGACACCCAGGTTGACCAAGCAGAGCACCAGCTTCCGCCCCAGCCTGGACCCTGGGCTCATGGTGGCACTGACTCTGCGCCACCTGGCCTCAGGGACCACCTACAGGAGCATGCAGAACGGCTGGAGGGTGCCACACAACACCATCAGCATTGTGGTCAGAGAAGTGGTGCAGGCCATCATCGAAGAATACAAGGAGGAGCTCCTCCAGTACCCCTCCACTGAAGAAGGATGGAAGAAAGTTGCAGAGCAGTGGTATCAGAAGTGGAACTTCCCACACACTGTTGGAGCCATAGATGGCAACACGTGGCCTGCAAAGCTCCAGCCAACTCGGGGTCCATTTATTTCAACTCCAAGGGCTTCTTCAGCATCATCCTCTTCGCCATGGTCGATGCTGACTACAAGTTCACGTACATCGATGCTTCAGGCAACGGCTCATGTTCAGATGCCCAGGTATACAACGCCAGTCACCTCAAGGAGGAGCTGGAAGGCAACCTCATCGTGGGCTTCCCAGATCCAGAACCCTTGCCCAACGACACATAAGATGTGCCCTACTTCATCATGGGGGATGACGCCTTCTCCCTCACAACCTACCTTATGAAGCCCTATACCTCCAGACTCCTCACCCTTGAAGAGAGGATCTTCAACTACAGGATGTCCAGGGCAAGGCGGGTGGTGGAGAACGCCTTTGGCATCCTGGCCAACAGGTTCCATGCAGCATTGCCCAGAGACCACCATGCAGCATTGCCCAGAGACCGTGAGGAGGATCATGGAAGCTTGCTGCATCCTGCACAATCTCATGCGCACCCACTACCCAGTCTTACAGAACAGGCTTGTGGACGTCCAACAAGGCAATGGGGACATGGAGCCTGGGGAAAGGAGGCAAGGGCGAAACCTTATAGACACTGAGGATGTGCAAGGCCCCAACAGGGCCTCACATGAAGCGAAGAAGCAGCGCAACCTCCTGAGACACTGGTGCAACTCCCCAGCTGGAGCAGTGGAGTAGCAAGACAGGATGGTAGATGCTTAATGGATGCCATGTATGGGCCATGTATGTTTGGTTGGCCTACAATGAACAGGATAAACAGTTGTGTTTATGTTGACATGTGTGGATAATTATTACATTATTATTGATAATAAAGGGCCATAGGTGTGGCACCTGGGAGGGTGGACCATACAGTCCCACTATGCTTGCACTGGAGGTTTATCTATCCCACTGCTATCCTAACCCATCCCACAGCTATTACCCATCCCACAGGTATCCTAACCCATCCCAAAGCTATCCTTACCCATCCCACAAGCATGCAAAGGCTTAAACCATTTCTAAAAGTTTCCACCAAGACTTTATTAAAAAGAAGAAATGAAGCAAGTGTGTGAATCATAAATAGACTTTATTAACAACAAGCTATAAAACAAAAATGAGTCTCTGGCACTCCTCTTGGTCGCTCAGTCTCAGGGGTGAAGGGTGCAGGTGCTGTGGAGGTGGCTGGTGCTGGAGTGCTTTTCATCAGCTCCTCCAGAAGCAGAAGCAGCAGAAGCCCCAGCCCCAGAAGAGCGAGCCTGTGCTGCAGAAGCCCCAGCAGAACCAGAGTGAGGGCCAAGGGGCGGGATGGTAGTCCTGTCCCTCTTGCAAGGGCTGGCAGCAGATGGCTGAGGCTTGCTGTGCTTCAGCATGGTTGTGGGGTTGCTGGCTGGCAGGGAGGCTGTCAGGAACCAAGGATGGCAGGAAGGATGGCAGGCAGGCAGGCACCAAGGCTTGCAGGCAGGCAGACAGCAAGGCTGGCAGGCAGGCTGGCAGGCAGGCAGGCACCAAGGCTAGCCGGAAGGCTGGTACCAAGGCAGGCACCAAGGCTTGCAGGGAGGCAGGCACCAAGGCTGGCAGGAAGGCTGGCACCAAGGCAGGCACCAAGGCTGGCACGCAGACATGAACCAAGGCTGGCAGGAAGGCAGGCAGTAAGGCTGGCAGGCAGGCAGGCTGGCAGCAAGGCTTGCAGGCAGGCTGGCAGCAAGGCTTGCAGGCAGACATGCAGGCAGGGCAGGCAAGGCAGCCAATCTGTTCGGCAGCAGGTCTTTCCTCTGAATGGCGACCTGCTTCCGAGCTGCTTCCGTTATATTCGCGGGGCTGACGCAATGCATCCTCCCCGCATACGCAATTAATGCCAGGCATCCATTAGGCTTCCGCTGTGCATCCACTGTGCATCCGCTTCATCCGTTCCGCGTCCGCTCTGCATCTGCTTCATCCATTCCACGTCCGCTTTGCTGACGCCCACCGGAAGCCTAGCGGATGCGCCATCCACTCTCATCCGCTTCCATCCGCTGGGCTTCCATTCCGCATCTGCTTTGCATCCGCCCTGCGTCCTCCCCACGTCCATGTTATCCGCTCCGGTTATGCAAATTTTTGCCCCTTTTGAGAGCGGATAACAACGGAAGGAACATTTTGCTCGTCTGTTGTGTCCTTTTTGCATCCGTTGGGCAGTGTGACATGGGCTTTAGTTCTTCAATGGAGGGACTGAAACATTTCTTTTCAGATGATTCTCAACAGTACTCAAAGGATCTCTTTTGAGAACATTCCCCCAAACTGCTGTTTGCCAACCCTCCATTTTTACTATTAGAAATTAAATCCAACTTTTAAATGAAAAGAGTGAACTCAAATCTATACAAAAATTAGAGGAGCAAGAGATTAAGATGAATTGGTATACATGCATGCAAATACATTCTAGGTATGATGAAGACTGTAAAACAGAGGGATTTTATAATGAACTCACAGAATTGGATGAAATTCTAACAGGTACTGTTGAGAAAATGATGAACATTTTTTATGATTATTTACTTAGAATTAAATTGGAGGAAGAGCAAGTTAAAGAAACAATGATTGCCTGGAGGAGAAATTTTGGATATGGGATAGATTTAGATAAATGGCAAAAAGTATGGTCTCGAAATTATAAATTAACATTGTTGATAATGTATAAAGAGAACTTGTATAAGATGTTTTACAGATGGCTCTTACCCCCAGCACGAACATCAAGGATGTTCAAGAATAAATCGGAGAAATGTTGGAAGTGTCATCAGATACCTGGATCATATATGGTGGACGTGTGTGGAAGCCAAGAGATACTGGACTAAAATTCATACATGGCTTGAAAAAAATGACAAAACAGCATATAGATTTGAAACCAGAGATATTTTATGGCCTTTCTTGCCACAGTGGTTAAGTTAGTCACAGGGCTGTTAAGTAAATCTGGCTTTGCTTGTCAGAAGGTTGCAAAAGGTGATCACACGATCCCAGGACATTGCAACCATCATAAATATGAGTCATTTGCCAAGCATCTGAATTATGATCATGTGACCATAGGGATGCCACAATGGCCGTAAGTGTGAAAAACAGACATAACTCACTTTTTTTCAGTGTCATTGTAACATTGGACAGTCATTTAAAAAACTGTTGTTAAGTCCAGGACTACCTGTAATGCTGGAATATGGGTGCTGGGCAGTGGTGGGGTTCAAAATTTTTTACTACCGGTTCTGTGGGCATGGCTTGGAAAAGGATACTGTAAAATCTCCATTCAGAGGTGGTATTTGCCGATTCTCTGAAGTACTCAAAATTTCCACTACCAGTTCTCCAGAACTGATCAGAACCTGCATAATACCACCTCTGGTGCTGAGGAAACCACCACTGGTAAAAATAAGGCTGCTGTTTGTTTCCCACAAAAATATTTAGCAGCAGTGCTTGGATTTTTTGGAGATTAAGGAAACCCAGATGGTACAAGCTACTCATGCATGGAAGAAGGAAAGGGAAGGCGTTTTAAAAAATTAAAAGATAAAGTCATCCTGGGACACTATTCAGCACAAACTTTCCTCAAGATACTGGGGTACACCTGAGCCAGTGGTGGTATTCAGCAGGTTCTGACCATTTCTGGAGAACCAGTAGTGGAAATTTTGAGTAGTTTGGAGAACCAGCAAATACCACCTCTGACTGGCCCCTCCCCCATCTATTATCTACCTCCCGAGTCCCAGCTGATTGTCTGGGTTTTCTTTGGTTGCCCTGAACAGGAGAACGGAGCTGGAAAGCAGGTTAGTGAGGTGGGGACAGAATGGGGATTTTGTAGTATCCCTCCCCTGCAATGCCTGCCAAGTCACATCCACCAACCTATGCCATGCCCATCAAGCACACCCACAGAACCGGTCATAAAAATTTTTGAATCCCACCACTGATCTGAGCATGAAATTGATCCTAGATTTTCTTTAACTACACATAGATTTCTCCTTGCGGTCTTAATGATTATGCCTTGCATAGCCCCCACATAGTAACCCTGTGGGCGAGGTAGAGAATCTGCTTCTTAATTTGCAGCATCTTCAAAGTATTTTTGTCTACCTCTTTCATGAAGCAACAATTAGCCATGTTCCTTTGCAGCATCTCGTAGCAAATAACCTCTGCATCTCCAGAACACCTCTGCCCCTTATAATCATAGTTTTTACAACACTTTATTCTTGGAAGGATATTTTAGAGTTCAAATCAGGAAACCCGAACAAGGGCAACTGCACCCTTTAAAGATCTATTCACAAATAGCAATTATTTTGGGAAGTTATTACAAAAAGCTGTATTTTTGAAATGCTACTAGGCAGGAGTGGGATTCAATTTTTTTAACAACCAGTTCTGTGGGCGTGGCTTAGTTGGTGGGCATGGCTTGGTGATAATGTGACTGGCTGGGCATGGCCAACTCAACATCACTCACATCGAGGCATGCATCTCCTCGCCTGGCCTCTCATGACTGTGGGGATGTCATAAGTGTGAAAAATAGTCACAAGTCACTTTTTTCAGTGCCATTGTAACTTTGGTCACTCCACACAAGCAAAGTACCAGCAAAAGAGGGGGAAAAAACTCCAGAGAAGTTCCAGAGACAGAAAGTTTAGTCCTGCCAAGAATGTAATAAGGGTTAATGGAGAGGCAGTTTCTGTAAGCAACACCAGAATGTTTCCTTCCTGCCTTCCTTACAGTATTAGGCCAGTAATTTCTTCTAACAACCGCTTCTCCGAACTGCTTAGAATGTTAACAACCAGTTCTAGCGAATAAGTGTGAACCTGTAGAATCCCACCCCTGCTGCTAGGCAAAATAAAAACATGAAACCCCACTCAGATCTAAACCTGAAAGAAGGGGAGACCATGTTAGATATGCTAAATCCCACCAATGTAATAGCTGGAGCCACTGTGATTGCAAGGATCTAGCCCTCTTTGAGTATATGAATGTATACTTCTCATTTTAAAGTGAACGGTTGCAGGTTTTGAGCGTGGCTAGTCTAAAGAAAAGAAGAACTAATGGGAGACATGATAACCGTATTCCAGTATTTGAGGGGCTGCCACAAAGAGGAGGGGTGAACTAATTTCTCAAAGCACCAGGCAAGAAACAATGGATGGAAACTAATCAAGGAGAGAAGCAACCTGGAATTAAGGAGAAACTTCCTAATAGTGAGAACAATTAACCAGTGGAACCGCTTGCCTTCAAAGGTTGTAGGTGTAGAGGGTTGGACTTCAAGATCTTTAAGATCCCTTCCAGTGCTATTCTGATTGATTGACTGCTACCTGACTGCCTTTTTGTGTAAACATCATGAATTTCTCCAAAAACAGTGAGAAATTGAGGGGAGACTTGTGGAAGTGTTCCTTAACCCCCATGATACAATTATAATTTTCAGAAACCTGGCTATTAAACGTATAAAGTAGATTTGTGTAGATGTGTCACATGTAGAGTTTTTTTTTTCTGGTGGGAAAGACAAGATAAAGCAGAGAAGGGATGAGGATGCAGATAGTAAGGCTGGATGACAGACACAAAGGAAGGAGCAGGAGGAGGCTGAAATTCCTCTTCAGTCAGATTTTTAATCTGAGTCAAAACAAAAAACTTCAAAGAGTTGTCAGCTTTGCTCACTACCAAGACAAGTGTTATATCAACCCAGCTGAACGTCCTTTCTGAGCTCTGCTCAGCATTGTTCCAGTCCATCACTACAGCGAACAGCAAAGATGAAGAAATATTTGATCAGTGTAACACTTGTTGAAATATGATGGGGCCAGCTGTTTCTCTTTGTGCCTCTCTCTCCACCCCATCCGCGTGTCAGTCAAAAGAGCATGCTTCTGGAGTCAAAGGAGCAGGTAGACAAAGGCATCTACATGCGGAGAGGATTACAATTGCAAGTGACTGTATGGCACATGCTATCACACTGAAGCTCTTGCCTTAGCATTAGAGTATGAAGAAGAGCTGAGGGGGGGAAATAGACAGAAATGTCATATAGATAGAATATAGACAGAAATTCTGGCAACAGTGAGTTAGGTGGCTATGGTTGTGTTTCAGGAGAAATTAGCTGCCTATGTTCCTCTAAGGGGAGCATGATGGCTTTGTGATTAAAGATGCTGAGCTTGTCATCTGGGAAGCTGAGAGTTGGGGTTTGAGACCCGAGTGCTGCACGATAGGGTGAGCTCCTGTTACTGGCTCCAGCTCCTGCCACCTAGCAGTTCAAAAGCATGTGAATAAGAGTAGATAAATAGGTACCACCTCAGTGGGAAGGTTACAGTTTTCCGAGCACCTCAGTGTATAATCATGCTGGCCAGATGACCACAGAAGCATCTTCAGACAATAGTATCTCCCTCGGCTAAGAAACGGAGATGAGTCAGACATGACTGGAAAAGGGACACTTTTACCATTTTGTCCCTCTAAATGAGACCATCACCAATCACTTGGGGGGAGGGAGACAGAGATCCAGATGTGGCTGTGGTGCTTTCTATTCAGTGCAAAAGGGAAGAGGGCAATGCAAGCATGCATAGAGCCCTCTATGGGTACAAAACCAAAAGAAAAACCAGAAGAGACAAAGAGCATGTTGTTCATTTCATTCTTAACGCCAAACTAAATTTTCATGTCAGGCCACAAAGGACTTCCAGCTATAGATTTACAGAAAGCCCAATCACCCAATCTGATGTGCTTCAGATCAGTGGTGGGATTCAAATTTTTTACTATTGGGTTCTGTGGGCGTGGCTTGGTGGGCATGGTGTGACTTGATGGGCATGGCAGGGGAAGGATACTGTAAAGTCTCCATTCCCTCCCCACCCCACTAACCTGCTTTCCAGCTCTGTTCTCCTGTGTAGGACAAAAAAGAAGACCCAGCCGATCAGCTGTGACTCAGGAGGCAGAGAATAGATGGGGGTGGGACCAGTCAGAGGTGATATTTGTTGGTTTTCCTAACTTCTCAAAATTTCCGCTACTCCAGAACTGGTCAGAACCTTCTGAATACCACCTCTGCTTCAGATTCACTGGCAGGAGCACAAAGCAACAACTGTCTGCAACATAGCTGTGCCTTTACCCCACATCAGCATTTTTCAAACTCAGTGACTTCCAGATGTGTGGACTTCAACCCCCAGAATTCCCCAGGAAGCATAGCCATTGCTGTGAATTTTAGGACTTGAAACTTTCCAGGGTTTGACAGTACTATATTAAAGTACAGGTCGTCCTTAAGTTACAACCATTCATTTAGCAACTGTTCAAAATTACATTGGCACTGAAAAAAGTGGCTTACAACTGATCTGCATATTTATGGCCATCACACCATCTCCACAGTCACATTATCAAAATTCAGGTGTTCAGGAACCAACAAGTTGTTACAAGGGTAGCAGCAGCCCAGGGTCATACAGCAATAGCAATAGCTCTTAGACTTACATACTGCTTCACAGTGCATTACAGCCCTCTCTAAGGGGTTTACAAAGCTGTATTTTCCCCAACAATTTGATTCCTCATTTCACCCACCTCGGAAGGATGGAAGGCTTAGTCAACCTTGAGCTGGTGAGATTTGAAGTGCCAAATTGCAGGCAGTCGGCAGGTAGCAGAAGCAGCCTGCAGTACTGCACTCTAACTACTGCGCCACCATGGTGCTGCCATTTGCAATATTTGCAGTCAGCTTTCAACAAGTAAAGGCTAGGTCACACTGGCCAACGGATGCAAAACATATGTAAAAAGGACACAGCAGATGAGCAAATTTTCCATCCGTTGTTATCCGCTCTCAAAAGTGCCCCAAATTTGCATAAACAGAGTGGACAACAACGGAAAGGAACGGACGTGGGGAGGATGTAGCGGGGATGTAAAGTGGACGTTCGTAGGAAGCCTAGTGGATGAAAGCGGATGGAAGCGGATGACACATCCGCAGGGCTTCCGGGGAAGAACAGCGAAGCGGATGCATAGTGGAAGGAACGGATGCATAGTGGATGCGTAGCGGATGACGCAGATGCATCACGGATTCGTATAGGATGCCTAGCAGATGCCTAGCGGATGCAAAGCATTCACTGCGCATGCAGGGAGGATGAATTGCGTAAGCTCCATGGATATAAAAGGATGCAGTTCGCAAGCAGTCACCATTCAGAGGAAAGACCTGCTGCCAGAGACATCTTGAGAGAAAACCATGGGGAAGAAGAGGAAGCCTGTGCCTACTCCTGCCAGCCCTGGCAAGAAGGACAGAACCACCATGCCACCCCCTGGCGCTGACTCTGAAGCTGCTGTTCCTTCTGTTGCTGCTGCTCCTGGTGTTGCTCCTGCTGGTGCTTCTCCTGCTGGTGCTGCTGGTGGTGTTGCTGGTGCTGCTGGTGCTGGTGTTGCTTCTCCTGATGCTGCTGTTGTGGTGGACCAGCCCCAAGGCCCTCAAAGACCTGCTGCTGAAGGCCCTGAAGCCCCTGCCAGAGGGAGGAAGAAGCAAGGCAAGGAGAAGGGGGAGAGGAAACAGTACTTCATTTCCGAGGACCATGAGGACAAGGTGCTGGAATGGTGGAGGGACAACGAGTATCTGTGGAGGAAGGGCCACAGGCTCTATCGCGACACCAAGCAGAAGCAGGCAGCATGGAGAGAGAAGGCGGAGAGCCTGGGCTACGCTTCAGATGTCCTCCTTAGGTGGTGGAAGCATATGCACACCTGGTATGGCAAGCTGCACCTGTAGAGATCCGGGCAGGCCGCTGTCAAGTTAACTGACCAGGAGACCTATGTCATGGCCAGGTGCAGCTTCCTGGAGGGTGAGATCTGCCACCGAGGAGCAGCCCCTCTGTCAACCCTCTCCCTCAGACAGCCCACAGAGAGTCACTCCTCTTCCAGCCAGGAGACAGCTACCGTGTCCAGGCAGGTGTCTTTGGAGGGCCCCATGACAAAGAACCCCCCCCCACAGCTGCACTCCCGTGCCAGAGGACGTGGAGGATCCCCTGTCTCAGATGGAGCAAGAAGAGGCAGCCACCAGAGACCAACCCACACCCACACCCAGCTCCACCTCCACAGAATGCAGGCAGAGAGACAGAGCGGAGGGACAGAGCCACACTGTCCTCTTGGAGATCAGGGACACAATCAAAGCAAGCACAGATCTCCTCTCCCAGCTGGTCCACTTTGACATACCATCCTCCAACCGCAAGCCCTTCATCACGTATGTGGGCCAGACCCTCATGGACATGCCCGAGGCCCAGTACCAGGCGATGAAGGAGAGGATCACAGCTCTTCTGCACCACCCTCCAGGCCCAGCTGAACCTGCTGCTGCCCATTCCAGGTCTGCTCCTCCACCCCAGCCAATGTCACAGGCCTTCCACGGATTTCAGCAGTCCCTCGCCTACCAAGCCTACCACTACCAGGACTTCCCAAAGCAGAGGCAGCCCTTCCCAGTCCACACCCAGGTTCCTCGGACGCCACAGATGCCACTCCTCACCCAGCTGCAGACCAGACAGTCCCACTACACTCCTCCTTCCTCCATCCCACAGCCAAGCCCTTCCTCAGAACATCTGTCATCAGTCTTGGGCCTCACATCCCAGGTCCTTGAGGAAGTGCCTCTCAACCTCACGGGACTGAGTAAGCTCTCTGAGAGCTTCCTGCACACATCATCTCCTGTTGTACTCTCGGGGCCAGACACCCCAATGGCGCCTCAGACCAGCACTCCAGCCACAGCCACCTCCACAGTCCCTGGCCCCTTTACATCTGAGACCATGTGCCAGAGACTGAGTTGTTACCTGTTCACCTTATCTTTGCTTAAAGACACTTTACTTGGGTCATTTTACTTTTTAATAAAGTCATACAGTTTGTTATTAATAAAGGTTATCTTTGCTTCACACACTTGGTTCATTTTGTTCATTTTGATGCCAAGAGGATACATTGGACGTGTAACAGATGACAATGGACGTGGAACATTTGTTGCCCGGATGTGTCGCGGATGTAGATCGTACAACCGGTGGCGGAAAGTTCATCCGCTCAAAAAGTTTTGTGCAGCTCAAAACTTTTTGAGCGGATGAAATAGCAGTAGACAGATGTTTGACGGATAGAGCGTATGAAAGACGTACGCAGTGAGTACACAACGGATGCATCGCGTTTTCCAATGGATGGCAAGCTTTTTTGTCCATTTTACATCCTCTTTGCATCCGTTGGTTCAGTGTGACAGGGGCTTAAAGTCAATAGGGGAAGCCAAATTCACAATTTCAAGATTCACTTAATAGCTGCAGTGAATCACTTAAGAACTGTCACAAATCATTTAAAAGCAGTGGCAAAAAAGGTAATAAAATCAGATGTGATTCACTTACCTTGCTTAGCAAACAGAAATTCTGTTCCCAGTTGTGGTTGTAATTTGAGGACAACAGAGAGATGCATTCTTTTAAGGTGAAATCAACTTATTCAATGTTCTAAAAACAAAATACAGAAGGGGGCTGCTGGAAAACCCATCACAACTGATATATTAAAACTATTGCATCCCCTTTGATCTCTGAATCCTATGCAAGCTATAATTGGCAAATATGATTCATTGCTTCACTGAACTGGGTAATGGTTTTGCTAAAATGAAAACAATGTATGTATACATGCTTGCTTGCTCACTTGCTTGATTCTTCTGGTAATCGAACATATGCTCCTGTTTAAAAATCCTCTTGGAATTTGCTAAATTTTACATCTTGCATGGTGGTCAGACGAATCAATCAATCAGAATAGAGCTGGAAGGGACCTTGGAGGACTTCTAGTCCAAATAGAAGACTACATACCATTTCAGATGGGTGGCTGTCCAGTCTCTTCTTAAAAACCTCCACCCACAACTTCTGAAGGCAAGCTGTTCCATTGGTTAATTGTCCTCACTGTTAGGAAATGTCTCCTTAATTCCAGGTTGCTTCTCTCCTTGATTAGTTTCCATCCATTGTTTCTTATTTTGCCTCTGATGCTTTGGAAAATAAATTGACCCCCTCTTCTTAATGGCAGCCCCTCAAATACTGGAATAGTGCGATCATGTCACCCCTAATCCTTCTTTTCTCCAGACTGGCCATACCCAATTCCTATGTTTTTTGTCTTCAGGCCCTTAATTATCTTAAGCCTATGTCACACTGAACCAATGGATGCAAAGAGGATGTAAAACGGACAAAAAAGCTTGCCATCCGTTCAAAAACGCGATGTACTCACTGCCTCCGTTTTGTTTCCTCTCTATCCGTCCAGCATCCGTTTATTGATGTTTCATCTGCTCCAAAAGTTTTGGGTTGCCCAAAACTTTTGCGCGGAAAATGTATCCAGTTCGTCAGTTCTGCATCCGCTACGCATCCGCAACGGATCCGTTCTGCATCCGTTACGCATCCGCTATATCTGCTAGGCATCCGCTGTGCATCCGCGCAACTCAGGGAGGAAGCGGAAAGGATGCGGAACGGATGCAGAACGGATGCAGAAGGGAAAAGCGTTTAAAACGGAAAAAACCTTCGCAGAGGGGACCTATCTCGGATATTAAGGATGCCTAGAGGATGCAAAGGGACACCTATATTGCCTATAAAAAGGGGGAGCAACTTGTCTGCATCTCACTTTCAGACCAGCAGCCCATCTGTGCAGATCTCTGCAGCCTTCATCTGACTCTTCCTCTTCCACAGCATCCAGTCATGTCCATCATGGATCGTAACACAGTCCTTTTGGCAGCCGCCATCCTTCTGCAGCAGTTCGAAGCCATCTACAGGCTCTGTGAACTCGACTACAGGAAGAAAAAGAGGCGGCCAAGAAGCATCTGGGTCTGAAAATGGATTGGGAGTAGAGCAGAATATGGACTGTACAACAAGCTGATGGTGGAGCTCAGGTGGGGGGGGGGTGGATGCGGCTAGGACTGTGATGGACTCAATGTCTCCTTTCTCCCACCGCACCAGGGAGTCCTCCATGCACTCCACCATGCTTACCACACCTGTCTGCGGGTTCTCCGCCGTGGCACGCTCCACAGAAACCTGCCTGGAGACAGGGACTGACTCTCAGACGGAAGAGGACTGGCTCTCAGCAGGCTGCTGGAGAGAGAGGGTCGTGAGAGGGGCTGCTGGTGCACCTCGGTGGCAGACCTCACCCTCCAGGAAGCTGCACCTGGCCATGATTTAGGTCTCTCTCTCTGTCAGCTTCACAGTGACCTGGCCAGATTTCTTCAGGTGCAGCTTCCCGTACCAGGTGTGCATGTGCTTCCACCAGCCGAGGAGCACCTCCGAAGTGTAACCCATACTCTCCGCCCTCTCTCTCCAAGCAGCCTGCTTCCGCTTGGTGTCCCTGTACAGCCGGTGTCCCTTCCGCCACAGATAGTCATTCTCTCTCAGCCACTCCAGCACCTCATCCTTGTGCACCTCCTCAATATAGTATTGCCTCCTCTCCCGTCCCTGCATACGCCTCTTCCTCCCTTTGGCAGGACCAGATGGGCCCTCATCAGAGGGGCTCCCAGGTAGTAGGGGCTGCTCCTCCACACCACCACCACCAGCAGCAGTAGGATCATCATCATCATCATCATCATCATCATCATCATCCTCACCAGCAGGATCATAATCAGCAGCAGCAGCAGCAGCAGCAGCAGCATGAGCAGCAGCAGCAGGATCATCATCATCAGTAGCAGCAGCAGTGGCAGCACCAGCAGGATCAGCAGCAGCAGGACCAGCAAGTCCAGGAGCATGAGCAGGACCAGGAACACGAGCAGGACGAGCAGGACTAGCAAGACCAGGAGCACGAGCAGGATGAGCAAGTCCAGGAGCACGAGCAGGACGAGCAGGACCAGGAGCAGCTTCAACAGAGTAAGCACCAGCAGAAGCAGCACCGCCAGGAGCAGCTTCAGCAGAAGCCCCAGCAGAAGCAGAGTCAGGGGCAGGGGGCAGGAGGTTGGCCCTGTTCCTCTTGCCAGGGATGGCGGCAGGCTGCTGAGGCTTTCACTTCCTCCCCATGGTTGTGGGGTTGCTGGCTGGCAGGGAGGCTGGCAGGCACCAAGGCTGGCAGGAAGGCTGGTAGGAAGGCTGGCAGGAAGCCAGGCATGAAGGCTTGCAGGCAGGCACCAAGGCTGGCAGGAAGCCTGGCAGGAAGGCAGGCAGGCAGGCAGGCACCAAGGCTGGCTGGAAGGCAGGCTGGCAGCAAGGCTGGCAGGCAGGCATGCAGGCAGGGCAGGCAAGGAACTCGAAGTATCCAGCAGCAGGTCTTTCCTCGGAATGCTGGCCACGTGCGAGCTGCTTCCCTTTATATCTGGGGGGCTTGCGCAATGCATCCCCCCTGCATGCGCAATTAATGCCAGGCATCCGCTAGGCTTCCGCTGTGCATCCGCTTCATCCGCTGTGCATCCGCTGTGCATCTGCTTCATCCGCTGTGCATCTGCTGTGCATCCGCTGTATCCGTTCCCCATCCGCTTTGCTGAGGCCCCCCGGAAGCCTAGCGGATGCGCCATCTGCTCTCATCCGCTTCCATCCGCTGGGCTTCCATTCCTCATCTGCTTTGCATCCGCCCTGCGTCCTCCCCGCGTCCGTGTTATCCACTCCGGTTATGCAAATTTTTGCCCCTTTTGAGAGTGGATAACAACGGATGGAACATTTTGCTCATCTGCTGTGTCCTTTTTGCTTCCGTTGGGCAGTGTGACATGGGCTTTAGTTGCTGTTCTTTGCACTTTTTCTTAAGTCTCAACATCCTTTTTGTAATGTGGTCACCAAAACCAGATGCAGTATTCTAGGTGTGGTTTTACCAAGGTTTTATAAAGCGGTATTAATACTTCATGTGATTTTGATTCTATGCCTCTGTTTATACAACCAAGTATTGAATTAGCTTTTTTTGGCTGCTGCCTCATGTTTATGTGATCATCCACTAGGACTCCAATGTCCCTCTGGCAGTTACTTTTTTTAAATCAGGTTTCACCTGATCTGTACCTGTCTATGGAGATTCTCAGTCATCTAGGTTATCCCAAAGGTGCTTTTTCAAGAGGTGAAGAAGCTGAAGAAGCTTCTTGGAAGTGTAAAAATGTACCAGGCACATTTTTCCTCATGTGGTGGACTTGCAATGCTGCAAAAAATATTGGAAACTGATTCAAATATGGATAGAACAAATGGTGGTAGAATGTATTCCATTTAAACCAGATTTTTTTCTTCATGGTATAATATCAGAAAAATTTAAGAAGGAAATAATGTATCTAATAGTACATGGAGAATATTATATGCACAATATTGGAATAATGAAATCACACCTTCAGAAACAGAAATAATAAGAATTATGGCATGGGCAGAATCAGATAGGTTAACTTTTGAAATAAAAGACAAAGGAGAGTCTAAATATTATGGAACATGAAATAAATTTTATCAATGGTTACAAAGTAGAAGACAAGTTTGAAATATTAGTAGTTATGATTAAATTATTTAGTCATTAATATTTTAAATAAGGAATTTATAAATGATGAAGTAGAATATATATATGTACAACAAGGATAAGTTGGATGCATTGTGTTGTATTCTATTTTTAATTAAAATTAAAAATAAATTTTAAAAAAAGAAGAAAAAGAAAAACCAGAAAATCCAGTTGCCTCTTGAAAAAGCACCCTTGGGATTAATTTGTACTTGTACCTTTGGGGTTTTTGTTTTTGTTTTTTGGTTATTTCTTTGAGTATAATTTCTGTATAATTCTGTGATATATGAACAGTAATAGTTCTTTCTGAGTGGCAACAATGTTTTGCCCTCAGAAACCTTAATGAATGTAGGATCTCTCTGTTCTATAAAGCAACTGCACTTCATCAACTGGCCATCTGGAATGCCATTACAAAGGAACAAATGCCGAGGAGTAAAGAGTTGTCTGAACTCCTTAATTGGTGTTGAATTTCTGAGTTGTTGAGCAATTGCAGCAGCTAAAGCCCCTGTCACACTGCACCAACGGATGGAAAGAGGATGTAAACGGAGAAAAACACTTACCATCCGTTGGTTAATGCGATGCTCCCGTTCTGTACTCACTGCCTCTGTTTTGCTTCCTCTCTATCCGTCCAGCATCCATCTATTGACATTTCATCCGCTCAAAAGGTTTTGAGCTGCTCAAAACTTTTGAGCGGAAAATGTATCAAACGCTTCTGTTCTGCATCCACTAGGCATACGGGGGACATCCGTTCTGCATCCGTTGTCATCCGTTATGCATCTGCTATATCCGCTAGGCATCCGGAAAGCGGATGCAGCACACAAAGAAAGCATTTAAAATGGAAAAAACGTTCGCAGAGGGGACCTATCTCGGATATTAAGGATGTCTAGAGGATGCCTAGAGGATGCAAAAGGATGCTTCCATTCCGCATCCGCTTTCCATCCGCTCTGCGTCCTCCCCCCCGTCCGTTCCTTTCCGTGTTATCCGCTCTGTTTATGCAAATTTTTGCCCCTTTTGAGAGCGGATAACAACGGATGGAACATTTTTCTCATCCGCTGTGTCCTTTTTACAAACGTTTTGCATCCGTTGGGCAGTGTGACAGGGCCTTAAGCAAAGAGCAAAGGCAGCTTTGCTGGCACCCCAACCAAATGCAATCTATTTTTGGCTCCATTAAAAGCAGCTCTATGAATTTAGAATGATGGAAATGAAAAGGGGTTTTTGGCAATGTCTGTGTTTGATCTTTCCTCCTTGGCAATAAATTGTTGGGTTGCTATAGCAATCTTAAAAATTCAGGTTTCACCCAGAATAATTATTTTCCCCCTTTGTGGATAATTCAGAGCCACCCACAACTTAACATCTTGCAAAGAAAATCGAGGTGCAAGTGGTTTGGTCCTCTCTGAACTCTACAATGCTCTTATTTCAAGAGCCTTCTTCTGGCTCCATCTGGCTTAAGAAAACTCTCCAAATGGATTATATGGAAGGAAGGAAGGAAGGAAGGAAGAAAGGAAGGAAGGAAGGAAGGAAGGAAGG
>BLBF01000004.1:16213917-16230041 GCA_015471245.1 Laticauda colubrina | reverse complement strand
AGGAAGGAAGGAAGGAAGGAAGGAAGGAAGGAAGGAAGGAAGGAAAGGAAAGGAAAGGAAAGGAAAGGAAGGAAGGAAGGAAGGAAGGAAGGAAGGAAGGAAAGGAAGGAAGGAAGGAAGGAATTACCTTCCCAATCACAGTTGAAAGGCGTCATATGGGGAAACTATTTTATCAAATTTTTCTTTCTGCACACAAGAAGTTGGAGAAGAGACACATAATGATTAAAAAAACAATTTTAGTATCCATCCTGAAGCATATTGTCAGACCATTTTCTCATGGTCCAAAGCCAGATGAGAAGATGTTAATTAGCTGTTCAGTCCATCTTCAATTATGAAGATGGTCAACACTGAGAGCAAATGAAAGCTGCTTTTAAAAAAAACAGAAAAATTTATAGTGAGTGCTACACTTACTTTCCTGAATGAGCTATACAATCCTAGGTGGGTAATTGCACAATTTTAGCTAGTGACTCTCTTTATCTGCTTCTGTGAACATCTAGAGGAATTTATGGCACACTTTAGAACATCATGAGCAGATATTATTAGCAATGTGAATTTGTATGTCTCTTTTAATCTAAAAGTTTCCTTCATGCTTCCATCGTAAAACCATAGGAGGATGTCATGACCAGTGCCTTGAGTAAACTCTGAATGGGCACTTTCAGGAGACTGCAAGTTGGTTGCTGATCTCTGTAGTTCTGGGGTGTCAAACTCAAGGACCAAGGGCTGGATCCAGACAGCAGAATGCTTAGATTTGGCCCGCAGGGCCAACCTGGAAACAGCGAAGGAATGGCCCACAGTGCCTCTTCCAGCAAAAATGGAGCTTGGGAGAGCTGCATGCAGTACTTCTGAGCTCTGTTTTCATTGGCAGAGGGTTGCAGGAGGCCATTGCAGCCAAAACGGAGCTCGGGAGCAGAGTGGCAGAGTGCTCGAACAACCACAGATACGCCCCACACGAGTGATGTTGAGCTGGCCATACCCACCTGGCCACACCCATCCCAGCCTCCCAAGGTCAAATACAACCTTGATGTGGCCCTCAATGAAATCGAGTTGGACACCCCTGCTGTAATTTATAGGATGTTCAATAGTTTTATGTTTCAGTCTGTTTGCAGACATCTTACATATCTGATAGTTGCATTCCTTGGCTGTCTTAGTGCTGTAACTCAAGGGACAGTTGTTCCACTTCAAATCCTATAGTTATTTGGTTTGGTGATGCAGCCTGAAGAATTCTGGGAGCTGAAGTCCACATATATGGAAGTTCTCAGGATGGGAAACCCTATCCCTAGATGAAACTCTTTTTTATATATCATTTTTATCTAAGAAAATTTTTAACAAATGTATTAGAGAAAAACAGTAAATAGAGAAAAAAGAAACAAAAACAGAAAAGAAAAGTGATGAAGAAACAGCTTTTTATTTTCTTGACAGCAGTTATAGATACATTTATACACTTATCCTCTCTATAGTTGCTTTTTTCCATAAACTACCTTTTCTAATCTATAAATCACAAGTTCATTTTTCTCTTTTTTTGGTAAAAAGCCTATAAAGGCTTACCAGTCTCTAATAAATATAGTTGTCTAACAAAACAAATTAATGTTGCCATCTTGGTCATCTTTACCAACCATTCCACCATTATGAATATTTCAGAGGCTTTCCATTTTTTGCATATAATAGTTTCACAGCAATAATCATGCATAAAAATAATCCTCCATGGCTCTACAGGAAAGTTTTTGTGTTATATGGAAACTATGGAATTTGGCTGCAACCATAAAGGCAGTTATTTGAGAAACAGACTTCTTATTCTACTACATAACAAACATGTTCTCATATTGTCCCAGAGAATTACAGAGATTCTGGACTAATTCATACAAACATGATTTTCTAAAGCCCATGTCACACTGCCCAACGGATGCAAAAAGGACACAGCGGATGAGCAAAATGTTCCATCCGTTGTTATCCACTCTCAAAAGGGGCAAAAATTTGCATAACCGGAGTGGATAACACGGACGCGTGGAGGACACAGGGCAGATGCAAAGCAGATGCGGAACGGAAGCCCAGCGAATAGAAGTGGATGGTACCAGATGGCACGTCCGCTAGGCTTCCGGGGGGCCTCAGCAAAGCGGACACGGAACGGAAAGAGCAGATGCAGAGTGGAAGCCAAGCGGATGAAGTGGATGCACAGCGGATGCACAGCGGATGCACAGCGGAAGCCTAATGGATGCCTGGCGTTAATTGCACATGCGGGGAGGATGCATTGCGTCAGCCCCGCAGATATAACGGAAGCAGCTCGGAAGCAGGTCGCCATTCAGAGGAAAGACCTGCTGCCGGATGGATTGGCTGCCTTGCCTGCCCTGCCTGCATGTCTGCCTGCAAGCCTTGCTGCCAGCCTTGCTGCCAGCTTCCCTGCCAGCCTCCCTACCAGCCTCGCTGCCAGCTTCCCTGCTAGCCTTGGTGCCAGCCTCGCTGCCAGCCTCCCTGCCAGCCAGTCTGCCTGCCAGCCTTGCTGCCTGCCTTCCTGCCAGCCTTGGTTCATGTCTGCCTGCCAGCCTTGGTGCCTGCCTGCCTGCCAGCCTTCCTGCCAGCCTTGGTGCCTGCCTCCCTGCCAGCCTTGGTGCATGCCTTCCTGCAAGCCTTCCTGCCAGCCTTGGTGCCTACCTGCCTGCCAGCCTGCCTGCCAGCCTTCCTGCCAGCCTGCCTGCAAGCCTTGCTGTCTGCCTGTCTGCCAGCCTTGGTGCCTGCCTGCCTGCCAGCCTTCCTGCCAGCCTTGGTTCCTGCCAGCCTCCCTGCCAGCCAGCAACCCCACAATCATGCTAAAGCACAGCAAGCCTCAGCCATCTGCTGCCAGCCCTGGCAAGAGGGGCAGGGCTACCATCCCACCCCCTGGCCCTCACTCTGGTTCTCCTGGGGCTTCTGCAGCACGGGCTCGCTCTTCTGGGGCTGGCGCTTCTGCTGCTTCTGCTTCTGGAGGAGCTGATGACAAGCACTCCAGCACCAGCCACCTCCACAGCACCTGGACCCTTCACCCCTGAGACTGAGCGACCAAGAGGAGTGCCAGAGACTCATTTTTGTTTTATAGCTTGTTGTTAATAAAGTCTATTTATGATTCACACACTTGCTTCATTTCTTTTTTTTAATAAAATCTTGGTGGAAACTTTTAGAAATGGTTTAAGCCTTTGCATGCTTGTGGGATGGGTTAAGATAGCAGCGGGGTGGGCAGGGATACCTGAGGAATGAGCAGGGATACCTTTGGGATGGGTAATAGCTGTGGGATAGATAAACCTCCAGCGCAAGCATAGTGGGACTGTATGGTCCACCCTCCCAGGTGCAACACCTATGGCCCTTTATTATCAATAATAATGTAATAATCATCCACACATGTCAACATAAACACAACTCTTTATTAAACGCCCTGTACATTGTAGGCCCACCCAACATACATGGCCCAATCTCATCCGTGTGATGATACAGGCTGAAGGAAGCATCCATTAAGCATCTACCATCCTGTCTTGCCACTCCACTGCTCCAGCTGGGGAGTTGCACCAGCGTCTCAGGAGGTTGCGCTGCTTCTTCCCTTCACGTGAGGCTCTGTTGGGGCCTTTCACATCCACAGTGTCTATCAGGTTTCGCCCTTGCCTCCATTTCCCAGGCTCCATGTCCCCATTGCCTTGCTGACAGTCCACAAGCCTGTCCTGTAACACTGGGTAGCGGGTGTGCATGAGAATGTGCAGGATGCAGCAAGCTTCCATGATCCTCCTCATGGTCTCTGGGCTATGCTGCATGGTGGTGAGAAGTACCTGGAACCTGTTGGCCAGGATGCCAAAGGCGTTGTCCACCTTGCCCTGGAGGTGTAGGGCTTCATGAGGTAGGTTGTGAGGGAGAAGGCGTCATCCCCCACGATGAAGTAGGGCACATCTTGCATGTCGTTGGGCAGCGGGTCTGGATCTGGGAAGCCCACGATGAGGTTGCGTTCCAGCCCCTCCTTGAGGACACTGGCATTGTATACCTGGGCATCTGAAGATGAGCTGTTGCCTGAAGCATCAATGTACATGAACTTGTAGTCAGCATCGACCATAACGAAGAGGATGATGCTGAAGAAGCCCTTGGAGTTGAAATAAGTGGACCCTGAGTTGGGTGGAGATTTGCAGGCCACGTGCTTGCCATCTATGGCTCCAACCGTGTGGGGGAAGTTCCACTTCTGATACCACTGCTCTGCAACTTTCTTCCATCCTTCTTCAGTGGAGGGGCACTGGAGGAGCTCCTCCTTGTATTCTTCGATGATGGCCTGCGCCACTTCTCTGACCACAATGCTGATGGTGTTGGATGGCACCCTCCAGCCGTACTGCATGCTCCTGTAGGTGGTTCTGGAGGCCAGGTGGCGCAGAGTGACTGCCACCTTGAGCCCAGGTTCCAGGCTGGGGTGGAAGCTGGTGCTCTGCTTGATCAACCTGGGTGTCAGCCGCAGCACAACTTCATCAAACATGGCTGGAGGCATCCTCATGAAGGTCTGGAACGCCCGAGTGTCTTCGTTCCTGAGCTCCACCATCAGCTTGCTGTACAGTCCGTCCTCTGCTCTTCTGGCGAACCATCTTCGGACCCAGACTCTTTTTGGCTGCCTCTTTTTCTTCTCGCAGTAGAGTTCACAGAGCCTGTAGATGGCTTCGCACTGTTGCAGAACGATGGTGGCTGCCAAAAGGACTTTGTTGCAATCCACGGTGGACATGACTGGATGCTGTGGAAGAGGAAGAGTCAGAAGAAGGCTGCAGAGGTCTGCACCGCTGGGCTGCTGTTCTGAAAGTGAGATCCAGATGAGTTGCTCCCCCTTTTTATAGGAAATATAGGTTTTCCGCTAGGCATCCTCTAGGCATCCTCTAGGCATCCTGCAGACATCCTTAATATCCGAGATAAATCCCCTCTGCGAATGTTTTTTCCGTTTTAAATGCTTTGTTTCCATGCTGCATCCGGTAGGTATCCGTTCTGCATCCATTCTGCATCCGCTGCGTTCTGCACAGCAGATGCCTAGCGGATATAGCGGATGCGTAACGGATGCAGAACGGATGCATAGCGGATGCGTAGCAGATGCAGAACGGACGAACTGGATACATTTTCCACGCTAAAGTTTTGGGCAGCCCAAAACTTTCTGAGTGGATGAAACGTCAATAGATGGATGCTGGATGGATAGAGAGGAAGCAAAACGGAGGCAATGAGTACATCGCGTTTTCCAACGGATGGCAAGCTTTTTTGTCTGTTTTACATCCTCTTTGCATCCATTGGTTCAGTGTGACATGGGCTTAAGTGATAACTGTAGTGCAGAGGTGCTATTCAGCAGGTTCTGTCCAGTTCTGGAGAACTGATAGCGGAAATTTTGAGTAGTTTGGAGGACTGACAAATCTCACCTCTGACTGGAGTTTTTACAGTATCCTTCGCTTACCACACCTACTAAGCCACGCCCACAGAACTGGTAGTAAATAAAAATGAATCCCACCACTGCTGTAGTAGTATATGTAACTAACCTCAATTTCCAAAGCAATATTTCTCAGTGAAACTATATTTATTTTATATCACAGACATTATATTGTACAAACACAGGTGTGGTTTGGTTATGAGATTGTGATTCTACAGAAGCATGCAGAACTATATAACTATAAAAACTAAGAAAAAGGTTTTGAGACTCTAGAAGAGAGTTCAGAAAAGAGCAACAAAGATGATTACAGGACTGGGGGTTAAAATATATGAAGAATGGTTGCAAGAATTGGGCGTGGCTAGTCTCATGAAGAGAAGGACTGGGGAGACATGATAGCAGTTTTCCAATATTTGAGGGGGTGGCTGTCACAGAGAAGAGGGGATCAACTTGTTTTCCTGAAGGCCAGACAAGGAACAATGTATGGAAACTGGCCAAGGAGAGATTCAACCTCGAAACAAGGAAAAACTTTCTGACAATGAGAACAATTAACCAATGGAACAGCTTGCCTTTAGAAGTTGTGGGAGCTTCATCACAGAAAGCTTTCAAGTAGAGACTGGCCTGCCATCTGTCAGAAACGGTGTAGGGTCTCCTGCTTGAGCAGGGGGTTGGACTAAATGACCTACAAGGTCCTTTTCAACTCTGTTAATCTGTTAATTATGCAAAGTATGGAAAAGAATATTTGATGAAATGATGAAGTGTAAAAGGCTATAAATGAGAAAAATGCTCCGAAACCCAAGTATTATCGATGTAAAATAACAAAGATCAGCCATTTTTATTAAAAAAATGTTTTATAGAATTTTTGCTGAAAAAAAATAAAATCAATCTGATGATTTTCAGATTTACCAATTCAAAAAGGATGTATATGAGAAGACGAGAACTATGGTATACAATCTGAAGAGAAAGTACTAACTTATTTATAATTATTATAAAGAAGATTGTAAGTCACTTATTTAAATATTTTCTCCTTTTCCTCACTTTCTCTTATTCTCAACACTTTTTCTCAAATTTAATTCATTTTTACTTTTTTGTTTCATATTTATCTTTTAACTTGGTAAAAAAAAATTAATGAAAAAGAAAAAAGTAAAGAGTAAAGCTGTAGTTAAAAAGGACACATAGCAATTAAAATTAAAAGAGGGAAGGAAAATACAGACCAATTCTGATGGAAAGAAAAAAAAAATCAGGAAGTGAGTGAAGAGGAGCTTCCAAGAGAGTGAACTAAGTTAAGGTTAAAAGCGATAAAATGATTTGAGATGAAATTGAAGGGAATGTATTCCAGGAGCAGTGTTTCAGAGATTTGCATTGAAATGATATGGTAGTCAGTGGGGGGATTCAAAAAATTTTACTACCAGTTTTGTGGACGTGGCTTGTCAGCCATGGCATGGCTTAGTGTTTCAAGGGTGTGAAGATTGCAACTTGTATGGGCAGTTTAAAAAATGTTGTTATCTTTCTGCTGTGCAGAATGCAAGGCAGCAAGAACAGATGCAAAAGCAAACATTGTTAGGTGTCCTTGGGGATGCATTTGGTAGAGCAATAAAGGTAGTCCTTCATTTATGAACATTCATTTAACAACTATCCAAAATTATGACAGTGCTGAACAAGTGACTGATGACCAATCCTTGCACTTAAAATTGTCACAGCATCCTCGTGGTCATCAAAATTCATGTTTTGGCAACTGGCATGTATTTAAGATTGTTGCAGCATTCCAGGGTCCTGTGATCACTATTGAGCCCCAGTGCCACAGTGGTTAGAATGCAATATTGCAAGGTAATTCTGCCGACTGCCAGAAGTTCGATCCTGACCAGCTCAAGATTGACTCAGCCTTCCATCTTTCCAAGGTCGGTAAAACGGGGACCCAGAATGTTGGGGGGCAATAAGCAAACACTTTAAACTGCTTAGAGAGGGCTGTATATAAGTCTATGTGCTATTGGTATTTGCAACATAATCATTGGTCATCTGACAAGCAAGTCAATGGGGAAGCAGAATTTGCCTAACAACCATGTGATTTGCTTAACAAAACAATAGTTGGCTTAACAACTGTGGCAGAAAAAGGATGCAAAATTCGATGCAACTCACTTAATGACTGCTTTGATTTACTGCAGAAGTTCTGGTCCCAGTTGTGGTTATAAGTCAAAGACTGCCTGCAAGTAAAATGTGGAAAGTGTTAAGCATCTTTAGAAGCCAGGTTTTGGTTATTTGGCAAGTCAGTGAGAGCTGAATGAATTGAAAAAGAAAATTTATTGAATTTAAAGAGGAAACACAAAAAAGTGAGTTAGCTTGAATCAGTTGGCTTTTACAAGTATAGAATTAAAGATAGGTCACTGAATAAATGAGGGGATTTATCATGGAATGCTTATTAGTAGCTGGGTGAACATTGAGCAGAGAGAAAGACAAGGATATATGATGTATCTGTTCCGTCCGGAAATAAGTTGCGCGAGACTGGGTTCCAACAAGAAACTCTTTATTCAATTCAGTGAAGCCCATGTCCTACTGAACCAACGGATGCAAAGGGGATGTAAAACGGACAAAAAAGCTTGCCATCCATTGGAAAACGTGATGCATCCGTTGTGTACTCACTGTGTATGTGTTCCATATGCTCTATCCGTCAAACATCCATCTACTGCTATTTCATCCGCTCAAAAGGTTTTGAGCTGCACAAAACTTTTTGAGCAGATGAACTTTCCGCCGTGTACGATGTACATCCGCGACACATATGGGCAACAAACGTTCTATGTCCGTTGTCATCCGTTACACATCCACTGTATCCTCTTGGCATCCTCTGGGCATCCTCGCAACTCACATCTGCTCCAGCTGAAAAAGGAAAAAGGGAGGAAGAGAAAGATACATGGAACATCCACACAGCGTTAGTAGCACGGAAATAGAAAGGATGTAAGCGGATGCAGCTCGGATATAAAGCATTAAAATGGACAAAACGTTCATATATGGGACGTATCTCGGATATTTAGGATGTCTGGAGGATGCCTAGAGTATGTGAGAGGACACCTAGTGGAAAACCGATATTTCCGATAAAAAGGGGGAGGAAATCACCTGGATCTCATTATGAGTCCAGCAGCCATGGTTTACAGACACCTCTACACCCTTGGTCTTGCTCTTCCACATCATCCATTGATCTCCACCATGGATCATCACACACTCCTTATGGTAGCTGCGTTCATTCAACCCCAGAACCAAGCCCTGTTCAGACTGTTTCACCTTTTCTACGCAAGGAGAAGAAGGAGACGTCCAAGAGCTGTGTGGGTCCGATGATGTGGACAGAAGGTGGCACTGACTCTGCGCCACCTGGCCTCTGGAACCACATACAGAAACATGCAGTATGCCTGGAGGGTGCCACACAACACCATCAGCAAAGTGGTCAGAGAAGTGGTGCAGGCCATCATCGAAGAATACCTGGAGGAGCTCCTCCAGTGCCCCACCACTGAACAAGGCTGGAGAAAACTTGCAGAAGAGTGATATCAGAGGTGGAACTTTCCCCACACCATTGGAGCCATAGATGGGAAGCACGTGGCCTGCAAAGCTCCAGCCAACTCAGGGTCCTCTTATCACAACTACAAGGGCTTCTTCAGGATCATCCTCTTTGCCATAGTTGATGCTTACTACAAGTTCATGTACATCGATGCTTCAGGCAACGGGTCAGCTTCAGATAGCCAGGTATACAATGCCAGTGACCTCAAGGATGGGCTGGAATGCAACCTCATCATGGGTTTTCCAGATCCAGACCCTCTACCCAATGACACACAAGATGTGCCCTACTTCATCGTGGGGGATGATGCCTTCTCCCTCAGAACCTACCTCATGAAGCCCTACACTTCAAGATACCTCACCCGTGAAGAGAGGATCTTCAACTACAGGCTGTCCAGGGCAAGACGGATGGTGGAGAACGCCTTTGGCATCCTGGCCAACAGGTTCCAGATACTTCTCACCACCATGCATCACCCACCGACTGTAAGGAGCATCGTGGAAGCTTGCTGCATTCTGCACAATCTCATGCGCACCCGCTACCCAGTGTTGCAGAACAGGCTTGTGGACCGTCAACAAGGCAATGGGGACATGGAGCCTGGTGAATGGAGGCAAGGACTAAACCTGATGGACACTGTGGATGTACAAGGGCCCAACAGAGCTTCACGTGAAGGGAAGAAGCAGCGCAACCTCCTGAAACACTGGTGCAACTCCCCAGCTGGAGCAGTGGAGTGGCAAGACAGGATGGTAGATGCTTAATGGATGCTTCCTTGAGCCTGTCTCATAACACTGATGAGATTGTGCCATGTATGTTGAGTGGCCCTACAATGAATAGGACATGAATAAACAGCTTTGTTTATTTTGAAATGTGTTGATCAATGAATAAATTGTTATTGATAAAAAAGGGCCACATGTGTGGCAGCTGGGAGGGTAGACCATACAGTCCCACTATGCTTGCACTGAAGGTTTATCAATCCCACAGCTTTCCTTACCCATCCCACAACTATCCTTACCCATCCCACAACTATCCTTATCCATCCCACAACTATCCTTACCTATCCCACAGCTATCCTTACCTATCCCACAACTATCCTTACCCATCCCACAACTATCCTTACCTATCCCACAAGCATGCAAAGGCTTAACCATTTTTTCAAAGTTTTCACCAACACTTTATTAAGTAAAAAAAATGTACAAAGTGTGTGAAACAAAGTTAACCTTTATTAATAACTGTCTTAAGTAAACTGTATGACTTTATTAAAAAAGCAAAATGAACCAAGTAAAGTGTCTTAAGCAAAGGTAAAATGAACAAGTAACAACTCAGTCTCTGGCACTATTCTCAGTCACTCTGAGGCATGTCCATGGTCTCAGCTGTTGAGTGGCCAGGGACTGTGGAGGTGGCTGTGGCTGGAGTGCTGGTCTGAGGCGTCATTGGGGTGCTTGGCCCCGAGAGTACAACAGGGGATGGTGTGTTCAGGAAGCTCTCAGAGAGCTGACTCAGTCCTGTGAGGTTGAGAGGCCCTTCATCAAGGACCTGGGATGTCAGGCACAATTCTGATGACAGATTTTCTGTTGACGGGCTTGGCTGTGGGGTGTAGGAAGGAGGAGTGTAGTGGGGCTGTCTGGTCTGCAGCTGGGTGAGGTGAGGTGTCTGTGGCATCTGAGGAACCTGGGCCTGTACTGGGAAGGGCTGCCTCTGCTGTGGAAAGTCCTGGTACTCGTAGCCTTGGTAGGTGATGGGCTGTTGAAAGCCGTGGAAGGGCTGTGACTTCGCCTGGGGTGGAGGAGCAGTCCTGGAGTGGGTCGGAGCAGGTTCAGCTGGGCCTGGAGGGTGGTGCAGCAGTGCTGTTATTTTTTCCTTCATCACCTGGTACTGGGCCTTGGGCAGGTCCATGAGGGTCTGGCTCACGTAGGTGATGAAGGGCTTGTGGTTCAATGATGGTATGTCATTGTGGACCAGCTGAGAGAGAAGATCTGTGCTTTCTTTGATTGTGTCCCTGATTTCCAATAGGACAGTGTGGCTCTGGCCCTCCAGTCTGCCTCTCTGCCTGCTTTCTGTGGAGGTGGAGCTGGGGGTGGGGGTGGGTTAGTCTCTGGCTGCTGCTTCTTCTTGCTCCATTTGAGACAGGGGATCCTCCACATCCTCCGGCATGAGGAGTACAGCTGTTGGGAGGGTCTCTGTCGTGCGGCCCTCCAAAAACACCTGCCTGGACACAGTAGCTGTCTCCTGGCTGGAAGAGTACTGGCTGTCTGTGGGCTGTCTGAGGGAGAGGGTTGACAGAAGGGCTGCTCCTTGGTGATGGATCTCACCCTCCAGGAAGCTGCACTTGGCCATGACGTACATCTCCCGGTCAGTGAGCTTGACAGCAGCCTGGCCAGATTTCTTCAGGTGCAGCTTGCCATACCAGGTGTGCATGTGCTTCCACCATCCCAGGAGTACATCTGCAGTGTAGCCCAGGCTCTCTGCCTTGTCTCTCCATGCTGCCTGCTTTCTCTTGGTGTCAAATAGAGCCTGTGGCCCTTTCTCCAGAGGTACTCGTTCTCCCTCAGCCATTCCAGCACCTCCTCCTCATGGTCCTTGGAAATGGAATACTGTTTCCTCTTTCCCTTCTCCTTCCCTTGCCTCTTCCTCCCTCTGGCAGGGGCTTCAGGGCCTTCAGCAGCAGGGCTTTGAGGGCCTTGGGGCTGGTCCACCACAGTAGCAGCAGTAGCAGTAGCAGTAGCAGCAGCACCAGCAGTAGCATCAGTAGCAGCAGGAGAAGCACCAGCAGCAACACCACCAGCAGCACCACCAGTAGCAGCAGCAGGAGAAGCACCAGCAGCAGCAACACCAGCAGGAGAGGCACCACCACCACCAGCAGCAGGAGAAGCACCAGCAGCACCAGCAGCACCACCAGCAGGAGCAGCAGAAGCACCAGTAGCTTCAGAGTCAGTGCCAGGGGGTGGGATGGTGGTTCTGTCCTTCTTGCCAGGGCTGGCAGCAGTAGGCACAGGCTTCCTCTTCTTCCCTGACTGACAAACCATGGTGTTCTTTCAAGATATCTCTGGCAGCAGGTCTTTCCTCTGAATGGTGACTGCTTGCAAGCTGCATCCTTTTATATCCACGGAGCTGACGCAATTCATCCTCCCTGCATGCACAGTGAATGCTTTGCATCCGCTATACATCTGCTATGCATTCGCTTTGCTTCCTTTTGGCATCCGTGATGCATCCGCATCATCCGCTACACATCTGCTCCTTCCGCTACGCATTCGCTTCGCTATTCTTCCCCGGAAGCCCTTTGGATGTGTCATCCGCTTCCATCCACTGTCATCCGCTAGGCTTCCTATGAACATCCGCTTTCCATCCTCGCTACGTACTTCCCCCGTCTGTTCCTTTCCGTTCTTTTCCTTTCTGTTTATGCAAATTTTCACCACTTTTGAGAGCAGATAACAACGGATGGAGCCACCCCCGAAATTTTGTTCGTCCGCGGTGTCCTTTTTTCATACGTTTTGCAACTGTTGGCCAGTGTGACCTAGCCTTAAGCAATGGTAATGGAACAACAGCCCAAGCCGTGGCAGCCCTTTATATAGCGGTTTGCTCGTGGCTTATGGCCAATTACACCACTTTAAGTGTTTCCGCCTTCTGGCGGGCCAATCAGATTGGTTCTCTAATGGCCAATCCAATAACAATTTTTTTGGCCAATCAGAATAGGGAATTTGGAGCCTACCAAGTTCCATACGTAACACCCCTCCCCCCTTGGTTCAGTCCAACGTGCGTCACGTAGTCACGCATGTAGGTAGGGCTTTTTCGAGTCCTGGTTGACCTGCGCAGCTCAGTCTCAGCGTGGTCTTCGAGCGGTTCGGACGGGATCACTGTCTCTCTGTTCCTTTTCCATGGAAACTCCTGGAAGGGTGAGTCAACCTTGCTGCTCCCGCCTGAGTCTCTCGGGCTGGTTGAGATGGCTCCGCTGCTCCCTCCTGGTTTGTCCGGGTTGATCGAGCTGGCCTGGCTGTCTCCTTCCAGGAAGGCCTCACTTCGTTCTCCTGCTCCCGGACTTCTCATTTGGGGTTCATCTCACCGTGAGTGCTCTTTTTGATTTGTTTGATTGTATTTATGTAGTGTTTGTTGTCTTGTTATGGGAGGTTCGTCTCTCCCTTTTTTATTATTTTGTATTTCCCCCCCCTCCACGGTTGTTTTTTGGTCGATATTTATTTTTTGCGCTGGTGTGTTTTTGCGTTCGAGTGTGCGAGAATGAAGCTGGTCGATGTGCTACTTCCATTTTCTTCCATCATCTAGGAGTAGTAGGTAAGACCGGGGGCCTGTGATCTGGGTGATCGTGGCTGGAAGCCATAATGGGTCCCCGGTGAGGTTCTTCGCATAGATCAGGTCGCCTATTTCAAATGCATGGTATTTGCTGGAGGAGTCGGGGGGTTTATCCCAGGTGTAAGTGGGGTGCAGTCTGTCAAGGTAGGAATTTAATTTCCTACCCATGAGGAGTTCTGCTGGGTTTTTTTGGTTGTGCTGCTAGAGGTAATATGCTGTAGGGTTAGTAATCGGTTAAGTTTTTCTTGCATGTCCCCCTTGTCCATTTTCTCCAGGCCCTCCTTAGTGTACCAAACCATGCGTATAGCCCTGCTGTTTGCAGCTGGATGGGCCGGAGCTGTTAAAGCATGTCGGATACCTTGGGCAGCTAAATACTGCTCGAATGCTGATGCGGTAAACTGGGGCCCATTGTCCAACACCATTACATCAGTACATTTGCCATCCATGGCAAAAAGTTTGTCTAGCTGTTTCATTACTACCTCAGTGGTTGTGGAAGCCATGAGGATGACTTCTAACTAGTTCGAGTAGGCATCCACAACTATTAAAAAAGTGTTGCCTTTTGTCAGCCCAGCAAAGTCAATATGTAGTCTAGACCATGGACCCTGGGGAGTTTCCCATTCCCTGATTGATGCCTGTGGGGGGGTATGCCTCGATTTTTCACAGTCATGGCACATTGCCACCCAAAATTCAATGTCCTTGTCCAGCCCTGGCCACCAGACGTAACTCCTGGTCAGGGCTTTCATTTTGACTATGCCCGGGTGCCCCTCGTGCAACATGCACAAAACATCTTCCTGGAGTCTGTTTGGTATCACCATCCTGTCACCCCACAAAATACAGCCCTTCTCGATGGACAGTTCAGTCTGTCGAGTGCAAAATGGTTTAAAAGTCTCAGTTTTGTTCTCTTCTGTCCAGCCCTTACCTACCCAATTCAGGTTGCGAGCTGTCAAAGGGTTTTTCGTGGTGGCTCTCGTGACATCCGCTGCGGTTAGCGGCAGGTTCAGGCAGGTCTCGAGTTGGAATGTGGAGATGATGGGAGCTGGGTCCCCTTCTGTGATGGGCAGCGGGGAGTGGCTCAGGGCGTCGGCATGGGTGATGGTCTTTCCTGGGCGGTGAATCAGCGTGTAGGTGTAGGCAGCGAGGAATTCAGAATACCTCGTCATTCTAGGTGATAGAATGTTCAGGGTTGGCTTGTATTCTGCTAGGATTCCTAACAGGGGTTTGTGATCAGTGATGATCGAAAAAGTTCTGCCATAAAGGTACTCATGGAATCTTTTGATTCCGGCGATGATTGCGAGGGCTTCTCGGTCGAGTTGGCTGTAATTGCGTTCTGACTTAGAAAGTGTTTTTGAATAGAAAGCAACCGGTGCCTCTCTGCCGTCTGGTAGCTTGTGGCTCAGGATGGCGCTGATTCCAAAAGGCGATACATCACAGGTGACCGTCAAAGGCAGGGTATTGCTATACTGGATTAAAACGGCATTAGATGTTAATAGGTCTTTGATACCATGAAATGCTGCCTGTTCCCAGTGGCCCCATTTCCAGGGAGTTTTTTTGTCTAACAACCGATGTAAAGGTTATGCTATGGTTGCTTTATGGGGAAGGAACACATTGTAGAAATTTATGAGACCTAGGAATGCTTGAAGGTCAGATTTGTTCTTAGGTCTAGGTGCATCTTTGATTGCCTTTATCTTTTTCTCAGCGGGGTGTATTCCTTGTTCATCTATTAAGTAGCCCAGAAACTCGACCTGGTTGGTGGCTAGATTACATTCTCTCGCTTTACCTTAAGGCCTGCGTGTCTAAATCTTCTTAAAACTTCCCCTAATCTGCTCTCTAGTTGGTTGACGTTTTTTGCTGACACCAGAATGTCAAAATAAGGGATGACTCCCTTGATTCTGTTTAACAGATGCTCCATGAGGCTTTGGAACATGCCTGGGGCAACGCTAACGCTGAACTGGAGACAGTTACACTTGAATGCCCCTCTATGTGTCACAATAGTCTGTGCCCCTGTGGTAGTGGGGTCAACGGGTAGCTGTTGGTTTGCTTGTGCGAGATCAAGCTTCAAAAAAAATTTTCCTCCCCCTAAGGAGTGCAATAAATGTTGCACTACTGGTACTGGGTATGCACTTTGTTGGAACGCATGGTTTAGGGTTGCCATATAGTCTCTGCAGATGTGCACTGACCCATCTGGTTTTACAGGAGTCACGATGGGTGTTTCCCACCTGGCATGGTCGATTGGCTCTAACACCCCTTGTGCTCTTAATTTGTTCAACTGTTCATCAATTTTTGGCTTTAAGGCAAACGGGATGCGTCTGGCTTTTAACCATATGGGGGCTATTTTTGGGTCTAGGCTAAATGAAATTGGGGTCTCCTTGTACTTGCCTAGGGTCCCATCGAAAACATCTTGGAATACTTGTAGCAGGCTCTCCTCCCAGTTGGCTGCAGCAACGCGGTTTGTCCTGGTCATCCCAATTCCCAGAGGTGCGAACCATTCGATCCCTAGCAGGCTAGGGCGATCACGGTCGACGATGGTCAGAGGCAAGATCTCGGCATGATTTTTAAGTTCGACGAGGAAATGTCCAAGGCCCACTACTGGAATTCGATTTCCCTGATAGTCTTTTAAAATCAGACTTTATTTTTGTAGTTCTTTTTGTTTAACATCCGGTATCAGGTGCCAGATGGAATTCCACGATACCATGGATAGAAAAGACCCGGAGTCAACTTCCATCTCACAGGGCTTCCCTTCGATGTTCACCTCTATCCGGACCTTTTTTTCCGTTTTCTGCCTTGGCATTTCCTATGGTTACCGTCTGGTGTGTTTCCTCTCTATCATTTGTTCTTTTGCTTCAGTTCCATCTGTTCCCAGCTTGTCTCTCTTCATGTCTGGGGGGGGGGGGGGGG
>BLBF01000004.1:16185659-16213517 GCA_015471245.1 Laticauda colubrina | reverse complement strand
GGGGGGGGGGGGTGCTGCCGCATCTTTTAGGACTATAGCTCTTTTTGTTTCTGCAGACCCTTTCGATGTGCCCCCATTTGTTACAAGCCCTACAGATTGCATCTAGGAACCTGCATTCAGCTCATGAGTGGTTGCCCCCACATCCCGCACACTGAAACTCCCGCTTGTTTCTTCTCTTTTCCCGCCATTTCTTGTCTGATTGAAGTCTATAGACATCTTCATTTTCGTCATCAGTGTCGCTCTGGGATTCGAGCCCTTTGTAGTGGGCAGTCACTGTGGGCTGTTTCTTGCTTCCCTCTACCTTCTTCTCTCTGGCTTGGTTTGGAGGATCTGGAGTTGCGTTCATCTGGCGCATGGTGGCTGCAGATTTCTTTGCTGCTTCAGCAGCAGTGGCTTCTGCAATGGCCTCGGCTGCGGTTATGTTTGGTCTATTCAGCAGCTTACTCTGAAGTATAGTGTCCTTCAACCCGAGGACCACGCGGTCCCTCATGGCCTCATCCATGTTTTGGAACTCGCAGGCTTCTCCGATGTGTCTCAGGGCAGCTACAAAATCTGCAACAGTTTCATCGTCTCTTTGGTCTCTCTTGTAGAACTCGTGTCTTTTTATCAAGTTGGACACCACAGGTGCATAATGTGCTTGGAGCATTCTGTTCAGCTCGGGCCAACTCATCTGTTTGATGTCTCTTGGTTTGGCTAGTGCCTTCGCCATTTTAAAGACAGCCAGACCGCAGTGCGTAAGGAAGACGGCCCTCTTCCTTTGGTCAGATATCTCTTGCAGCTCATTGCTTTCTAAAAATATAAGAAAGTGATCGATATACGACTCCCAATCCTCCTCATCAGGATTGAATGGTGTGGGCGGTGCGTTGTTACTGGCCATCTCTCTTGCTCGGTTCAGATTGCCAAGTGCTTTGGTCTCACTCTTCTACGACGATCCCACCTTTGTCGCCAGTGTTCCATCCAGAAATAAGTTGCACGAGACTGGGTTCCAACAAGAAACTCTTTATTCAATTCAGTAAGCAATGGTAACAGAACAACAGCCCAAGACACGGCAGCCCTTTATATAGCGGCTTGCTCGCGGCTTATGGCCAATGACACCACTTTAAGTGTTCCCGCCGTCCGGCGGGCTAATCAGATTGGTTCTCTAATGGCCAATCCGAGAACGGCCTTTTTGGCCAATCAGAATAGGGAACTATATATATATAGCCTACCAAGTTCCATACATAACAGTATCCTTGGCTGTTTAATTAATGAACAGACACCTGTATAAAGAATACTTGTAGTGACAGTGGTTGAGTGTCGATTTAGGACAAAAAAGTATGCAGATGAAGCTGTGTTTTTGATCAGGAAGAGAAATATTTTATTGCTAATGTTAAATAATATGATGCAACAAGCAATAAGAATCTTAAAATTAAGGTGTCAAAGACCAAGGTATTTGTGTTTGACAAGAAAAATGGAATGGATGACTAAAAATTATTCATAAATATTGAAAAGCTAGACCAGTATTTGATGGAATATTTGCTAAAGATAGGGAAATGGCCAGAGAAATGTAATGGCAGAAATGGATAATCTGTGAGTCATTGCAAGGAATGACTGTTCATCATGAAAATGGCACTATATAATAGCATATTTCTACCCATTTTTTAAACAGAGAAATGAGACTTGAGTATGTCAGTAGAAATGAAACTAAGTTGAGTGTAATGGGAAGAATGAATGCAGATTCCAGATTGCTTTTAGATGTGCTTTAAAAAATATTTACATCTGTATGTTTTCCCTTCTAATTGCTTTACTCAATACCAATATGTAACATTGATTGACAGAGATTGTTGAACAATTGTTGTCAGATCTGCCATCGCTGCAAATGACTGTATCCACAGAAGCTAGTAGCATTGCTTATTTTTATTGATTCATTTGTTTCATTGATCAAATTCGTGTAATCCACCCTCTCACCAAAAGTGATTCTATAACTTTCTCCTATGCAAAAGTTAAGGGAGCCAAAGTGGTCTTGGTCTAACAATTGGTTTCCATTGTATTTATGTTCATAGTCTGCAATATTCCCATGTAAAGGCCCATTTCAACTGCAGATCAGATCCTGCCAGTCAGTTCGTTCAGTGGTTCTCAGCCTCAGGTCTAGGGAACCTGGGAGACAGGGGGGGCACAAGGTCGTCACAGGAGGTCCATGAACGCTTGAAGAAACGTTATGATTTAAATCTTGAGTTAAATCTTCGTGGTCCGTGCCCATGGTCCGTGGCCACAAGAGATATTTAAAAAGAGTCTGTCATGAAGAAAACTGAGTGAACTACTGGGTTAGTTTATAGGTAGTTCAGAAATGCCCTGAAAAAATACATTTTCCAAAACATGTCCAGCCATGTAAAACCTCTCTTTTTTTTTCTCTCTCTCTCTCCCTCCTTCCCACTCCCTCTTCCTCTCTCTCCCTCTTTCCCACCCTTTCTTCTTTCCCTCCCTCCCTCTCTCCCTCTCCCTCTCTCCCTCCTTTCCACTCCCTCTTCCTCTTTCTTTCCCTCCCTCTCTCCCTCTCCATCTCTCTCTCCCTCCTTTCTGCTCCATCTCCTTCTCTCTCTCTCTCTCTCTCTCTCTCTCTCTCTCTCCCACTCACACACACACACACATACACACACACACACCTGCCTTTTTCTTTCCTTATTAGACAAAGGGACAAACTCTATTCACATTTCTGTACTTACATTTATATTCTTTGAGCTTTTGCTAAGTCTGGTAAACTAAACATGGTAGAATGCTACAACTCTAGCACTAAGAAATGGTGTCAACAAGATGTTATATGGAGCAATGAATTTTAGAGCTGAGATTGGTATATAGGCTTTCACAATCTTTTTTTTTTTTTTGTCTTTGAACTATGTGTTAAAAAGTTATAACACTTCCTCTGCCAATCTCGGTGAACACAAAGTTGGAAGCTTGTCCTAAAAAAATCCATCTCTGCCAGAGATCTAAAGGGGAGAAACAGACCCGGTGAAAATCAGGGGCTGATGTTTATGAAGCAACGAGGACGTTGAGGAAATAAATGCTACACAGGTTGTCCTTGACTGACGGCCACAATTGAACCCAGAATTCATGTGAGAAATTTGTTAAGTGAGTTTTGTCCCATTTTAAAACTTTTCTTCCCATAGTTGTTCAGTGAATCATTGTCATTATTAAGTTAGTAACATGGTTGTTAGGTGAATCTGGTTTCCCAGTCGACTTTGTTTGTCAGAAGGTCGCAGAAGGGGATCCTGTGATGCCAGGATATTGCAATTGTCATAAATATGAATCAGTTGTCAAGCATCCAAATGTAATGATTTTTCACTGGGTAGATTAACACATATATTTTTGAAAATTTGATTTGATTTTTCAATCGCTTACAAGATAATAGGTATAAGTATAAACATGAGTAAGAATGCAGGAAATAGGTACGAATAAGTGGGGATAATAGGACAGGGACAGGAGACACGATGGTGCATCTATGCACGCCCCTTACAGACCTTTTAGGAATGGGGTGAGGTCAATAGTGGATAGTTTGAGGTTAAAGGAATGGGGGTTAGAGGATGTAACAACAGAGTCAGGTAGCGCGTTCCAGGTATTGACCAATCTGTTGCTGAAGTCGTACTTTCTGCAATCACATTTAAAGCGGTTTACATTGAGTTTGTATCTGTTGTTTGCCTGTGTGTTATTGCAGTTGAAGCTGAAGTAGTCATTGATTAGTACGACATTGTAGCAGATATTTTTTTTGAAAATTTTATTTGGGTTTTTACAAAAAACAAAATACAAATAAAACATCTTTTTTGAAAATAGCATGGTCCCAGGTTATCACTTCTTCATACAGACACAAAACTCAATTTCATGCTCATTTTTATATTCTATTCCATATCTTATTACCATTTTATATTTTCTACATAGTTTTTCCCCTCTTTTAATTTTCTGAATTTTGTTTTGATTATCTCATCTCAATTCAAATCATTATATTTATACTTTTGTCTGTCTTGTTACAATTTGATATTATCTTTTCCTATTAAACAAATTTTTCCCTGTAGTTACCAATTAGAGTATGACACCTTTATATCCTTTAATTTTGTCCATTCAAACTCTTATTTAAGCTTCAGTGTATAGCTTTGAGATTATAGCATTCAATATAATACATAACTTCCAATCGGATTCTCTTGGTACATTCTTAAAATAGACACTATATTCTTAAAAAGAAAAAAAATATATACATATGTAAATGAACACACATTCCATTCCAATTCAGTTCTATCATTAATATGCATTAAAATCTTTACATCTTTAACATTTTTTTTAATTGAATATCATACTTCTTTGGGAACACTTATAAACTTTCCATGATTAATTCTTTTTTTCCCATATTTCTCACTAACTTATATTTTTTATAAATCATTACTAATAATTAAAAATGTTCCCTTTTAATTCTCTCAATCATTTTAATTTATTTATTTATTAACAAACATCCCACTACATTACAATAAATACTTTATCCATCATCATATTTTCTAAAATTATTTCTATTGTAATATAACAATGCTATCTTATGTACCATTATAGAATCCCTTTTACAATTAAATTTTCACCCATTATCTCTAAACAAGCTTATGGTTACAATCCTTATATCTTTTCCCTGTATCTCCATTTCTTGTTTCTGTCTTTTACAACTTCTTTTTCTTGCTTTCTTCCCGCTCTTCTTCTCCCTCCCCTTTTTGCCCCCTTGTCTCTCTACTTCTAACTCTCTCATCTGTAATCCCCTCTTCTGTTGCTTTCTAATATTATACTTATCTTTCAAACTGTCCTTCTTTTTGGTTGTTTTTTCTTGTCTTAAACCTTTCACTCTCTTTCCCCCCTTTTCTTCCCCCCCCCCACTTAAAATTATTTGATCATTAAAGATGGTTTCTTCTTTGTCCCAGTCTTCTTGTTCTGCAAGCGTTTCTTGTTGCTTCTCATAGTTCCAGATCTCCATTTCTAAAAATTGAAACACAAAGCCAAAAGAACTTCTCCCTTCTTGTGCATCTTCTTTCCATTTTTTAAGTTCCGTCTTCTAAGAGTGATACCATTTTAAAAACTTTTAAACAAACACCCAGTTAATTTTAGTCAGTCTAGTTGCAAAAACCAAAAATCACCAAATAATCCAATAATCCAAGGCTGTTACTACTTGCTTCTTAAGCACCTGTCACATAGTACCAACGGATGGAAAGAGGATGTAAAACGGAGAGAAACACTTGCCATCCATTGGTTAACGCGATGCTTCCGTTCTGTACTCACTGCGTCCGTTTTTCATCCTCTCTATCCGTCCAGCATCCGTCGACTGACATTTCATCTGCTAAAAAAGTTTTGAGCTGCACAAAACTTTTTGAGCGGAAAATGTATCCAATGCATCCGTTCTACATCTACTACGCATACGGGGAACATCCATTCTACATCTGTCATCATCCATTACGTGTCTGCTATATCCGCGAGGCATCCGCTGTGCATGCGCAACTCAAATCCGCTCCAGCAGAAAACGGACACAGGGAGGAAGCGAAACGGACGTGGAACGGACACGTAGCGTTAGTAGCATGGACGGAGAAAGGATGAAAGTGGATGCAGCTCGCATACAAAGCATTAAAACGGAAAAAATGTTCTCAGAGGGGACGTATCTCAGATATTTAGAATGTCTGCAGGATGTCTAGAGGATGCAAAAGGACACCTAGCGGAAAACCTATATTTCCTATAAAAAGGGGGAGGAACTCACCTGGATCTCACTTTCAGTCCAGCAGCCCTGCGGTACAGACCTCTTCAGCATTGATCTGGCTCTTGCTCTTCCACAGCATCCAGTCATCTCCACCATAGATCATCACACACTCCTTTTGGTAGCCACCATCGTTCTACAACAGTGCGAAGCCATCTACAAACTCTTTCACCTGTTCTACGCAAAGAAAAGGAGGCGGCCAAGAAGTATCTGGGTCCGAAGATGGATCACCAGAAGAGCAGAGCACGGACTGTATAACAAGCTGATGGTGGAGCTGAGGAACGAAGACCCTCGTGCATTCCAGCACTTCATGAGGATGCCGCCAGCCATGTTTGACGAAGTTGTGGAGCGGCTGAGACCCAGGTTGACCAAGCAGAGCACCAACTTCCGGCCCAGCCTGGACCCTGGGCTCAAGGTGGCACTAATTCTGCACCACCTGGCCTCAGGGACCACCTACAGGAGCATGCAGTACGGCTGGAGGGTGCCACACAACACCATCAGCAAAGTGGCCAGAGAAGTGGTGCAGGCCATCATCAAAGAATACCTGGAGGAGCTCCTCCAGTGCCCCTCCACTGAAGAAGGCTGGAAGAAAGTTGCAGAGCAGTGGTATCAGAAGTGGAACTTCCCCCACATCGTTGGAGCTATAGATGGCAAGCACGTGGCCTGCAAAGCTCCAGCCAAGTCAGGGTCCACTTATTTCAACTACAAGGGCTTCTTCAGCATCATCCACTTCGCCATAGTCGATGCTGACTACAAGTTCATGTACATCGATGCTTCAGGCAACGGGTCAGCTTCAGATGCCCAGGTATACAACGCCAGTCACCTCAGGGAGGGGCTGGAACGCAACCTCATCATGGGCTTCCCAGATCCAGACCTCCTGCCCAACGACACACAAGATGTGCCCTACTTCATCGTGGGGGATGACGCTTTCTCCCTCAGAACCTACCTCATGAAGCCCTACACTTCCAGATGCCTCACCTGTGAAGAGAGGATCTTCAACTACAGGCTGTCCAGGGCAAGAGAGAAGAATGCCTTTGGCATCCTGGCCAACAGGTTCCAGGTACTTCTCATCACCATGCAGCATCGCCCAGAGACCGTGAGGAACATCGTGGAAGCTTGCTGTATCCTGCACAATCTCATGCGCACCCGCTACTCAGTGTTGCAGAACAGGCTCGTGGACCTCCAACAAGGCAATGGGGACATGGAGCCTGGTGAATGGAGGCATGGGCGAAACCTGATAGACACTGTGGATATGCAAGGCCCCAACAGAGCTTCACGTGAAGGGAAGAAGCAATGCAACCTCCACAAACACTGGTGCAACTCCCCAGCTGGAGCAGTGGAGTGGCAAGACAGGATGGTAGATGCTTAATGGATGCTTTCTTGAGCCTGTCTCATCACACGGATGAGATTGGGCCAAGTATGTTGATTGGCCATACAATGGATCAATGATTACATTGTTATTGATAATAAAGGTCCATATGTGTGGCAGCTAGGAGGCTGGACCATACAGTCCCACTATACTTGCACTGGAGGTTTATCTATCCCACAGCTATTACCCATCCCACAGGTATCCTAACCCATCCCACAGCTATTACCCATTCCAAAGGTATCCCTGCCCATCCCACTGCGATCCTTACCCATCCCACAAGCATGCAAGGACTAAAAACATTTCTAAAAGTTTCCACCAAGACTTTATTGACTAAAATAAATGAAGCAAGTGTGTGAAGCAAAGATAATCTTTGTTAATAACAAGCTGTAAAAGCAAAATGACCCAAGTGTCCCAAGCAAAGATAAAGTCAACAGGTAGCCACCCAGTCTCTGGCACTCTTCTTAGTCACTCTGAGGCGTGCCCAGTCTCAGGGGTGAAGAGTCCAGGTGCTGTGGAGGTGGCTGCTGCTGGAGTGCTGGTCTGAGGCACCATTGGGGTGCCTGGCCCCAAGAGGACAACAGGGGACGGTGTGTGGAGGAAGCTCTCAGAGAGCTGGCTCAGTCCTGTGATGTTGAGAGCCCCTTCCTCCAGGACATGGGGTGTCAGCCCCAATACCGATGACAGATGTTCTGAGGCCGGGCTTGGCTGTGGGTGGAGGAAGGAAGAGTGTAGTGGGGATGTCTGGTCTGCAGGTGAGCGAGGTGAGGCGTGGGTGGCATCTGTGGCGTGGGTGGCACCGGTGGCATTGGTGGCTTTTGATGTACCTGTGCCTGGACTGGGAAGGGCTGCCTGTGCTGCTGGAGCTCCTGGTAGCCGTAGCCTTGGTAGGTGAGGGCCTGTGGAAAGCCTTGGAAGGGCAGTGACATCACCTGGGGTGGAGGAGCAGACCTGGACTGGGTGGGAGCAGGTTCAGCTGGGTCTGGAGGGTTGTGAAGAAGACCGGTGACTCTTGGCCAGAAGAGGACTGGCTCTCTGCGGGCTGCCTGAGAGAGGGTTGTGAGAGGGGCAGATCTCACCCTCCAAGAAGCTGCACTTGGCCATCATGTTGGTCTTTTGGTCCATCAGCTTGACCGTGGCCTGGCCAGATTTCTTGAGGTGCAGCTTCCCGTACCAGGTGTGCATGTGCTCCCACCAGCCAAAGAGCACCTCCGAAGTGTAGCCCAGGCTCTCCGTCTTCTCTCTCCAAGCAGCTTGCTTCCTTTTGGTATCTCAAGAGAGCCTGTGTCCCTTCCGCTAAAGATACTTGTTCTCCCTCAGCCATTCCAGTACCTCATCCTCATGTTCCTCTTCGATGGAGTACTGCCTCCTCTCCCATTCTCATTCTCGTGTATGCCTCTTCCTCCCTCTGGCAGGGCCATCTGGGCCCTCATCAGAGGGGCTTCGAGGTTGTAGGGGCTGCTCCACCACACCACCACCAGCAGCAGCAGCAACAACAACAGTAGCAGCAAAAGCAGGACCAGCAGGACCAGCAGCAGCAGCACAGCAGCAGCACCAGCAGCAGCACCAGCAGCACCAGCAGCACCAGCAGCAGCAGCACCAGAGTAAGCACCAGCAGCACCAGCAGCACCAGCAGCACCAGGAGCACCAGCAGCACCAGCAGCACCAGGAGTACCAGGAGCACCAGCAGGACCAGCAGGACCAGAAGCAGCACCACCAGAGTAAGCAACAGCAGAAGCACCAGCACCAGGAGCAGCGCCAGCAGAGTAAGCATCAGCAGAAGCACCAGCAAGACCAGGAGCAGCGCCAGCAGGGTTAGCACCAGCAGAAGCCCCAGGACCAGGAGCAGCACCAGCAGAAGCTCCAGCACCAGAAGAGTCGGCCTCAGCAGCAGAAGCCCCAGCAGAAGCAGAGTCAGGGCCAGGGGGTGGGATGGTGGCCCTGTCCCTCTTGCCAGGGCTGGCAGCAGATGCCACAGGCTTTCTCTTCTTCCCCATGGTTGTTGGCTGACTGGCTGGCTGGCTGGCTGGCTGGCTGGAGCTGTGTCTGGCAGCAGGTCTTTCCTCTGAATGGTGACCTGCTTGCAAGCTGCTTCCCTTTATATCTGCGGGGCTGACACAATGCATCCTCCCTGCATGTGCAGTGAACGGTCTGCATCCGCTAGGCACCTGTTAGGCATCCGCTAGGCTTCCACTCTGCATCTGCTTCATCCGCTCGGCATCCACTAGGCATCCACTCTTTCCGCTGCACGTCCTCTTCGCTGTGCTCCCCCGGAAACCCTGCGGATGTGCCATCCGCTCCCATCCACTTCCATCCGCTAGGCTTCCATGGAGCATCCGTTTTACATCCTGGCTACATCACTCCCCGTCCGTTCCTTTCCTTTGTTGTATGCTCTGGTTATGCAAATTCGGGGCACTTTTGAGAGCGGATAACAACGGATGGAACATTTTCTCGTCCGTTGTGTCCTTTTTACAAATGTTTTGCATCCGTCGGCCAATGTGACAGGCCCTTTATTTCCACTTTATCTTCCTGGGGTTCTGTTATTTTGTTACCAAGTTTCCATTAAAATGTATCTTTGAGGAATCTTATCAAAATTTCACTTTTAATTACAGTTCCATTCCTAAATTCCAGGCAGTCTCCTCCATTTTTCCAGATCCTGCCCTTGTATTCTTTTTTTCTCCTTTCCTGCTTTTAAAAACTTTTAAATATGCAGAAATCTTTATTATCCCTTTGACTTTTATTTCCAGCTTAGATGCCTATTAATGTCAAAGTGGATTTTTTTTTCCAATTTCTTGTTTAAGTCTCTTAGCTGTTAGTATAAGGAAGGGAAGAAAAAACCTAATCCTTTCCCTTCTCTCTCTCCTTCGCAGCTTCAAGATCTTGTTTGGGAACAATGTTGTTGAGTTTAAATTCCAGGGTACGTTATTTGTTGCTTTTGCTGTTTGACCCGGTCAACCAAAACTTTCTCTTTTTATCTTCCTCCTGCACATTCTTTCCCAGTCGAGTTCTTCTTTGTGGTTGCCATTTCTGACCACCGCTGCAACCGCCTTTGAGAAAGGGAGTAGTGGCCCCCGCCCCCATCTATTCTCTGCCTCCCAAGTCCCAGCTGATTGGCTGGGTCTTCTTTGGTTGCCCTGCACAGGAGAATGGAGCTGGAAAGCAGGTTAGTGGGGTGGGGAGGGAATGGGGATTTTACAGCATCCTTCCCCTGGAGTAGGGAGGGAATGGAGATTTTGCAGTATCCTTTCCTTGCCATTCCCACCAGCCATGCCCACCAAGCCATGCCCACAGAACCGATAGTCAAAACAATTGAATCCTACCACTGGTAGTAATCCAGTTTATATCTGCATCTTAGGTATATTATGTTCCTCTACCTATTCATCTCTGTTTCTTGGCCTCTCATGCATATTGCATAGCCTCTGCAAAATTAGGTAAAATACACTTAACAGTATATGGAAAAAACCATAAGTAAAGAACTTAAGTGCACTAAGGTATTTATAAGTAAAGAGATGTTTACTTTTCTTTGAATGAAATGCCTATATGAATGGATGTGGTTGGAATGGTGAGTCACAGCCCCTGGAAGGGATTTCTTAAGCCAGAAATGACTAATAGTTTAGTTCCCAGGAATCAAAACTTGGGAGAAATAGGAAATAATAAGCTGGTTGTGGTGATCTGATGGCTAGTTCTTTTTTTCCCCAAAGATTTATTGCACTTGGGTTCGGGTATCAAGTAGCGCCTTGGGCATTCATGGTTCTAGAGTGTAATAATCTGAATGCAAAATATATCCTGAATAAGCATTGCCAATAGTAGGAATGCAGTGTGAAGCTGTCAAGTGAGGAGATTGTAGATAAGGGTTTCACACCTGCACTGAATCAGCAGTAAAAAAAAATCCTCCCAGAGTTAACATTTGGAAGACTAATGGACTAATAGAGTTGGAAGGTATCTTGGAGGTCTTCTAGTCCAGCAAAGTTGGCTGACGAATTCTGGGAGTTGAAGTCCACAAGTCTTAAAGTTGCCAAGGTTGGAGGCCCCTGTTTCTACTCCAATCCCCTACTCAAACAGGAGACCCTATAACATTCCAGTTGAATGGCTGTCCAGTTTCTTCTTAAAAGCCTCCAATGACGGAGCACCCAGAACTTCTGAAGGAAAGTTGTTCCACTGGTTAATTGTTCTCATTGTCAAGAAGTTTCTCCTTAATTCCAGGTTGCTTCTCTCCTTGATTAGTTTCCATCCATTGCTTCTTGTCTTGCCTTCTGGTGCTTTGGAAAACAAGTTAACCCTCTGTTCTTTGTGGCAGCCCCACAACTATTGGAATACTGCTATCATGTCCCAAACCCCCAGTCCTTTTTTTAAAAGACATACCCAATGTATATATTGAACACAATGAATGTAGACTGAACATAAAAGTAAATGATCAGAATGAAGCAGGTATTGTGAGATATATTAGTTGTATAAATAGATTAATTAGAATTGAATAGTAAAACAAATATATGAAAGAAGACTGAATTAGAGACATTTACTTTGGTTTTAACTTCTTTAGCTTCTTATTTTTTTTATTCCCATTTTGTGCTTTTGGGTTTTTTTTTCTCAATCTTGGCAACTTTAAGAATTGTGGACTTTTTGCTGGGAGTTCAAGTTCACACATCTTAAAGTTGCCAAGGTTGAGAAACACTGATGGTGAGGTTTTGGAAGATGACCTTGCTGAAGATATGCATGTTACACAGCCTAGAACAGGGGTCCCCAACCTTAGCAACTTTAAGCCTGGAGGACTTCAACTCCCAGAATTCCCTAGCCAGCCAATTCCCCAGCTAGCAAAGCTGGCTGGGGAATTCTGGGAGTTGAAGTCCTCCGGGTTTAAAGTTGCCACGGTTGGAGATCTCTGGCCTAGAAGGTTGAAACTTCTTTGAACTACAAGGAGGAGGAGAAAGAGGGACAGCACAAGCAAACTTGCAAGATTAAGTTCTTATAATAACCAGAAATTTCAAAAAAGTAGTTTTTGTTACCTTTTGTGATCTGCTCTACCTCATTTTGCATAAGATACTACTTATCTCAAAAGGGAATAATGTGCTTGGTTTATCATTCACACACACATAAGCAGACACACAAAAACCAGCAAAAAGAGCAGAAAAGCAATAACCACTGTATATTTAGTTTCCTAAATATAGATGAGGTCTATGTCTGTTACATAGAAGGCTGGCCAAGAAACGAACCATTCCTATTTAAAGAAGAAGAAAAAATTCTTACTTCTTATCTTGTAACCATCTCACTGAAAAAGGTGCTCAGATAGAAATTGTAGCATTAGATAGGAAACCATTGAAGAAATAAAAAACCCTGGATATCAATGCCAAGCTGTCATTGTCTCCCACATTAGACATAGCCTAATTTTCATCTTCCTCCCTCCCCCATCACAGACCATTGACTGTATGTGCTGGGGCTGACAGAAACTGCAATTTCTGTAAAAAGAAGGAATAAGAATGAGGTCAAAATGACGCCTTATACAGAAATATTTTTTTCTCCTCTAATACATGTTTTTAATTCTCCTCCCAAAAAATCACTCAACAAATGACGATCAGCATTCAGCAGTTGCAGTGGTCCTCATAGCTGAACATCAAACATAAAGGCAGCAGGGACTGGATTTTTGGACCATACCAATTCAAGTGTGGTGAGGAACTGTATTTCTGAAATGCTGTTTTTCACTTAGTGATGGTGGATACCAAAGTACAACCTTTGCTTAGTAATCTAAAACTATCCTGAATAAATAGTCTAACTAACTTCTCTTATTTGCGTGAATATTTGGAAACACATTCTCCTATGTGCAATTTTGAAGTGGCAAAATGACACTTTCTTTCACAGAAACACAGTTACCTCAATTGAACTGTCATGATAAAGAACGTGCCAGTTTTCTTGTTCAGTTCCCAGCCACGAAACAAGTCAAACTGAGGCTGGAGAAAGGCAAGCTTGGAAATGGCTGGCAGGAAGAGGCCTTTACTGGTTTGCAAGGGAGGAGGGTGAGTAGGTATGCTTAGGGCCAATGCGTACGGACAAGGCTCATTATGCCAAGAAGACACAGCTGTAGTGTGCAAGTGCCGTGGATACGCCATCTGCACAATGTGTTTCATTTCAGCTTTACAGGAAAGCATCGAGTCAACATTTCAGCAGAAATGGGTTTCCGGTAAGAGAGGGAGATGGTTCTTATACCACTTTGATTCAGGCCACCATTAAACCATTGTCCCAAGCGTTAATCAGACCAGGTGATGGGTACAAAATATAGTGTAAAATGGTACCATTTCCTCTTTGGGCATTAAATACTCACATTATCCAAACTTGCATAGGAAGAAAAAAAGGTTGATGAATAAGGATTGAACTAGGTCTGTGAGCACACTCGCATACTTCCCATTCTCTAACTGTATTCTGTTCCTAGTCTGATGGGAGAGCATTTAACAGAGCAAAGCAAAAGAAATTGTAGCTTGGTTTGAAACAGGGAATGGGAGGCCACCTGAAATGACAAGAAAGCTGGGTGGCTTTGAGATACACACAAAAGACATCAGCAGAAAGGTTTTGTTCATAATTTAGACTGTTCCTCACATTAAGGTACTCTAGATTTTGGGAAAATGCTACCTTTCTTTACAACCATCACAACTTAGGTTGAAAAAATGACAACAAGTGACCTCTAATATAAAGAGATAAAATCTCTCTCTCTCTCGTCTCTCTTTCTCTCTGTCCTCTCTCATTCTTTCTCTCTCCTCTCTCTTTTTCTCTTTCTCTCTTGGCCCTCTCTCTCTCCCCCCCCCCTCCAAATTGTATGCAGAAGTCCCCTGCAGTGGTTCCAAAAGTCAAGATGACAATCAAAACAATGTGATTAAAACTCCACTTATTTTTATTATCTATTGCATGAGTGATGCACATAAACAATAAGCAAATCTTCAAATGCATCATCATGGCATGGCCATCATCTTGACTTTTTTTGACTATTCTGGACATTCTTAGTATAGTCGACTTAGACTATAGCTTCCACTGTTCTCCTACTCTATTATTATAGTCTCTTCTATGCTAACATTGTCAGTCACAATTTATCACTTTAAATAATTGCCCTTCAATTCTATTTTAAACACAGACAAGAATTATGCTGCTACCAAGACATAAACAAATTTGTTTCTAGAGTCCTGGGAGTAACCTAAGCTGAAAATAATCATAAATATTCCTTGGTAGCAATTCTAACCAGGACTATGCAGAAATTGCTTCCGAAGATTGATTGGAAATTCAACTGAATCTCCAAAACAGCTTTATCAGTGGGAAGTCAAGCCAAAGTCTTAAACTGAATCAAATGCCTCCAAATGATTCCCATGAGTCAAATGCTCCAGACATGGCTCTTTAAATCCATGTGGAACTTTGAATCAAGTAGATCAGTTTGATGATTCAATTCAAAACATCAAGCCTAATCAGATCTTCATTCTGAATCAGTACTAGTTGTTGGATCAGATAGGACTGATCTTCCAAATGAATGAGTTTCTCCCTGATTCAGACAAACCTGATGGTAACTTCCCAATCCTCCACCCACACACAGAGAAAGACACAGGCAGTCCTTCACTTATGGCCAAGTGTTGTGATATTTGTTAAGTGAGTTTTGCCCCATTTTATGACATTTCTTTGTTAAGTTGTTAAGTGAATCACTGCAGTTGATAAGGTTGTTCAGTGAATCTGGAATCCCCATTGACTTCGCTTGTCAGAAGGTTGCAAAAAGCAACCCTGGGATGTTGCAATGGTCACAAGTATGAGTCAGTTGCCAAGCATCTGAATTTTGATCACATGACCATGGGGATGCTGAAAAGGTTGTCACTGTGAAAATGGTCAAAAGTCACTTTTTTCAGTGCCGTTGTAACTTTGAACAGCCACTAAATGAACTGTTGTAAGTCAAGGACTATCTGTATATACACATAGGTATAGACACATACAAACTAATGATATTTTGTTCTTCATTCAAAAAATGTTTATCCCTGGGTGACTACAGGTCATGCAAAATGAATCAATAGACATAAATCCCCCTTAGTCAGGAATAGATGTCACCACAAAACACAAAGCCAACTCTTGGAACTAATTCAGAGGTCCATCAAATGCATGGTAATACAGGTACACATGACAATATAAGGCATAGTTCTTTTCTTTCATGTTTCTATTCCTGCTTTTTCTAAAGGGTTCTGTCATGCCCTTGGAAGTGTCGAACTCTGAGCGAGAGGAGGAACAGCTGACAGGGAGTGGAGGTGTGGCTCTAGAGGTTGTGGAGGAGGCTGGGGAAGGGCAGAGGCTGGCTGGGCAGTTAGAGGAAGAACCAGGCCCATCCCTTCTTCATCGTAGGACACACAGGGAGGAATGGAGAATGAAACAACTTGGCTTACAAGAGAGGAAGCAGCCATGATCCCCTTCATTAGTTGCAGCTGGGAAGAACAGAATTTAAGAGAGATAGTGACAACACAGTGTTGCCAGAAGCAAAGCGTGTTTTATTTTGGGCTGAAGTTATCTTGGTTGGCATCCTTCCAACAGACTGTGCCTTGTTATCTCTTTGAATTATCCTGGTCCATTGTGGAAATTTCTTCATTGTAGTTTGTTTGGTTTTTTATTTCACCTCTATCTGCTCATTAAGTTTGGACTGTATTGCTTTCTTTTGAAGACTATTTTTGAATGTTATCTCCAACTGAGAATTATTGAACAGTGGGGCCAAGTTGGAGGCATTAAAGGACATTTATTTATGTTTTGGATTTTGTTACATTTGTGTTACTCTCTGGATCATCATCACAGGTTCAGAGCATGTTTTCAGAAGGCATTTCCCTCGAGAGATGGAATGCTTTTAAAATACTTTTAAGAAACTAATATATTTTTATTAATTTAGGCCAGTGTTTCTCCATCTTGGCAACTTGAAGATGTCTGGACTTCAATTCCCAGAATGCCTCAGCCAGCCATGCTGGGGAATTCTGAGAGTTGAAGTCCAGACAATAAAGCTTAAAAGAGTGATTTATTATTTTCACACATTTGCTAAACCGCAGCTTATAATCATCATCTACTGCATCCAAGAATGAAGATGAGCTTCACTGGACATTGTTGGCTTCTTTACATCTCATTATTTACAAATAACTGCCCCAGAAAATATGCCTTCCTTTTCCGTGGAGGTGAGTGGGAACGCAGGTGCACAGAGAGGAGAGCCAAATTGAATGAAATGTTCCTTATGATGCTCTGGCAACCGGATGACTCATTAAGCCGAATGAATGAAGATGCAGGCAACTGTCCACCACTGAGATTTAAAACAACTGCATGGAACTTTGCTGGCTATGGTGAAAAATTGATTTCTTTCATCCTAAAATGCAAGGAGTACATGTGTGAAGAAAAATAGCCTTGCCAATGCAAAAGTGAATACCTCTTTCATCTTCCAGCCTTTCTCCATTCCTTCCAGCTTATTGCCCAATTGTGTGTTGGATCTAGCTAGAAAAACATGGTGCAATATGGAAAAACACAACCTGCGATAGTGATTAGATAAATATGAGCATGCTGGATTTGTATCAAAAACTGGGCATTAAACCAGAGCAATTTTGCATGTAGGAAAGTTTATTATGACCACAAGTGAGCCCAAACTTTCTATTGCCAAGCAAAACATTTAAGGGAATTTGTCCCCATTTTACGACTTTTCTTTGCCACAGTTGTTAAGCAGATCACTGAAATCGTTAATTTAGTAACACTATTGTTAAGTGAATCTGCCCGCCCCCATTAACTTTGCTTGCCAGAAGGTCGCAAAAGGTGATCACGTGACCCCAGGACACTGAAACTGTCCTCAATATGAGTCAGTTTCCAAGCTTCTGAGTTTTAATCACGTGACTACAGAGATGCTGCAATGGTCGTAAATGTGAAAAACGGTCATCAGTCACTTTTTTCAATCCTACTGTAACTTTGAACAGTCACTAAATGAACTGTTGTAAGTTGAGAACGAGTTGTAGTGAAAATGAAAAGTCATCAGGTTTTCCAAAGTCCCCCCATGTTTAAGAAAAGAACAAATCAGAAACAAACATTCTCTTACAGATGTAACATATTTTGAAAATCCAGCACATACTAAACCAAACCAATTAGATTTTGTAATATGCTAGCTATGGTTTGTTTTGGCACAGAGTCTTACATAGTAGCTTTATTCTTGTTCTCTTTCAGGCTTCCTTCTTCCTGGCTGGCTGGACCTCCAATTTGCTTATCTCAGCTTTTCCTCCTCAGGGTCCTACCAAACATGACTTACTCCCAGCAACCTCCTCCAAAAAATGCAACTTGCAACTTATCACCTTTAAGTGATGAAATAAACTGTCAACTGATGCTTATAAGTGGTGCAGTGGTTAGAGTGCAGTACTGCAGGCTTCTTCTGCTGACTGCCGGCTGCCTGCAAGTTGGCAGATCAAATCCCACCAGACTCAAGGTTGACTCAGGCCTACATCCTTCTGAGGTGAGCAAAATGAGGACCCAGATTGTTGCTGGAGGCAACAGGCTAACTCTGTAAGAGAGCTGTAAACAGGTGTGGGTTTCTACCAGTTTGTACCTACTGTGTTTCTCAAAAAATAAGGCCGGGCCTTATTTTTTTTTTGACCCCTGAATAAACGGCTCAGCCGTCTTTTGGGGGGTGACTTAATTTCCTCCCCCACCTAGAGCAGACCATATGCACGTACCTTGCCGCAAGGCCGTTTCTATCAGTTGACGAAAGCTCCCCTAAGGCAGAGTCCCCAGCCGCTTCGGAGCAAGGCATGGCTGCCCCATCCCTTCACCTTAAGGCAGTCTCTTTCGGGCGATGGAAGCTCACATACTCCCCTCGCCACGAGGCCCATGGGGCGAGGGGAGTGTGTGTGTGTGTGTGTGTGTGTGTGTGCGCTTGCTCCGAGGCCACCTCTACCAGCCGATCGAAGTGGCTGTTGACTGCATTTGGGGAGCTTCCATTGCCCGAAAGAGACTGCCAAAAGGCGAGGGGACACGGGCAGCCATGCCTCACCCTGAAGCTGCTGGGGACTCTGCCTTCAAGGGAGCTTTCGTCTGCCAATAGAAGTGGCCTTGCGGTGAGGGGAGTGTGTGTGTGTGCTCACCCCGAGGCCGCTTCTACCAGCCGATTGATGTGGCTGGTGACTACACTTGGGGAGCTTCCATTGCCTGAAAGAGACTGCCTAAAGGCGAGGGGACACGGGTAGCCATGCCACGCCCTGAAGCGGCTGGGGACTCTGCCTTCGGGGAGCTTCTATTGGCTATCAGGATATTCTAGCCTAGGCTACCTGCAGGTCACTCCTAAAGGCAAGTTTTCTGCCCACCACCCCACCAGCCTTCCCCCCCATTTCTCTTCATCTCTTGTAGTTCTAACGAATGATGTGAGAAATGGCGGGGAAACGCATGGTTTAAATAGGACTAAATTTTGGGGGTGGGACTTAATTTCACCTCATGCCGAGAAATCATGCTGGGCCTTCCTGTTGGTGGAGGCCGTATTGTTGGAGAAACACGGTATTTGCTGGGACCGGTTGTTAACATTCTAAGCAGTTTGGAGAACCGGTTGTTGGAAGAAATTACTTGCCTAATCCCGTAAGGAAGGCAGGAAGGAAGCATTCTGGTGTTGCTTACAGTAACTGCCTCTCTGTTAACCCTTATTACATTCTTGGCAGGACTAGACTTCCTGTCTCAGGAACATCTCTATAGTTTTTTTCCCCTCCTTTGCTGGTACTTTGCTTGTGTGGAGTGACCATTCGAAGTTACAATGGCACTGAAAAAAGTGACTTATGACCATTTTTCACACTTACGACTGTTGCAGCATCCCCACAGTCATGAGAGGCCAGGTGAGGAGATGCGTGCCTCGATGTGAGTGATGTTGAGTTGGCCACATCCAACCAATAACATTACCACCAAGCCATTTCCACCCAGTCACATGACCACTAAGCCACACCCATCACCTAAGCCACACCCACATAACCAGTTGTTAAAAAATTTGAATCCCACCCCGGCTGTAAAGCACTATAAAGTCTAAGTGCTATTGATATTACAAAGCCTGATGTCTTCTCCTTTATCCCTTGCTCAAAATCTATCTTTTTATAAGTGAAGAGGACTCATGCCATTCTACCCGTTCCAAACATGCCTCCTTTTGTTGTTTTCACTTTCATTGTTCTGCCTTGATATACCCAAAGTTAAGTCTTGTGTATGCTTTTAACTTTGCTTTTTGCTTCCTCCCTAGAATTAGTTTCCTTTGGCTACCTTCTATTCTGTTCCCTCTATTTGACTCTGATGCAAATTTAACTGTAACCCAGACCAATGGTGGGATTCAAACTTTTCACTATTGGTTCTGTGGGCATGGGTTGGTGGGCATGGTGTGGCTTGGGGGGCATGGCTTGGTGAGGATGTCAGGGGGAGTGTTAAGCCTGGGTTCCCAACCAGGGTTAGGTAGACAAGCTAAACAGAATGTGCAGCGTTAGTCAGATAGGCACACAGATAAATGAGTGAGCTAAGCTTGTATGTTTATTAACATACAGTAAAAATAACAGATACGCTTGTGCTATCAAGAATATATTTTATTCTTGTATAAGTTTATGGCATAGTCAAATAACAGTCCAATATTCATTTACCATGTAGTCAGTCCATTCAGGGATATTCAGTTAGCAAAGTCCATGTAGAATATCCTATATCAGTTCACTTACAAAATCAGTCCTTTGTTGTCTCTCCCGTTCGAGCAATGCAGTCTTGATTCCAAGCAGTAATCAGGGATCATCAAAGCCAGAGAGTGTGAGAGCAAGCCGTAGTCTTGCTACTTTTATATTGTTTTCATAGCCACTCCTTTAATTGCTATTTCCACAGTTAAAGCTGCATACACACTAACATACACTAACTATGATTCATAGTTATTATTTCACCTAAACCAGTTAGGGTGAACAATGTTATCCCTAACAGGGAGGATACTGTAAAATCTCCAGTCAGATGTAGTATTTGCCAGTTCTCTGAGCTACTCAAAATTTACGCCACCGGTTCTCCAGAACTAGTCAGAACCTGCTGAATACTACCTCTGATCCAGACATCACAAAGTCTAAGAAGAACTTCCTATGTCTTCCAAAACTAGTACATATCATTCCTGATTCCTATTCTGTGTTATTCAATTTAACATTATATTTTTTTTAGACTTCTCATCCAAAAAGCTTCTTCAACTTATTAAGTCAGAGCTTGAAGAAGCTTCTTGGACGTGCAGAGATGGATAGACTCATGATGAAATTAAATGATAAAGAAAACTTTATTACTCAAGCTTGAACATTTGGTATCAACGGGTAGACAGTAAAACATGATAAATATATGTAAAAAGAGGAAATAAAATTGGCATATGGTATATAGGTAGGACCAATGAGAAGCCGTTGAAATGGAGAAACTGCCAGAAAATGGAGATTTACATAAATATTCATATTTAATTTATATTTATGTAGTTATACTTATATTGTATACTTAAAAATGTATAACTCTCTCTATATATATCCTCTTTTGGCTGGGGAATATAGAGCACAGTAGATAGACTATAATTATATAGATTTATCTCTGATCGTTTTTAGATATATATATGTATTTAGTATTAATATGATATTCTTTTTCTATTCTGAACCATCAACCTATATATATGAATCACTTTTTATTAATATTATTAAGGCACTGTAAATTAGTATTACCAATACTATAAATAACTGTCAAATATTAATTGTATGTACTGTATTTATTGTACTGTCAAGAAAAAAATGTTGAAAGGTATTGACACATCTTCCATTATAGAAAATTTTGTTAATTTTTTAATATTTTGAATTTTTGTAAACTTTTTAATATTTTGATTTCAATAAAGCTTTTTTTTTTTAAAAAAAGAGAGAGAAATGAAAAATCTTCAAAGAAAAAGGAAGTCCAGTTACCTCTTGAAAAAAACGCCTTTGGGACATTGTTTGATATTGTTTTCAGACCTCTTATCATCTTTGTTGCTCTTCTTTGCACTATTGCTAGGGCCTTGGTATCTTTTTTGTATTGTGATAACAAGAATTGGACACAGTATTATTATTATTATTAATAATAATAATAATAATAATAATAATAATAATAATAATAATATTCAATATGTGAATCAGCTCCACATAGCTTCCAAAAGAAGTTATACAATTTTGTGGCAGTGAGAAATTTGCCCTAAAGAAGCTATTCTAATAATTATCCAGTTATTGTCTATATTATGGTGCTATTTTACATGAACAGCACTCTCTATTTTTACCTCTGATTTCATGAAACATTAGGGTAGCAGTTCTTATCCAAAATCTGCCATTTACACATCAGTTAATTGCTTGAGGCATGGCCTCCAGAAATCTGATTATCAAGTCAACATTATCCCAAGCCAAGCTGACTACAACCCTTGTATGTCAGCAAGTTTGGATTCCAAACTATCAGGTAATAAAACATCTTATTTAAAGCCCATGTATGTCCCACTGCACCAACGGATGCAAAGAGGATGTAAAATGGACAAAAAAGCTTGCCATCCGTTTGAAAACGTGATGCATCCGTTGTGTACTCACTGCGTATGTGTTCCATATGCTCTATCGATCAAACATCCGTCTACTGCTATTTCATCCGCTCAAAAAGTTTTGAGCTGCACAAAACTTTTTGAGTGGATAAACTTTCCACCGTGTACAATGTACATCCACGACACATACGGGCAACAAACATTCTACGTCCATTGTCATCCGTTACACGTCTGCTGTATCCTCTCGGCATCCTCTGGACATCCTTTCAATGCACACCCACTGCAGCTGAAAGCGGAAAGAGGGAGGAAGCGAAAGGTACACGGAACGACCACACAGCATTAGTAGCATGGAAATAGAAAGGATGTAAATGGATGCATCTCATATATAAAGCATTAAAACGGACAAAATGTTTGTAAATGGGACGTATCTTGGATATTTAGGATATCTGGAGTATGCCTAGAGTATGTGGAAGGACACCTAGCAGAAAACCGATATTTCCTATAAAAAGGGGGAGGAAATCACCTGGATCTCATTATCAGTCCAGCAGCTGTGGTGTATAGACCTCTTCACCCTTGGTCTTGCTCTTCCACATCATCCATTGATCTCCACCATGGATCATCACACACTCCTTATGGTAGCTGCCATCATTCAACACCAGAACCAAGCCCTCTTCAGACTGTTTCACCTTTTCTACGCAAGGAGAAGGAGACATCCAAGGGCTGTGTGGGTCTGATGATGGATCGGGAGAAGAGTGGAGTTTGGACTCTATGACAAGCTGATGGTGGAGCTGAGGAATGAAGACACTCGTGCATTCCAGCACTTCATGAGGATGCCACCAGCCATGTTTGACGAACTTGTTGAGCATCTGAGAGCCAGGTTGACCAAACCGAGCACCAACTTCTGTCCCAGCCTGGACCCTGGAGTGAAGGTGGCACTGACTCTGCGCCACCTGGCCTCTGGAACCACATACAGAAACATGCAGTATGCCTGGAGGGTGCCACACAACACCATCAGCAAAGTGGTCAGAGAAGTGATGCAGGCCATCATCGAAGAATACGTGGTGGAGCTCCTCCAGTGCCCCACCACTGAAGAAGGCTGGATGAAAGTTGCAGAACAGTGGTATCAGAGGTGGAACTTTCCCCACACCGTTGGAGCCATAGATGGGAAGCACGTGGCCTGCAAAGCTCCAGCCAACTCAGGGTCCTCTTATCACAACTACAAGGGCTTCTTCAGTATCATTCTCTTTGCCATGGTTGATGCTGACGACAAGTTCATGTACATCGATGCTTCAGGCAACAAGTCAGCTTCAGATAGCCAGGTATACAACGCCAGTGACCTCAAGGATGGGCTGGAATGCAATCTCATCATGGGTTTTCAAGATCCAGACCCCCTACCCAACGACACACAAGATGTGCCCTACTTCATCGTGGGTGATGAGGCCTTCTCCCTCAGAACCTACCTCATGAAGCCCTACACTTCAAGATACCTCACCCATGAGGAGAGGATCTTCAACTACAGGCTGTCCAGGGCAAGACGAGTGGTGGAGAATGCTTTTGGCATCCTTGCCAACAGGTTCCAGGTACTTCTCACCACCATGCAGCATCACCCACAGACTGTGAGGAGCATCGTGGAAGCTTGCTGCATCCTGCACAATCTCATGCGCACCCGCTACCCAGTGTTGCCGAGCAGGCTTCTGGACTGTCAACAAGGCAATGGGGACATGGAGCCTGGTGAATGGAGGCAAGGACTAAACCTGATCGACACTGTGGATGTACAAGGCCCCAACAGAGCTTCACGTGAAGGGAAGAAGCAGCACAACCTCCTGAAACACTGGTGCAACTCCCCAGCTGGAGCAGTGGAGTGGCAAGACAGGATGATAGATGATTAATGGATGCTTCCTTGAGCCTGTCTCATCACACTGATGAGATTGTGCCATGTATGTTGAGTGGCCCTACAATGAATAGGGCATTAATAAAGAGCTTTGTTTATGTTGAAATGTGTTGATCAATGATTAAATTGTTATTGATAATAAAGGGCCATATGTGTGGCAGCTGGGAGGGTGGACCATACAGTCCCACTATGCTTGCACTGGAGGTTTATCACTCCCACAGCCATCCTTACCCATCCCACAACTATCCCTACCTATCCCACAGCTATCCTTACCTATCCCACAGCTATCCTTACCTATCCCACAGCTATCCTTACCTATCCCACAGTTATCCTTACCCATCCCACAACTATCCTTACACATCCCACAAGTATCCTTACCCATCCCACAGCTACCTTTACCCATCCCACAACTATCCTTACCCATCCCACAAGCATGCAAAGGCTTAACCATTTTTTCAAAGTTTTCACCAACACTTTATTAAGTAAAATAAAATGAACCAAGTGTGTGAAGCAAAGATAACCTTTATTAATAACTGTCTTCAGTAAACTGTATGCTTTTTTATTAAAAAAGCAAAATGAACCAGGTAAAGTGTCTTAAGCAAAGATAAAGTGAACAGGTAACAATTCAGTCTCTGGCACTATTCTCAGTCACTCTGAAGCATGTCCATGGTCTCAGCTGTCGAGTGGCCAGGGACTGTGGAGGTGGCTGTGGCTAGAGTGCTGGTCTGAGGCACCATTGGGGTTCCTGGCCCTGAGAGTACAACAGCGGATGGTGTGTTCAGGAAGCTCTCAGAGAGCTGACTCAGTCCCGTGAGGTTGAGAGGCCCTTCCTCAAGGACCTGGGATGTCAGGCACAGTACTGATGACAGATTTTCTGTTGAGGGGCTTGGCTGTGGGGTGGAGGAAGGAGGAGTGTAGTGGGGATGTCTGGTCTGCAGCTGGATCAGCTGAGGTGTCTGTGGCGTGTGATGTACCTGGGCCTGGACTGGGAAGGGCTGCCTCTGCTGTGGGAAGTCCTGGAAGTCCTCCTCCCAGTGTGGAGGAGCAGTCCTGGAGTGGGTCGGATCAGGTTCAGCTGGGCCTTGAGGGTTGTGCAGAAGTGCTGTGATCTTTTGCTTCATCACCTGGTATTGGGCCTCGAGCAGGTCCATGAGGGTCTGGCTCACATACGTGATGAAGGGCTTGTGGTTCGAGGATGGTATATCACTGTGGACCAGCTGAGAAAGAAGATCTGTGCTGGTCTTGATTGTGTCCCTGATCTCCAGCAGGACAGTGTGGCTCTGGCCCACCAGTCTGCCTCTCTGCCTGCTTTCTGTGGAGGTGGAGCTGGGGGTGGGGGTGGGTTGGTCTCTGGCTGCTATTTCTTCTTGCTCCATTTGAGACAGGGGATCCTCCACGTCATCTGGCATGGGGAGTGCAGCTGTCAGGGGGGTCTCTGCCGTGGGGCCCTCCAAGTACACCTGCCTGGACATGGTAGCTGTCTCCTGGCTGGAAGAGGAGTGGCTGTCTGTGAGCTGTCTGAAGGAGAGGGTTGACAGAGGGGCTGCTTCTCGGTGGCGGACCTCACCCTCCATGAAGCTGCACTTGGCCATGACGTACATCTCCCTGTCCGTGAGCTTGACAGCGGCCTGGCCAGATTTCTTCAGGTGCAGCTTGCCGTACCAGGTGTGCATGTGCTTCCACCATCCCAGGAGTACATCTGAAGTATAGCCCAGGCTCTCTGCCTTGTCTCGCCACGCTGCCTGCTTTCTCTTGGTGTCGCGATAGAGCCTGTGGCCCTTTCTCCACAGGTACTTGTTCTCCCTCAGCCATTTCAGTACCTCTTCCTCATGGTCCTCGGAAATGGAGTACTGTTTCCTCTCTCCCTTCTCTTTGTCTTGCCTCTTCCTCCCTCTGGCAGGGGCTTCAGGGCCTTCAGCAGCAGGGCTTTGAGGGCCTTGGGGCTGGTCCACCACAGCAGTAGCAGCAGCAGCAGAAGCAGCAGCAGCAGCAGCAGGAGGAGAAGCACCAGCAGCACCAGCAGGAGAAGCACCAGCAGCACCAGCAGCACCAGCAGCACCAGCAGCACCAGCAGCACCAGCAGGAGAAGCACCAGCAGCACCAGCACCAGCAGGAGAAGCACCACCAGGAGCAACACCAACAGCACCAGCAGCACCAGCAGCACCAGCAGGGGGTGGGATGGTGGTTCTGTCCTTCTTGCCAGGGCTGGCAGGAGTAGGCACTTTCCCTTCTTCCCTGACTGACGAACCATGGTTCCCTGACTGACGAACCATCTTCTTTCAAGATGTCTCTGGCAGCAGGTCTTTCCTCTGAATGGTGACTGCTTGCGAGCTGAATCCTTTTATATCCGTGAAGCTGACGCAATTCATCCTCCCCGCATGTGCAGTGAACGCTTTGCATCAGCTACGCATGCGCTATGCATCCTATAGGTGTCCGTGATGCATCCGCATCATCCGCTATGCGTCTGCTCCTTCTGCTATGCGTCCGCTTCGCTATTCTCCCCCGGAAGCCCTGCAGATGTTTCAATCACTTCCATCCGCTTCCATCCGCTAGGCTTCTTACGAACATCCGCTTACCTTCCTCGCTATGTACTACCCACGTCCGTTGCTTTCCGTTGTTTTCCATTCTGTTTTGCAAATTTGGGGCACTTTTGAGAGCGGATAACAATGGATGGGGCCACCCCAGAAATTTTGCTCATCCGCTGTGTTCTTTTTGCATACGTTTTGCATCCGTCAGCCAGTGTGACCTAGCCTTTAGCTCTGAATCTCATCAGTAGTAACCACCAGCATTATACTCAGAGCGGGAGGAAGTCCTCCTTCATTCCTGGCTGACAAATTGTTTGTGCCCAAGAGAACTTTCAACACTGTATAGAAAATATTAGCCTTTACCTGAAGATTGTAAGATTCTGGGAGTTTGGAAAAAATATGTCTTCAGAGTACAATGTACAAACTGGATAGTTCTCACTGTACCCATCAAAAACAAGCATGTTTTCAGTTTAACAAAAGTGAAATATGTTTAGGAAAAAAGCGAGGCTGCCAATACACAACAGAAAAGCTGACAGGTTTTTACTCATTCCAACTAACTTGTAATCCGTTAAAGCAAGCTCTGCCTCTCTTATCTTAAAAGCTTGCCCTAATGGTTTCTTCTCGACCACCTAGGTTCAAACTATCCATGATAAAAATGCCCAGCTTTGCTATATAATTCCTGCTGTTCTTTCCAGGGTTTCCCTTAGCATATCAGGATAAAGGTAAAGATTTCTCTGTCCAGTCATATCCAACTCTAGAGCATGATGCTCATCTCCATTTCTTGGTCAAGGAAGTCAATGTTGTCGGAAGATATTTCCATGGTCATGTGGCCAGAATGACTATACATGAAATGTGCACAGAATGCTGTTACTTTCCCATCGAAGCAGTACCTATTTATCTACTCACATTTGCATGCTGTCAAAGAGTGGTGCTGTGACCTGGAGGTGGAGCTCTCATCTCGCAATCAGGAGGCTGTGCATTCAATCCTAGTTAGTGGTAGATATTTCTCTCTCTGGGTACAAATCTTAACTCTGTAAATATTAACTCTGCATTGGTGACAGGAAGGGCATCCGACCAGTAAACACTCAGCTCCATTCAGTTGTTGTTCTGACCCAAACCCTTTTCCAATAAAACAAACATGAACCAAAGGGAACAGAAACCTTTTAATGATTCTTACGAATCCCCGGTTAAAAGGCTGCTGCAAACTAATTAACTTTGATAAGCACAAGCTTCTCCAAAACTATGTGAGTCTGCCCAGAATAATAGATAAAAAATATTTCACAACACAAGAGTCTTCAAATACCAACTTAAGATACTGTAAGGTCCACGAGGCTGAGTTTCAAAACGTCTTTGCTTCCTGCAAAGAACGTTAGCTTCACAGCTGGCTTTTATCTTCTTGAAGGAGGGGCCATTATCTCTCAGCCTTACTCCCAAGTTGCCTGTGCTGCTGCAACTGCTCTTTGCTGTGAGCAATCCTGCATGCACACACACTTGGCACAGGCTCCTCTGGAACCTCCTCATCGCTGCAGCTATCCCCCACAATCTCTGGAGTCAGCAATCCTCTCCCTAATGGTCCTAGCCCTTCATCTGAATCCCTGCTCTCCTCACCCATCTGCACCTGCTGCCGCCTAACTACAACAGTTTCTCCGACTCCACCCTGATGCAAAGGATTACAGGACATTAAAAGACCCCAAAAAAATTGCATGCTTTAAAACTGCTAAATGGGCAGGAACTCAGGCAGGAACAGAAACTTATGGTCTGGTCTGGTCTGGTCTGGTCTGGTCTGGTCTGGTCTGGTCTGGTCTGGTCTGGTCT
>BLBF01000004.1:16156807-16182262 GCA_015471245.1 Laticauda colubrina | reverse complement strand
GAGGAGGAGGAGGAGGAGGAGGAGGAGGAGGAGGAGGAGGAGGAGGAAGAGGAGAAAGAATTATTACATTTATATGCTGCCTGATTCCTGGAAACTCTGGACAGTTGCTGAGACAGACAGACAAACAGACTGACAGACAGACAGATGTATTGCAAGAAGTCCATTTCTCTTTCTCTGGTTTGTTTCCATGAAAATGTTTGCATTGGCAGATATGATTTGTTAAAAGCAGCCCTCCTTTTTGTGTTGGACTACAACTTCCATGGCTTCAAGTATTCCTGGTGGTGGATCTAGTGATCCCTGATTTGGGCTTTTTTTTTTCTGTGTCTTGTCACTTTCTATTGACGACACAGAGGCATAAAATGATATAACCACATTTTTTAAAAAAGACACATATTTATTTTAGCTGTTCTGTTTGTATTTTCTTGCAGCCCTCAGTGTGATTTTTTTTTTCATATTTGGTTTTGAGGAAAAGAAACCCAAAGCAAATGCTGTAGAGACCAAAGACCCAATATTAAACTTTATAACAAGTAGATGTCACTTTCCACTTAGGGCTTAAACTTAAGCATTTAATATTTGAAATGCATTCTGGACTTCAGTTTCACCATTCACATTTAGGTGTGCAGCATTAAATTTTTAAGTGTAAATTTATGTTCCAGCAATGTGTAGGCATCTTCATGGGGAGGTATGCTTTGTTTTAAAAGCACTAACTCCCTGTTTAATTACTGTCAGAGTTTTTGCAACACATCCTACCAGCACACAAGTAAATAATTATGCAGGATTCATTTACATTAAAAAAAAACTTCTTTATATACGATACCAAACAGCAGAGGCCAGCATTCAAAATCAGGAACATAGAAGCAAATATTCTCAGAAGCATGTCATTACAGAAGAAAGCCATTACATAGGAGAGAGTCATTTCAGAGAAGGGTACAGAGGAGGCACAGATGCAAGGATAAACTAACTATATATTTCAGGACCAGCTCCTTGCCAAAACTATGGTCACAAGCCATGGTCATCCCATCTTCAAAAAGGGAGACCCCAGCCTAGTTGAAAATTACAGACCAATCTCCTTATGCTGCATCACCTGTAAAGTCATAGAATCAATTATTAACCAATCCATTATCCTCCACTTAGAGTTCTGTGGGTGTGGCATAATTTGTGGGTGTGGCTTGGTGGTCATGTGACTAGCTGGGCATGGCTTGTATGTAAATATTATAAATATTTATATAAATATTGAATTTTTTATAAAAAAGAGCAACTTTTAACCCAAAAGTAGGCAAAGCAGGCAGGCAGATTGAGTTGCTCACAGAATCACAGATTCATTCAGAGATCTATCTGTCTCCCATCGGCTAGCTCAGTCTGTCACATAAAATTTGCTTGCAAGCAAACTCACAAAATTAACTCACAACACACCATGTATGTAAATATTGGTTTTTATATTTAAAAAAGAGCAACTTTTACCCAAAATCAGGCAAAGCAGGCAGATTGAGTTACTCACAGAATCATTCAGTGATCTATCTGCCATTGGCTAGCTCAGTCTCTTAAATTTGATTGCAGTCAGTCTGCACTGAATTTGCTTGCAAGCAAACCTTCAGTCCCAAGGGAGGTTCGGCAGAGCCAAAGATCTAAAGATTAGCTAGAAAGCAAGAAATCCAACCATTTCCTGCTTCCTAGCTAATCTAAATCTCCCTGCACAGCAGAACAGATGATGGCTGGAAAAAGGAAAAATTGCAATTTTAGCAGGCAAATTTGCTGGGTAAGGAGTGAGTGGGTGGGTAGCGTTCCTGTGGGCCATGTGGACTGTGCAGCCTTGTGTTTCTGCACTGCCTGGATTAATTGCTTTGGGGGGGGTACTCTGGGGGTGAGATTTCTCTGCGGCCCACCAAAATTTTCTCACGGCCCACCGTTTGGCAACCGCTGAACTAGAACATACAAAACATTTGCTAGAACAATACTCAAATACAGTTCATCAGTCTGGAACCCACATTACGTATCTGACATTAACACAGTTGAAAAAGTCCAGAAATATTTCACAAGAAGAATTCTCCACTCCTCTACTCGTTGCAGAATACCCGATGCCACCAGACTCGAAATTCTAGACCTAGAAAACCTAGAACTACGCCACCTTTGGTCCGATCTAAGTATAGTATATAAAATCATACATTGCAATGTCCTACCTGTCAATGAATACTTCAGCTTCAACCATAACAATACAAGAGCAAACAATAGATGCAAAGTCAAAGTTAATCGCACCAAACTTGATTGCAGGTAATACGACTTCAGCAACAGAGTGGTCAATGTCTGGAATACTCTACCTGACTCTATGCTTTCTTCCCCAAACCCCAAAAGCTTTAACCTTAAACCTTCTACTCTTGACCTCACCCCTAAAAGGTCTGTAGGGGGCATGCATAAGCGCATCAAAATTCACCCTGTCTATGACCAAATCAGCTCAATGTGTTTCTTTTATACTGGTCACTTCCTTTGTATTCAGTCCATATTCATTCAGTCTTCATCTATTCTTGATCTTCTTTTTTCTAGTTTTAATACATACACACATACATACATACATACATACATACTTACATACACACACACACACACACACACACTTCTTGATTACCCAATTGTGCTGTGTTCATCTTCCTTTTTAATATATACTTTCTTAAATTATTCCAAAAGAAAAAATATAAAAAGAACCAAAAAAATTTAGAAAAAAGATAGTGAAGAGAAGACACAAAGGAATAAAAAAGAAATAAAAGAAAAATTGGCTTCCATTTTTTTAATACAGTTACAGATATAAAATACATAAACCTTTTGATCTTAATTTTCAATAATATTCAATAGTTCATAATCATAAACATTTCTAATTATCAAAACCCAAAATTCATGCAACATTTCTTTTGGTTTCTAGCAAAAAGACCAAATATTATTAAATATCAACAAGATTTCTATCTATATATGTTATTTGTATTTATAATAAATGAAAACTACCATGGTGTAATGGTTAAGATACTGAACTAAAAATCAGATGTCCAGGTTCTAGTCCTCCTTTAGTTGGGAAAACTGGCAAGGTAACTTTGGGCCAATCAGTTTTAGCCGTAGACAGGGAAATTTTTAAAAGTCACTGGACAAGTATGGTAGATCACAGTCCATAGCCAAAAATAACAAGGCATCACCACTTAACAGACAGAATAAAATACATTAATAAAGGAGAAAACAAGATAAATAAAGGACAAATAAAAATAGAAAATAAGCTACAGAAACTAGCCAAGACAGAACACAGATACGAACATATCTTATAAGGATCTCTAGCAGGGGTGGGATTCTACCTGGTGGGACTGGTTCTATAGAAGTGGTTGTTACAATTCTGCACAGTTCGGAGAACCAGAAAATCGCACCACTGGCTGGCCCCACCCCCACCCTGCCCAGTCACTCCTTACCTGGCATGCGCACCATCCAACTTGCTTGCATTGCCTTCACATTGCAGGCCTTACCACTTCTTGTGGTACAACAAGACGGCTTACCACAATGGCCCTACCCCATTGCCTTACCACTTCTAATTTGTGGTAAGTTGCTATTTTTCCTCCACCACCACCACCACCCCCGAAGATCAACTGTCCTGACTATTAGCTGTGCTGGGAGATTTAAGTTCACTAGAAAGCAGAAAATTGTTGAATTTCTTGCCTTCTAGCTAATCTAAATCACTGTTGTATTGCTTTGCCTTCACCCAGGAAGCTTCCCTGAGGCCCAGTCAGGGGTGGTATTCAGAGGGTTGGTGTGGAGGGATAAGTGGCTTGAGAGCAGAGCTGAAACTTCCTTAGGACTGAAGTTTCTATTTTTCAGTGAAGACTCAGGCAGCAGATTACAGAAAGGTAGATCTCTAAATGAATCTGTGATTCTGCAAGCAACTCAATCTGCCTGCTTGTTTTGTCTGATTTTGGGTAAAAGTTGCTCTTTTTATATAAAAAATTCAATATTTACATAAATATTTACAAAACTTACATACCAAGCCACACCGAGTCAGCAAGCCACACCCACCCAGTCACATGACCACCAAGCCACACTGATAAATTAGGCCATATCCACAGAACCAGTTGTTAAGAAATTTGAATCCCACCCCTGAGCTTTTAGGCATCTTAGTCCAGGGCTTGCAAAGTACAGCCAGGTCTTTAAGACTGTGATGGTATGTGGGAATGACCTTGGGAGACAGAACAAAGAGAGGCAATCAAGAGATAATCAGACAAAAGGCAGCTGAACCTTTTGTCAGCAGGACAAGAGGCTAGGAAAAGACCCTCCCTATTTTCTTGGGCTGTAAAGGAAATGGTGGGAGAGATGTATAGCACTTTCAGACTTGCAAGATCCTATTAATGTAGCTTTACAACAAGGTAGAATTAGTTCATCTGGTCATATTTCCTGTCTGGTCTACTTTGTGAGGGTCTTAATGACCTTCCAGAATGCCACCAGGGTGGAAGTCATCTAGATCTCAGGGGGATTCATTGGAAAGAGCAGGCATTATGACTGAGAAGGCATGCTTCCCATGTCCTAACAGATGATATGATATAGGAGCATGCCAACCCTGTTAATTCATATCACCAGGCCAACACCAGAGGAGATAAGTAGTCCCTCAGATAACCAGGCACCACTCCATTAAGGGGTTTATAGATCATAACCAGCCCAGAAGCAAACTGGCAGCTAGTGCAGTTTGCAGAGCCAAGGGTGTCACATGGACATACTGAGGTATGATAGACAGTTGAAAGTTCTGAGTGGTCTTCAAGGGCAGCGCCATGTTGCAGTAACTGATCTGTGAGGTGACAAGAGCTGAGTTACTCTCTGAAAGCTCCCTTTGTCCTGGAAAGGAAATAACTGGCACATCAGATAAAGTTGTATAAAGCCAAGTAGAAGTTGCGAGTCCAGTAAGATTTGTACCACGATTGAATTGGGAATTATAACCTCTGTGAAAATTAAAAATTGACTCTCCCCAGATTTAGTTGGTCATAACATCAACTCGGTCTTAAAAGGATTGAACTGGAGATGGTTCCTCTCCACCCATACCTAAACAACCTCCAGGAACTAGGACAAGATTTCAACAGCTTCACTTCACCAACCAGGTATTAATAGATAATTGGACATCCTCAGTATACTGATGATATAGAACCTCAGACTGGTAGATGATCTCACCCATTAGTTTCAAGAATATGGTGAATAGAACAAGAGAAATGTTCCCCACAAAGGAAGAGGATTGGGTGTGGCTAGTCTTCCTCAATCCACATTGACTGGAATTAACCTGAAGAGAGGAAGGGAATGCCATAGAATGATACCCTCAAATCCAAATCCTCAGAGTCATACCATGGTTTTGACAATGTCAAAGGCTACTGAGAGATCAAGGAGCATGAGGATAGATCACCACCTCTATGCCATATGTAACCAACAAGCACAACCAAGTTTGTCTCTGTACTAAAACCCAAAACCTCACTGAAATGCATCTAGATAATCCAGTTCTTCCAGGATTCTCAGCAGTTAGTACAGTGGAAGTTAGTACATTTGGGTCACAAATGCTTCTGTTCACGACCAACTCGGATGATGACCAAAAATTTGGGAAAATTGTTGTTTCTGGTCCCAAACAGATCCTCGGGTGCCAATCGGTACAGTTGCGATGATTTTTCCTGCTGTGGCAATTTTCCCTTCCGCGCATGCACAGAATTGTAGGTGCATGCATAGTCAGTCTCACTTCTGCTCATGACTAAATTCCTGGAATGGATTATGGTCATGACCTGAGGTTCCACTGTATCTGACTACCTTTTCAATCTTTTGTTGCCATCATTCTGAGCCGCGTTAACTCACTGGGGAAGGCAAAGGGCAAGATCTATCCTTCTGAGAAGACACTGACAATAGAGAAAGCAGACAGAAATATTGACTCTCTCTGTAACCTCTGTCTGATGTCTGGGCAAAAAAGCTTTCAAATCTGTCACAAGTCACATGTAATCTCTACATTTTATTCATCCAAAGAAATATGATGAAATCTCCTCCAGGACGAAGTGACCCACATTTTACGTTCTGTATAGCTGCAATGCAGAACTATAATACATATAGAAAACTGCATCAGATTGTCAGATGTGGGAGACCCCACCCACCCCATGGGGGGGTCCCCCTGTCATCACCTGCAAGCAGTGCTGTGTGCAGCATTTGGCTCAAAAGCTCAATTTCCTGAAAGTCACAAAAATTAAGTTTTTCAATCTGGGCCTGTGTCATCTATCACCGGAAGTTTACTTCAGCACGTTTGCCTTCCATATATACCTTTCCTCTCAATTCCCAAAATAGAGAAAGTAGGGAAACTGAAGGGCATCATAGAATGAAAGGATTAGATTTAAGCCAGGGGTGGTATTCAGCCAGTTCTGACAGGTTCTGGAGAACCAGTAGCAGAAATTTTGACTAGTTCAGAGAACCAGTAAATACCATCTTTGGTTTGCCCTGCCCCCATCTATACGCTGCCTTCTGAGTCCCAACTGATTGGTTGGGTCTTCTTTTGTTGCCCGATAGAGGAGAATGGAGCTGGAAAGCAGGTTAGTGGGGTGGGGAGAGAATGGGGATTTTACAATATCCTTTCCCTGGAGTGGGGTAGAAATGGGGATTTTACAGTATCTTTCCCGGGCCACCTCCACCAAGCCACAACACATCTACCAAGCCACACCCACAGAACCAGTAGTAAAAAAGTTTGAATACCACTACTGATTTAAGCCAAACACGTTGCTCCACTGCACATCCAGCAATCCACCACTACCATATTACAAGAGATGGCCAATCACCTATTTAAATGCCTCCTATGCAATGATGATGAGGTGTGATGTGTCAGTAGTTTAAAAGACATCAGAGAAGGTCTATACTCCAGTGGTTCAAGCTCTACCATCATGTGACAGAGTGAGTTCCCGTCACTTGCCTCAATCTAGCAGTTTGAAAGCATGTAGATAAATAGGTACCACTTTGGTGGGAATGTAACAGTATTCCCTGTTTCGCAGTACACATTGCACTGCGGCATGATGTCATGCAGGCCACATGTCCCTAGAAACATCTTCGGACATTGATATCACAATGACTTAAAGAAATGGAGATGAACACCGCTCTTGAATGTTGGCTATAACTAAGAGAGTGACTCCTTTGCCTTTTATCTTTGTGAGATAGTCTGTCCATGATTCCTAAGTCTATCAGCTTCCATATCATTTTCTTGTTCTTTCTTCTGGAAAACTCTACATGATAGCCATTCCCTAGAGCAGGGGTGTCAAACTTGTGGCCCGCAGGCCAGATTAGAATTAGAATTCTTTTATTAGCGAAGTGTGATTGAATACACAAGGAATTGTCTTGGTGCTAATTCTCTCTGTATGCATAAAAGAAAAGATACATTTGTCGAGAGTCAAGAATCATAAGGTACAACACTTAATAATAGTCATAGAGTACAATAAGCAATCAAATCATACTAGGAAACAGTCAATATAAATTGTAAGGATACAAGCGACAAAGTTACAGTCATACAGTCACAAGTGGGAGGGGAGGGGTGATAGAAGTGATGAGAAGGTTAATAGTAACAGTAGTGCAGACTTTATAATGCATCATACGCTGGCTATACCCACCCCTGTTTAGCAAAGAGGAAAAAGGTCATGATACGTCACATGATGATGTGAGGCCATGAGTTTGAGATCCCTTCCCTAGAGAATCTTGTGAACTCCTCAGCTGTATAGTTGAAGTTTTCCTGACAAGAGATCACACCACTTATCTGGTTGTATCTGGATGCCAGCACCAGCAAGTTCAGTTACAGTGAATCTAGCCCAGTGGCATCAAGGTGGATTAAGTGTGATCTGGTACACACAAATCATACTCACTAAAGCTCATAATCTTATCTTGATAGGTAATCCTGATTAGGCGAGCAAAAGGCAAAACATGGATCTACATTGTTGCTCCCTACTTGTCTTTTCCCAGGTTGCCTAGGAACTGTGACTCAAATACAGTAAAACAGTAACAGGTTAGAGAGGAATTAATGGAGGCACTTTTCATCACAGTACATGTCTGGATCTATATAGCATAACATTCAGGTGTTTCAGCAAACATGTGACTACACCTACATATCCAATTCTCCGACATGTGCTGGCTTCCTTGTGCACATTCTTGCAGAGGGGCTTGGACTAGAAGACCTCCAAGGTCCATTCCAGCTCCAGCCCTATGATTCTAAGCCAGTTAAGATGTTAGTTTGGATTGAGGAGACCCAAATTCCAGTCTGTATTCAGCCATGGAAACTCATTGGCTGACTTGGGTCTATTTGCTCTCTCTCTCTCTCTCTCCCTCCCTCCCCCCCTCTCTCTCCCTCCCCCCCTCTCTCTGTCCCTCTCTCTATCTCCCTCTCCCATTCCCTCCCTCTCTCCCTCCCTATTCCCTCCCTCCCTCTCTCCCTCCCCCGGTCCCTCCCTCCCTCTCTTTCCCTCTCTCCCTTTCCCTCCCTCCCTCTCTCCCTCCCTCACTCCCTCCCCACTACCTCCCTCGCTCTCTCCTTCTCTCCCTCTCCCTCCCTTCCTCTCTCTCTCCCTTGCTCTCTCCCTCTCTATTCAACCTAAGGGTTGTTATCGAACTGATGAAATTACAACAGACTCTTGTGTAAGCTGCCATGAGATCCTAACAGAGGATGACTATTTAACTGATTAAAAACCTTCCTACTTTTGTTGTTACTAGAGCACTTAAAATCCCCAACAAACAAGCTAATTGGGGCTTTTAAGACCTGCATCCCAATTGTATTTGGAGCATGCCACATTGAGAAAAGGCTGGTATAAATTCTGAGGTTCTGTGATAGACTGAACCTCTATCAGACTGAAAAGAATTAGCCAATAAGCCTCCAAGGTATCTGTCCTCTTTTTTCCCCAAAGCTTTTAACTGTAGCTGAATTCTACAAACAGCCTTTTACTGCCTTCCGCTATGAACGTAGAAGTCTTACTCCCTTCTGTTTCTATCTCCAGCAGGAGATCTCTATAGCAAAGATTCTGAACTTATTACCAGTCATCTTCAAAGCCAGGAAAAAGAACCAGTTAATCTCAAAGTTAATGACTAGGTTTTCCAATGAAACACAAACAGATCGGTTCTGCCCAGCAGCTATCCTAAGTTCGTCCCTGAAAACTTTGTTCAACCCTTTAATGCTAAACCAATAGTTGAAAATAATCCTGCTGCAGAATTTCACAACCAAAACAAAAATCCTAGGCAGCTGTGAGTCATGAGGAACAGATGATCCTGATTAAAACTGCATTACTTTGGGGAAAGGTCTATATAGTGTGTGGGGGCAAAATAAATCCAAAATTAATAAGCATCCCTTTTGGGTTTAAAACATTGAATGGAACCATCTTGAGCCTAACCAAGTTCACAATCTGCAACCAAGTCTTAATAAAATGCATTGGCAATGGGCACTTAAGTAAGGGCTGGATGGCTTGCTGTGGCCAATCAGATCAAGCAATAAGGAGGGCCAATACATTGAAAGACAGTGAGGGCAATGGGAGAAGGAAAAAGCACAGGGTTATTCCTCCTAGGGCAATAAACAATACAGGTAGTCCTCAACCACAATTGAGCCCAAAATTTCTGTTGTTAAGTGAGTTTTGCCCCATTTTACGACCTTTCTTGCCACAATGGTAAAGTGAATCACTGCAGCTGATAAATTAGTAACCTAGTTGGTTAAGTGAATCTGGCTTCCCCATTGACCTTGCTTGTCAGAAGGTCCCATAACCTGGGAACACAGCAAAGGTCATAAATATTGATTGCATGATCATGAGATGCTGTAAAGGCCATAACTGTGAAAAACGGTCATATATCACTTTTTTAAGTGGCATTCTAACTTGGAATGGTCACTGAACTAAACCAAGTGAGCTACGATGGCGCAGTGGTTAGAGTGCAGTACTGCAGGCTGCTTCTGCTGTCTGCCGGCTGACTGCAATTTGGCAGTTTGAATCTCACCAGACTCAGCCTTCCATCCTTCCAAGGTGGGTAAAATGAGGAGCCAGATTGTTGGGAGCAATAGGCTGACTCTGTAAACTGCTTAGAGAAGGCACTGTGAAGCAGTATATAAATCTCAGTGCTATTGCTAAACTGTTGTAAGTTGAGGACTATCTTTATCATAAATATTCCATGGAGAGGGACGTATTTTATATAAATAAAGGAAGGAACCATCAGCTACCACAGGATGCTAATTCAAATGTAGCAATTAAAATGAATGAATAACCTGTGCAACTTTACCCAAAAGTGCAGATATTCAACATAATGTGCTTTTGGGGTTCGGCAACACCCAAGACTGTTCTTTTCCTGTCATGTATCTTCCTTCTTCTTTAAATAAAAAAAAAAGGTCCCCATCTGTAGCCTGGTGGGTGATCAAGAAAGGGTAGATTTTGCAGAAATGTCTGACGATATCAATTTCCCATTGCAGTCATTGCCTCATCTCCCAGGGATCTCACTCTGTTCTTTTGCTAATAAATATGATTACAACCTGATTTTCCAGCCCTTCTTCTGACCCCCCTCCCTGCACTCCCCAACCAGTAAATTCAAAACAAGGCATATTAACTGTTGCAAGCTGCCTAACCCTCCAGGCTGTTGTCAATCTTTTATTCCAGTATGATAGCATTTGGCAGTTAGGCCAGCACATTTTATGCTGATAGACTTCCCTGACAGTTCAAAGACTGCAGGGTAGCATGTTAATAAGACAGATTGGCTGCTGGGACCCAAATTCCCTGAGAAAACTCTCAGATGCAACTGTTCACTCTGAATAGGTCTCACCTTCTTCTTGATTTAGTTTTGCTAGTAGTAGCTGCTTGTGAGTAGGTGTCATTGTTATAGCTCCTCTCATGCTGAGGAAAGGGATGTATTGGGACGCCCAGGGAAATTTGAAACCGTGGCAACTCATTGCTTTCTCTTGCAGGTTATTGAGGGTTGCTTATCCTCGGAGTTGCTGCTATCAGCTGCTAATGTTGAGGGGTGGGGCATCACTGTTTTGTAAGAGACCCTCCTGAAACTGGAATTGCCAGTGTGAGTGTATGGGCTAGTATCATCAGCAACTTTGCAATTGGTGCATATGATGTCTTGTGTAATGAAATACATGGATGACCTTGAAGAAAGGTGAGAAGGGATGCTGTCTAGAGAAGGGATCAGATAAGAGTGTCTGGAGTTCGCAGTCACTGAACGATCAGAGAGAAGAAGAAAAAACTAAGAAAGGACTCATTCTAGTGGAGCAAAAAGTTAAAAGTAGAATTTGTACCTTCCGGCTTGCAGGAATGTGTTATACAGCTTTACCATAAAGTAGATAACCTGGTCCCACTGCACTTACAGATGCAAAGAGGATGTAAAAGGTTAAAAAAAAGCTTGCCATCCATTGGAAAACGCTATGCATCCATTGTGTACTCATTGCATACGTGTTTCATATGCTCTATCCGTCAAGCATCCATCCACTGCGATTTCATCCACGCAAGAAGTTTTGAGCTGCACAAAACTTTGTGAACGGATGGACTTTCCACTGTGTATGATGTAAATCCGTAACATACGAGCAACAAACGTTCTATGTCCTTTTATCATCCGTTAAACGTCCGCTGTATCCTCTCTGCATCCTCTGGGCATCCTCGCAACTCACATACGCTGCAGCTGAAAACGGAAAGAGGGAGGAAAGAAAAAGTACATGGAATGTCTATACATCCTTAGTAGCACGGAAATAGAAAGGATGCGCAGTGAACAGTTTGCATCCAATATACATCCACGTGGCATCCCCTTTCTTTCCTATAGGCGTACGTGATGCATCCGCTTCATCCGCTATGCGTCCGCTTCAAAATTCTCCCCCGGAATCCCTTCAGAGGTGTCATCCGCTTCCATCTGCTAGGCTTCCTATGAACATCCGTTTAACATCCCCGCTACATACTACCCACATCAGTTCTTTTCCGTTCTTTTCCATTCTGTTTATGCAAATTTTTGCCACTTTTTGGAGCGGATGACAACAGGTGGAGCCACCCCTGAAATTTTGCTCATCCGCTGTGTCCTTTATGCATATGTTTTGCATCCGTCGGCCAGTGGGACCAGGCCTTAAATTAGCTCCTGTAGTTATATTTCCTGACTGGTTTATCTAGGAGGGTTGACATCTTATCTGGTCTGGTTTAATCCAATCAGGTCTGGCCTGGCATTGACTTATCCTGTCTTGTCCTTCTCTCTCTCCCACCCTTCAACTTAGAAAAAATATCTGCTACGAACTCCACGTAGGTGTCAGGAAGGGCATCCGGCCAGTAAATGCTCAGCTCCATCCAGTTGCCCTGATTCTTCCCTGAATTAAGGGATTACAAGGTTGGAAAAAGGGAGGTTTTCACCATACCCTCAAGTTACTGTTGACTCCTGGCCTAGGCAAGTCTCTGTTATTTTCTTGGCAGGGTTTTTCAGAAGTGGTTTGCCAGTGCCTTTTTCTCAGGTAGTAATAGTTAGTAACTGGCTCAGAGACACCCAGATGGGAGGTTTCTTGCTCATACCTTGACCACTACACCACTACTCTAAACTGCGATACTGATTGCTATTAAGAAGTAACTATTCATTTCTCCCTGTCCTTTCTTTTTGATTCACACATTATTCACTAAGAGCTCCAAAATTCAGAGTACTTTCATTTTAAAATCTTTACAGAAAATTTTATTATGCAGAGAAACACAGTTCCATCAGCCCATTTCTGATTCTGTCTCTAGCTACCGCTAGCACTCATCTAAATCCAATAGTGGCTTGAAGCCATATCTCAGCATGTTACTATCAAGAAAATGTAGATCTCAAGTGGGGAAAAAAACAGTGCCATTAGAGAAGGAACTTAGTGCAGAGGTTCAGATTCTCATAGCAAAATAAATAAGCAAGGCCCTCAAATAGAACAGATCAGGCTCAATGCATTTTGAAGTGTAATATACATTACAATCTCATAGCTCTTTCCTAGAATAACTAAAGCATGGGAAGTAATGTTTATTATCATTTAGCAGACCTGCCCTTTGACCTCAGGTGATCATACAGAATTGGTCCTACAAGATCCCTGTTTCCAAAGTGTAAAATGCATTGCTGGTTCCACATCCATTGCTTAGAGGCTGACCTTTAAAATAGCATCACAAACTCAAAATAGCTTAGAACCTATCCAGCTCCATGACCTCCTGCTCCAAGTGAATCTGCCCATGCTATGACGTCTGGGAGACATCCTGTTGATATCTGGGAGAGGTGCTGTTGAGGTCCATCTTCAGTGGGATTCCACTCACAGGGGCTACAGAGCATAGCTTAATATCACCCTTCCTGTGGAAAAGCTTGCCATCCCATATACTTGCCATATCTCTTCTAGGTTTTCAAAAGAGATGAACAGTTGGCATTGAAAAAGAGCATTGGAGAAATGTTAGACTTATGACTATCCATCCACTGTCTCTATCCAAATTGGCACTGTTGCAATATATATTCATCATCCTCGTTTTGATTATTGTAGTATTTCTTTTTCTTGCATGCTGCTTTGGCTTTCTTCTCCAAACTCTTCTTCACCAAGTAGAAGAATTTTGTCAAATGTTGATAGAGATTCTCCATCATCTAGGTCATGGTTGTCCCAAAAGTGTTTTTTTTTCCCAAAATGCAACTGGGCTTTGAAGACATTTTGTTTCTCATCCTAGAAGGTTTCTCAGCTCTGAATGAACCATGGAGGAAGGAAGGATTTATATACCTTGCACTCATCTGTTTGTTGGCATTCTTTTTGAGATTCATTGAGGCCATTTGAAGGACATAGATAAACCTTTACATGGTCTCAGAAAGAATGCTATCGAGCAGATGAGTGCAAGAAATATAAATCCTTCCGTCATCCACCATTCGGTCAGAGTTGAAGGAACTTCTTAGATGAGAAGCAAAACTTCTTCAAGAAAAAACAAAGTCCAGTTTCTCTTGGAAAAAGCATTTCTGGGACAATTATGCCAAAGTTTCCAAACACTCCTATATGTTAGATTTCTTACAGTTTATTTTTATTGTCTTTCATTATTGGATCCAAAGAAGAAAAACAGGGGAAAAAACACTTTAATGACTCTAACAAACAGAAGAATACTTCTAGTTGGTGAAGAGTGGAAACGAGTAGACCCAATGTTGAAAGTCTGAAGTAGCAAACTGTGGCAAAGCAAACTGGTGATAAAAAACTTGTGGGAAAGCAGAAGCAGGACTAATTTTTTCTACTTCATTTCACAATTTTTGTTGAATATTGATTGCCAAGCTCTGATTATTCTGGAAGTGAGCAAGAAGGTGAAAATGAATTTCGTGACACTGTTTAACTGGAAGTACAAGAACTTGTGTCTGGACAAGATGTCAATTCTTACCACTTTGGAATAAGCTTTCCTTGTGTCACTTAAGACATGTTTAGCTTGCAATGTGCCATCGTCCAAAAGTGAAAGCCTGCAGCCAGAAACCACTAATGCCACCCTCGGCTGCAGCCAAAGAGGACAGTGCTGAAAGATGTGATATTTGTGGGCCTCCATTCAGGATTCCAACACTTTGGACAAAGGGAGGATCTAGAAGGATCCAGAGGATAAAAAATGATTGAGGAGGAGGGTCAATAACCGCAGTTGATCTTTACACAAGGATCACTAATATGTATATTTGACTACAACCTTGCTTATACAAAACTATGTATAGATTTGAATTGCATTTTCTGATTCAGTATTCGTGTACATAGCAAAAAGCTGTGCATTTTGCAGCCTTTATTCTTATGGAAAGCAATCCCTCCATTTCCCCATCCCACCCAGTGAGATTTCAGGAAGAAATAAAAATCCTTTCTTCTTGCTCTATTTGCCCTGAGGTTTTTTAGAAAATGCACTGTTCTCTATTTGCACATTGGGTTAGACAACTGGATATCAATTACATTTAGGTTCAGAGGTCTTTCAATAACAGCTCTTTGTTTTGTTTTTTTAAAAAACAGCTTCAATAATCATGAGTATTGGAAGTACAGTCAGTCAGAAATTAAATTGACATAGTTAAATATGTCACACTCTTCATGCAGGTCCATTTTGTTATGCACAGCATATTTGGGGGGATGTCGAGTTGGAAGCAAAAAGTTGATTTGTTTTTCCTTATTTCTTAGTTGCCATCTAGAGGTCCTTTGGCTTTCTGCAACCCAGATACAGCAGACCTATATTCAGCCCATGTCACACTGCACCAACAGATGCAAAAAGGATGTAAAACGGAGAAAAAAGCTTGCCATCTGTTGGAAAACGCGATGCATCCGTTGTGTACTCACTGCGTACGTCTTTCATATGCTCTATCCATCAAGTATCCGTCTACTGATATTTCATCCGCTCAAAAAGTTTTGAGCTGCACAAAACTTTTTGAGCGGGTGAACTTTCTGCCGCGTATGATCTACATCCATGACACATACAGGCAACAAACGTTCTACATCCGTTGTCATCCGTTACACGTCCGCTGTATCCAATCAGCATCCTCTGGGCATCCGCGCAACTCAAATCCGCTCCAGCGGAAAATGGAAAGAGGGAGGAAGTGAAAGGTACGTGGAACGTCCACAAAGCGTTAGTAGCACAGACATAGAAAGGATGAAAGCGGATGCAGCTCCGATATAAAGCATTAAAACGGACAAAACGTTTGTATATGGGATGTATCTCAGATATTTAGGATGTCTGGAAGATGTCTAGTGTATGTGGAAGGACACCTAGCGGAAAACCGATATTTCCAATAAAAAGGGGGAGGAAATCACCTGGATCTCACTATCAGTCCAGCAGCCATGGTGTGCAGACCTCTTTCAGCCTTGCTCTTGATCTTCCACATCATCCATTGATCTCTACCATGGATCATCGCACACTCCTTTTGGTAGCCGCGATCATTCAACACCAGAACCAAGCCCTGTTCAGACTGTTTCACCTTTTCTACGCAAGGAAAAGAAGGAGATGTCCAAGAGCTGTGTGGGTCCGACGATGGATTGGGAGAAGAGCGGAGTTTGGACTGTATGACAAGCTGATGGTGGAGCTGAGGAATGAAGACACTCGTGCATTCCAGCACTTCATGAGGATGCCATCAGCCATGTTTGACGAAGTTGTGGAGCGGCTGAGACCCAGGTTGACCAAGTCAAACACCAACTTCCGGCCCAGCCTGGACCCTGGACTGAAGGTGGCACTGACTCTGCGCCACCTGGCCTCTGGAACCACATACAGAAACATGCAGTATGCCTGGAGGGTGCCACACAATACCATCAGCATTGTGGTCAGAGAAGTGGTGCAGGCCATCATCGAAGAATACGTGGAGGAGCACCTCCAGTGTCCCACCACTGAAGATGGCTGGATGAAAGTTGCAGAGCAGTGGTATCAGAGGTGGAACTTTCCCCACACCGTTGGAGCCATAGATGGGAAGCACGTGGGCTGCAAAGCTCCAGCCAACTCAGGGTCCACTTATCACAACTACAAGGGCTTCTTCAGCATCATCCTCTTCGCCATGGTCGATGCTGACTACAAGTTCATGTACATCGATGCTTCAGGCAACGGGTCAGCTTCAGATGCCCAGGTATACAATGCCAGTCACCTCAAGGAGGGGCTGGAACGCAACCTCATCATGGGCTTCCCAGATCCAGACCCCCTGCCCAACGACACACAAGATGTGCCCTACTTCATTGTGGGGGATGACGCCTTCACCCTCAGAACCTACCTCATGAAGCCCTACACTTCCAGACACCTCACCCATGAAGAGAGGATCTTTAACTACAGGCTGTCCAGGGCAGGACGGCTGGTGGAGAATGCCTTTGGCATCCTGGCCAATAGGTTCCAGGTATTTCTCACCACCATGCAGCCTCACCCACATACTGTGAGGAGCATTGTGGAAGCTTGCTGCATCCTGCACAATCTCATGCGCACCCGTTACCCAGCCTTGCAGAACAGGCTTGTGGACTGTCAACAAGGCAATGGGGACATGGAGCCTGGTGAATGGAGGCAAGGACAAAACCTGATAGACACTGTGGATGTGTAAGTCCCCAACAGAGCTTCACGTGAAGGGAAGAAGCAGCGCAACCTCCTGAAACACTGGTGCAACTCCCCAGCTGGAGCAATGGAGTGGCAAGACAGGATGGTAGATGTTTAATGGATGCTTCCTTGAGCCTGTCTCATAACACTGATGAGATTGTGCCATGTAAGTTGAGTGGCCCTACAATGAACAGGGCATTAATAAAGAGCTTTGTTTATGTTGAAATGTGTTGATCAAGGATTAAATTGTTATTGATAAAAAAGGACCATATGTGTGGCAGCTGGGAGGGTGGACCATACAGTCCCACTATGCTTGCGCTGGAGGTTTATCTATCCCACAGCTATCTTTACCTGTCCCACAACTATCCTTCCCCATCCCACAGCTATCCTTATCCATCCCACAAGCATGCAAAGGCTTAACCATTTTTTTGAAGTTCAAGGATGGTGCTGGAATGGCTGAGGGAGAACGAGTACCTGTGGAGGAAGGGCCACAGGCTCTATCGCGACACCAAGAGGAAGCAGGCAGCTTGGAGAGACAAGGCAGAGAGCCTGGGCTACATTGCTAATGTCCTCCTGGGGTGGTGGAAGCACATGCACACCTGGTATGGCAAACTGCACCTGAAGAAATCCGGGCAGGCCGCTGTCAAGCTCACTGACCAGGAGACCTATGTCATGGCCAAGTGCAGCTTCCTGGAGGGTGAGATCCGCCACTGAGGAGCAGCCGCTCTGTCAACCCTCTCCCTCAGACAGCCCACAGAGAGCCACTCCTCTTCCAGCCAGGAGACAGCTACCGTGTCCAGGCAGGTGTCTTTGGAGGGCCCCACGGCAGAGACCCCCCCAACAGCTACACTCCCCATGCCAGAGGACGTGGAGGATCCCCTGTCTCAGATGGAGCAAGAAGAAGCAGCCACCAGAGACCAACCCACCTCCACCCCCAGCTCCACCTCCACAGAAAGCAGGCAGAGAGGCAGACCGGAGGGACAGAGCCACACTGTCCTCTTGGAGATCAGGGACACAATCAAAGCAAGCACAGATCTTCTCTCCCAGCAGGTCCACTTCGACATACCATCCTTGAACCGCAAACCCTTCATCACCAACATGAGCCAGACCCTCATAGACATGCCCGAGGCCCAGTACCAGGTGATGAAGGAGAGGATCACAGCTCTTTTGCTCCACCCTCCAGGCCCAGCTGAACCTGCTCCTACCCACTCCAGGTCTGCTCCAGGTCTGCTCCAGTTCAGTCTGTCTGGACCGGAAAGGTTTAAAGTTTTCAGTTTTTTGATTCTCCGTCCAGCCTTTACCTACCCAGCTAAGAACGCGGGCAGTCAATGAGTCTTTCGCGGTGGCTCTGGTGACATCATACGCTGATATGGGTAGATCGGGGCAAGTCTCGATTTGTAGCGTTGTCATCGCTGGTGCCGGGTCTTCGTCGGTTGCTAGTAAGGGTGCTCTGCTCAAAGCGTCCGCATGGGAAATTTGTTTCCCTGGCCGATGTGTCAGAGTGTAGGAATAAGCTGCTAGGAACTCTGACCATCTCGTCATTCTTGGGGACAGTATATTAGGTGTTGGCTTGTTTCCCACCAAAATCCCCATTAACGGTTTGTGGTCCGTTATGATTTGAAAAGTCCGCCCATATAAGTATTCGTGGAAGCATTTTACTCCAGCGACAATTGCTAGAGCTTCCCTGTCCAATTGGCTGTAATTCCGCTCGGTTTTTGATAGAGTCCTAGAGTAATATGCGACGGGTGCTTCTCTGCCATCAGGTAGTTGGTGGCTCAGGATGGCACCTACTCCATATGGTGAGGCGTCACAGGTCACTGTTAATGGCAGAGTGTTGCTAAATTGTATGAGAACGTTTGTTGATGTTAGCAAGCTTTTAATATTTTGGAAGGCTTTTTTTTCTTTGTAACCCCAAGTCCAAGTTGCCTTTTTGTCTAACAGACGGTGTAACGGTTCTGCAATAGTGGCTTTGTTTGGCAGGAACACGTTATAAAAATTAATTAATCCTAAGAATGCTTGTAGTTCGGTTTTATTTCTTGGTTCAGGAGCGTCTTTGATTGCTTTAACTTTTTTGTCTGTGGGGTGGATACCGTCTCCGTCTATTGAGTAGCCCAGGAATTCGACGCTGTTCTTAATTAAACAGCACTTTTCTCTTTTTACCTTGAGGCCAGATTCCCTAAACTTAGTTAATACTTCTTTGAGTCTGTTCCTTAATTGAGTTTCATCTCTGGCCGAGATTAGGACGTCGTCAAAATAGGGAACGACTCCTTGTATGCCATTTAGGAGGCGTTCCATCAGACTCTGGAAAATGCCAGGGGCCACGCTTACTCCAAATTGGAGCCGGTGACATTTGAATGCGCCCTTATGGGTGACTATAGTCTGTGCTTCTGCTGTTTCTGGGTCCACTGGGAGTTGTTGATAGGCTTATGCCAAGTCGAGTTTGGCGAAAACTTTGCCTTTTCCCAGGGAATGAAGCAAATGCTGGACTACTGGCACCGGGTATGCGCTTGGTTGTAATGCGTGGTTCAGGGTAGCCTTATAGTCACCACAGATTCTGATGGACCCATCAGGTTTAATGGGTGTGACAATAGGCGTTTCCCACTTGGCATGGTCCACAGGTTCTAACACCCCTTGGGCTATTAATTTGTCCAGCTGTTCCTCTATTTTTGCCTTTAGTGCAGAAGGAACTCGCCTGGCTTTTATTCTTCGTGGGGCTATTTGGGGGTTTAGATTGAAAGAAATGGGATTTCCCCGATACTTGCCAAGTGAGCCATCAAAAACGTCCTGGAATTCTCGGATGAGGTCGTCTTCCCAGCCGGTTGTAGTCACTCGATCGACCCCGGTCATCCCGATGCCCAATGGCGCGAACCATTCGATGTCCAGGAGGCTTGGTCTGTCTTGGTCGACTATGGTCAGCGGAAGCACCTTGACGTGATGTTTGTAGGCGACTCGGAATTGTCCCATGCCTACCACAGGGATTTGGTTTCCCCGATAGTCCTTGAGGGTTAGGTGCTGCTTCTTCAATTCTTTGGGTTTGATACCTGGGACTAGCTGTTTTATTGTGTCCCACGATACCATGGAGAGGAAGGACCCCGAGTCCACTTCCATCTTGCAGTGTTTTCCCTCGATTTTCACGATGACTTTAATTTTTTTTCCACTTTCCGTCTGAGCGCTCTGTATAATGACAGTTTGGTGTGTATTGGCTCGCTTCTCTTGTTGCCACTTTCTCTCGGCTCGTTTAGGCTCGGCTCGTGTTGGGGAATTTCTGCGTCTCGTCGGGCTGTAGTATTTTTTGTTCCTGCAGACCTTCTCGATGTGCCCTCGTTTTTTGCAATGCCGGCAGATGGCATCGAGAAATCTGCATTCGGCTCAGGGATGGTTTCCTCCGCAGCCAGCGCATTCCCGCCAATTTCTCCTTTCGCGCTCTTTTCTGTTCGTGAGCAAACGGTGGACCTCGTCGTCCTCTTCGCTCGATTCATTTGTTTCGCCCGACTCTTCGTAGTGGGTTGTGGTGGCAGGGTGCTTTCTGTCTTTGGTTGGTGTTTCTTCGCTGTGTGTGTTCATCTTTTTAATGGCTACGGCAGATTTTTTCGCGGCTTCAGCGGCTGTGGCTTCCGCGATTGCTTCCGTAACGGTGATGTTGGGCTTGTTAAGCAATTTACTCTGTGCGGTTGAGTCTCTCAGGCCCAGCACCACGCGATCCCTCATTGCCTCGTCTATGTTCAAAAATTCACACTCACCCCCTATTTGTCTGAGGGCAGCGATGAAATCGGCGACAGTCTCTCCCTCTCTCTGGTCTCTGCGGTAAAATTCGTGTCGCTTTATTAAGTTAGACACCATCGGAGTGTAGTGTGCTTTGAGGAGTCTTTGTAATTCTGTCCACGTTAGTTGTTTAACGTCTCGGGGCTTCGCAAGGGCCTTTGCCATCTTAAAAACTGTTGGCCCGCAGTGCGTCAGGAACACAGCTCTCTTGCGTTGTTCTGAAATGCCTTCCATTTCATTGCTCTCCAAATACATTTGGAAGCGATCAGCATAGGAATCCCAATCCTCTTCGTTGGGATTGAAGGGTGCGGGCGGTGCGTTGTTTCCAGACGTCTTGGTTGTAATCTGGACTTCTTATCACCGCGTGCAGGTTTTTCCGTTCAGGACGATCCCATCCTCGTCGCCAGTGTTTTATTCGGAAAACACACGAGGTAGACCGGGTTCCAACAACAAATACTTTATTCTTAACTAGTTAGTAAAATAGGAACACTTGGCTGAAGCTGAGGCCAGCCTTTTATACAGGCTGGCTTGCCTGCTTGCAGCCAATGGCAGTTGTTTAGATTTGCCACCTTTTAGCAGCTCTTTGGATTGGTTCCTAGTGAACCAATCCAATGTTCATTTTATTGACCAATCAGGTTTGTAGATTTGGAGTCACCCACTTTACATATAGAACAACTACGCATCCACCCCTTCCGCTATGCGTCTGCTTCGCTATTCTCCCCCGGAACCCCTGCGGATATGTCATCCGCTTCCATCCGCTTTCATCCGCTAGGCTTCCTACGATCATCCGCTTTACATCCCCGCTACATCCTCCCCACGTCCGTTCCTTTCTGTTGTTGTCCGCTCTGTTTATGCAAATTTGGGGCACTTTTGAGAGCGGATAACAACGGATGGAGCTATCCCCAAAATTTTGCTCGTCTGCTGTGTCCTTTTTGCATGCGTTTTCCATCCGTCGGCCAATGTGACCTCGCCTTTCTGCTCTTCTTTATTCTTCCAGTAATGGAAAAACGGGACATTTTCTGTTGAAAATCTAGCTGATAAGTTAATTCTAGCTGCTGCAGATTTTTTTTCTTAGCCTGCTCTATATTTGTTTCTTCTTAACGCCTGGCTGTTATCCACATCTATCTTCAGCTTGGGGCTTTTCTAGCTTTCAGATTGCTGAAACGGTGCCGTTTATGTTTTGCCAGTGAGGAGTAAGTATTGTTTGGAGCAAAGAGAAAACCACAAAAAAGGAAACCTGGCTGGCATTGTGCCTGGGCCTCCCACTTCAGCCTGTAAAGCAAAGCATGGGGGACAGGTAGCAGATCAGATCAGCATGTCAGAATTTGGACTCCTTAGCTGGGAAACCCGCTCTAATGAAGTTTGCAAATGAACCGATGCTTTTTACCTTTCCAGAAGCAGATCACCTCTCCCGAGAGTTGTTGGGTGGCAAAAGGAAAACTCCCAACTTCTTTTTTTTCAGCAAATCACAGCATCTGAACATTTCCAGACTCTGTATGCTTTTTAAACATATAGTCAGGGACAGAGGGCTGGAAAAGAAGCTTGAGGGAGAGGTCAGCACCAGCTGAATTACTTTGATCAGTCCCTCACCTTCTAAACTGCCTGATCTTGACTTTGATTGTTGCCCAGGAAGAGAAAAGAGCTGGTGCCTGATTTTTGGTTCCTTAAGTGAAGGGGGTCATTTCTGCTGTGGCGGCCATTTTATGGAATAGCCTTCCTCTCAAAGTGAGGTTGGTTTCATCAATTGTAGACTTTCTGAAAGTCTCACGAGGAGGAACCCAGGAGACTGGTAAATTAGTGGGGCAGCTATATACATTATTAGCATTCCTTCACTTGATACCCCTTGTCTTTTAGGGTTCTTTGTAGTTTTTTAATAGCTATAGAATAGCATTTAGTGGTACATACTGCTTCACAGTGCTTTATAGCCCTCTGTAAGCAGTTTACAGGGTCAGCATATTGCCCCCAACAATCTGGGTTCTCATTTTACCAACCTCTAGGTTGGCAAAGGATGGAACGCTGAGTTAATCTTGAGCCTGGTGAGACTTGAACTGCCAAACTGCAATCAGTCAGCAGAAGTAGCCTGCAGTACTGCATTCTAATCACTGTACCACCGTGGCTCTTAATTATTGTAATGTTTATTTATTTATTTATTTACTTACTTACTTACTTACTTACTTACTTACTTACTTACTTACTTATCATATTTATATGGACATCCATAAAAATATTTTTATTTTTTTTCTTTCACTTTTGATGTATGTTAGATGTTAGGTCATTTTATTAGATAGAAACCTCCTTATCTGAAATATTTATCGATATTTTTTTTTTATTAAATAAGAATGAGAAAGTTTATAATTATTATGAAAGAGGAGAAGAATTTATCAGGGTTTTTTTTTTTTCAGCATCCAGCAGGATGGATTTTTCTATATGTATTTAATGTTGGATGTTTGGGTCAGGCTTTTTTCTTTTCTTTTCCTTTTTGTACACAATTTTGTTGCTGTTGTTCCTGCTGGATGTATGTTTTTTTCTGTTTTGCACTTTATTCCCATTGATAAATATATCTTAATATATTTATTAAATATATTTAATAAATATATAGTATTTATCATGGTAAATATATATTAAAATTTATAATAGTAAATATATTTTAAAATTTATATGGCTGTCCATCTCACAATTGGTTACTCTGAGTGGCATCCACTACAATGTTAAGTATTTAGTATTTATTAACCACCTGTTTTTAGCTTTGTTGTATGCTGCCCAGAGTCACCTGTTATGAGATGGACAGCTACATAAATTTGAGAAACAAAGAAATTTCACATAATTTGATAGATGTTAATTTATAATCCAGTCATCATGGATTGTGAGTTATAAGAGGATCTTTACTTAATCTAACATGGTTGGCATATCAGCTGGGATAATGATAAGAGGTCCAGTATAGATAATCGGGAAATGCAAGCAAGGTACATTTTAAGATTTAATAATGCAACCACCCAAATGATACCTTTTGGAGCAGAGCTGGTATTCAGCAGATCCTGATCAGTTCGGAAGAACCGGTAGTGGAAATTTTGAGTAGTTTGGAGAACCAACAAATACCACCTGTAACTGGCCCTGCCCCAATCTATTCTCTGCCTCCTGAGTCCCAGCTGATTGGCTGGGTCTTCTTTTGTTGCCCTGCACAGGAGAACGGAGCTGGAAAACAGGTTAGTGGGGTTAGTTGGGATTTTACACTAACCTTCCCCCTGGAGTGGGGTTAGAACAGAGATTTTACAGTATCTTTCCCCTGCCATGCCCACCAAGCCACACCCACCAAGCCACGCCATGAGCACAGAATCAAGCCACGCCTACCAAGCCATGAGCACAGAATCAGTAGTAAAACAAATTGAAACCCACCACTGTTTTGGAGTTATCTTTTTTTTATTAAAGGTAAACATTTATATAGATTTGTCATTTAATCTCAACATTTTTGCTTGAAATACTTTGCAAACTTTTTCTCTTTGGGGAAAAAAAATCATTGCCTGTCTATTTTATGTTACCAGAACACTTAATTATTCTGTTTCATTTGCAACCATTTCCAGAGTCTGTGCACCATTTGAACTGAAATGTCTGGTTTGCCAGCGTTGCTGTCTTTATGTAAGTTTTCCCTTCTAATTATTTCCAGCAATTATGGTAATAGGTGGGGATTGGGATCTAAAAAGAGATTGCCATGGAAATGTATCAAGTTCCACTTATCCCAAAAACTGGATGAGATATATTAGAATTATGCAGTTCTCATCTGGGTGAAGATGGCACAGGTCTAAATCTGTCAACCTATCCTGAACCTCCAATTAATGTGACAAAACCTAACAAGTGATGTAGAAACCCAACAAATTCTGCGCAGGAAAAAAACAGTGGTTTAAATTCCTAATTAGTTAAATGCACTGCTATGTGGCTATGAAGAGCACCAGATAAAGAAAGGGAGGGGTGAATCCCCAAATGAAGTTTATTTAAGGTAAGGTGGAGAGACCTTAAGCAGTCTGTAATGACCAGCTCCATTTCTGTGTTTCTGCTTTGCTAAATATAGATGCAGAAAGTATTATTTAAATACAGGAAACCAGTTAAGTTAAAACTCATAAGGAAAAGACAGGTTGTAGAGAAAGTGATGACTGTTCTGAACTTTTAAGTAAAGTTTGCACCTCTCTTGATTTTCTACAATATCCTTATTATTAATATAAGAAATAATATCCTTATTATTAATATAAGAAACCAACAAGTAGCAAACTTAAATATAAATATTAAATCCAAAGAATAAAAAACATAACATACCATTAGAAAAGACAATTGAAGAGCATCCTTCAGGAGCCACATGAAAAAAAAACCATAAAACTCCAGCCTATACTTAACTTGCATGGTTTATCTGATATTTTATACAATTATTTGACTCCAGATAGTGGTGCTTCATGACAAACTTTTGTACTCCTGGACTGTGAATGGGGAGGACATTTGTTGGGGTCTTCCAATAGGCACTGAAGCCTGGGAGTGATTTGGGGTCATCATTCTGTTCACCCATAGATTGGAAGATAGAATGCATCTTGCAAGAAGTCAGAGGAGGGGGGGAAGAGGGGGAAGAAGAAAAAGAAGAAGGAAGAAGGAAGAAGGAAGAAGGAAGAAGGAAGAAGGAAGAAGAAGAAGAAGAAGAAGAAGAAGAAGAAGAAGAAGAAGAAGA
>BLBF01000004.1:16134474-16147497 GCA_015471245.1 Laticauda colubrina | reverse complement strand
GGAAGGAAGGAAGGAAGGAAGGAAGGAAGGAAGGAAGGAAGGAAGGAAGGTGTGTTTGTGTTTTAATGTGAACTTGCATTTTGGCCCCAGAGGTTTCCACAAATTGGCTTACATAGCAGGAATAAAAACCAAAGAAAGCCTTGATTGAAGACTAAATGGTTGCTTCACGGCAAAGATTTTAAGTGAAGAAAAAAAAAAATATTGTGCAAAAAAATTGAACCCCATTCCCTAGGATGCAGTTTTTATTCAGATTTGGGAAGACCAAAACTTTGCTAGATTGTATTCAAAGAAGACCCTCAATCACTTAGGTTAAAAGATACAGTCAACATCATATCTAGTTAAGGCTATGTTTACACAAAGTACTTTACCAGATTAAGGAACGGTCATAACAGAAATATTTCCTAAGTTTGGTTAGTATTAACTTTGATTTGTTGGGAGGGAAGGGAAAAAGAAGGAAGCTTAACACAATGGGCTCCTGGAACCTTAAGATGCGATTTTGCAAAACTTTGAAAAATGGATGAATTGAAGTTAAGTGAATGCAAACTCTTTCTCTCTTCCATAATAAGAATGTTCTTTCCTGGACCAATGGTCCCTACTCATGCCCTAGTCACTTCCTGTCTTGATTATTTCAGCATGCTGTTGAGGTAATTCCCCATTAGGAGAATGAGTGCACACAGGGAGATGTAGTGAGAGTGATGTTGAATAACATATGACCAGCACACAGATACACTGAATAGTAAAATGTAGGTTTTACTTCCAGTAAACAGTTAAGCAAAGTCCAACAAGCAGTCCAAGTCACACACGGTTAAAGCAGTCAGTATTTCAGTCCAGGGATAATCCAAACAACAAAGTCCAGTTTCATAAACAGTTCAGTAAACAGATTCACAGCAATCCAAGAAGAATGACGATCAGCAACAATCAATAGGGAAAAATGCAGGAACCAAGAACATTGACCATCAGAACATCTAGCAACTAGCAACTAACAACAGAGCTAACAACCCAGGTTTCTGGCTCCATCTTATAACCACACCCAATTATAATTTTAGCATTCCCTTAAAGAGACAGTATTGAATGTCTATCCTGGTTTATATATTTCCAACCCAACTGTTAGGTGACTATCAATTCCTAACACATGCTCTACATGGGGCTGCCCTTGAAGAGCACCCGGAAGCTCCAGTTGGTGCAAAATGCAGCAGCCTGCATGTTTTTGTGCAAACCCTGGTGTGCACATGTTTCACCTCTCCTGTGGGAGTTGCATTGGTTGCCGATTTGCTTCTGGGTACAATTCAACATGCTGGTTGTCACCTTTAAAGCCCTTCATAGCTTGGGACCAGGCTATCTGAGGCAATGTTTCTTTCCGGTCACATCTACCTCACCCATTAGAGCAGGGAGGCTGGGAATGTTGCGGATCCCATCGCTGAGGGAGATATCCTTGGTGGGACCCAGAAGAAGGGCCTTCTCCATTGTGGCTCCCTCTCTCTGGGACATCATTCTCCCCATTTTTTAAAAAAAAAAATACATTTAATCCTTGCAAAAAATATAGAAGTGAACATAATCTGTAATCTACAGTGTTTCTCCAACAATACGGCCTCCCCCAATAGGAAGTCCCAGCATGCTTTATAGGCATAAAATCAAATTAAGCTTCTCCCCCCAAATTAAGGCCTATATTACACATGCAAAATGGGGGGGGGGGGAATGGTGGGGGGGGCTGGCCGTTAGGAAGTACTTTTGTTGCATACCTGGATATAGTGCTGCCTGCGTTGACCTCAGCGTTGGTGGGGCACTTAGTATCGGGAGACCTTCCACCATTGCTTTACCTTCTCCCTGTGCTGCCGTGATGTTTAGAGCAATGCCGCGGTGTTTGGCGCAGCCATGCGCGGCCAGCCAGGACTCCTCTCTGCAACCAGAGCCCGGCAGAGACACTCGGCTTCAGGCGCTCCTGTCGCTGTCTTCTCTTTGCCTTCGAAAGCAAAGCCAGTTCTTTTAAAAACCTCTCCTACCCGAGAGGGCAGCCCAACCCCACATGGGGAGGCAAATCTCCCAGGGCCGCAGCGCAGGATCGGCCCACCCCAGGAGAAGCACCCAGCTACCATCCCTGCCTGCACTGGGCAGAATGCGAAGAGCTTTGCCTGGGGCGCCCAGTGCAGCTGACAGGCAAGCCCTCCTGCCCGGCGGTGGAGCTCTCGCCAAGGCAGTAAGCATCTCCCCGCCGGACCCTCTGCTCATCCCGCCAGAGCCGTGTGGGCTGGGCAGGGCTGGGAAAGTGAGCCGTGGTTGCGCACCCACCTGACAACCAAAGAGCCAGGCCGACTTGGGCTTGGTTTCCTTCCCAAGTCCCTCAAAGCCCAAACCCAAGAGGCTGCCCGAGGCAATGACAGCACCCACCCATCCGCGGACAGGGAGGCGAGGCGACAGCAGCGCCGCTTCCCTGGCTGGTGGGTCTGGCGGAGAGAGCCTGAAGCCACCTGTCCTTTCCACCCCTTGCCCAGCCTGTTCCCATCCCCACGCATCTCCAAACGCGCCGGCAGCTCCAAACGCTGCAGCGGCATGGGTATCGGTGCTCACTCGGCGGGTCTCAGCTCGGAGGAGGACGCGGCGCATTGCCTTCTTGACATTTCTTTTTCATTGCCCAGCCCAGTCTATAATCCTGGGATTTATTGATAGCCCTCATCCACATATGAACCAAGTCTGACCTGTTTTATCTTTTTTCAAAAACAGCCAAGGTTAACAAGCTGCCAACATCTGCTGTGACCTAAATTATAAGTCAATATAATTATCCTCATTTCATGACCTTCTAGTAGACAGTCCCTGAAGTTGTTTTGATTCTAAAGCTCAAAAAAAAAAGGGGGGGGGATTACATGAACATGCACTGCTAAACCTCAGCCTGGTAAGAGATAATTGCTTGTTTAGAATTGAGCTGATTTCTTTCTTGCAATAGTGGAAATAATTATGGGAAAAGAAAGAATCATGACCTTGTTGTTCTGTCTGTCTTGTTGCATATATTTCAATACAATATGTCTGTGTTTCTGCCTCTGTGTCAGCCCTTCCTCAGGGCTTTGGGTTGGGCAAGCATGACACAGTTCAAAATCGATATAATTCTTTCTTTCCTGCCACTCCTTTACTCATCCAGACCTTGAAAGCCATCATCTTAAGTCTTTATTTCCACATGAATAAATAAGGTTGTAGTTAGATGTCAGGAGATTAACAGCAGCCTTCTGTCTTCCAGCAGATGATATCATGTCTGGGTTTCACTCCGCTCTGCAAACCATTTAGATGATCAGTGCATTGCCCAGGGCAAAAAGGTGACTTGAGGTAAGTGGAAAAGTCTGCAAGGCCACTTTAAGGGCTGCAAATGAAAGGGATGCTTTTTTCAATCTGAGGAGCCCTGGTGGCACAGCGGTTAGAATGCAGTATTGGCAGCAAACTCAGCCCACATCCTGATGGGACTCAGCCTTCCATCCTTCTGGGGTTGGTAAAATGAGGACCCAGATTGTTGAGGGCAATATGCTGATATTCGTAAACCATTTAGAGCAGGGGTGACAAGTTTGATTTCATTGAGGGCCACATCAGGGTTGTGTTTAACCTCGGAGGGTTGGGGGAGCACAGCCAGAATGGACATGGCCAGCTCGACGTCACTTGTGTCGTGGGCACCTGTGGTGGCCCTAACACTGCCAGTGAAAACAGGCACCCGAGCTCCGTTTTTGGCTGTGATGGCTTCCTGCAATCCTCTGCCAGTGAAAATGGAACTTGGGAGGGCCAAGCTCCATTTTTTCTGGCAGAGGCACCTTCACTGTTTCCAGAATACAGGTCAGATCCAGCACAGGCCTTGAGTTTGACACCCCTGATTTAGACCATGCTATAAAGTACTATGGAGCAGTATATAAGTCTAAGTGCTATTGTTATTGTTATCTATTGGTCTAACAGAACAAACTCTAAAAGGGCACCCCTATCTTTGGGCAACCAGGCTACTTGGCTTAGTAAAGCTAGGGATCAGTTTAGAGTCTCTTCGTTTCTCCAAAGCTCATCTCTGAGAGATCTCATCACAGCCAAACTTATTTATATGTGATTAGTTAATTATTCATTTTGAATGGATTAATCAATTGTTATTAACAAGCTAACAACCCCAAACTGTATGTACACATTTAAATGAAGTCCAGGTATCCATGCTATATGACAAATGAGACTTCAAATAAAATTGTGAAGCAGCTTTAATTCCAAACTGTGTCCTATGCACATTGTATGACCTGTGACAACTACCAGGGGGCTAAAGCACATCGCTGGAAGCTCTCACTGCTGGTTGTTGTTCTGCATGATTTATTGTGTGGTTTTGCTTCTCTCCGATCTTCCATTAGATAGGCATTCAAGGAGAGGGGTACAGCTTAATTCATGCCCACCAAGGAGACAAGACCATGCAGAAGTATACACCGTGTGCTACAGTGGTTAGTTAAGTTGTTGAACTTTTAATGGGAAGGTACAGATTCAAGTCCCTCCTTCAAGTGCAGAGGCATTCACAGGGTAATTTTGGCTTGATCACACATTCTCACTCTTGGAATGTAAATCAAGCTCCTAGTCAACCCACCAGACTCCCTGAAATATTGCTACTTCATTCTTGGAGAAATTTGTAGGATGGATATCTTTGTTGTTGTAGTTGTTTTGTTTTTAATCAAGCAACCTCATCAAGAAATATGCTCACCGCTGCAGATTCGGAAATGATTTCCACTGTTTTTATTTGGTGTGCCTGAGTTCCTCAGCAGCCGTCCGATCAATGTGGATATGAAAATACATTGTTGACCAAACAAAGAAAAAAAAAAGATTATAGCAAGTATTCTGAAATAAATGCACTGTTCTCTGTCACTCCTGAAAATTAAGAACATTTCATATTTTATTCCCTCATGAAAGAAGCATACTGGGAAGATAATAATGGTTGAAAATAGAGAGGTAGAGGATTTTTTTTTTCTTTCTCTTTCTTCCTCACCCCCTTTTTTTCTATTTACTGGAGTAGTTCTTTTTTTTTTTTTTTTAGAAAAAAACACTGAGACAATCCCCCTCTAAACCTTGTTAACATGTAAATTTTCCAGGTGAAACTCTCATGTCCTTTGCAATTTAAATAAGCTGATTTTTAATAAGATTTTTAAATCTGTTAAAAATATAAATAAAAATATGAAAGATGTTAAACATCTTTCTTTATTATCTTAATCTAAGAACTACTGTTAAATATATATTTCTATATATACACTACTCTTAAATCCAGTAGAGAAAGGGAAGCCGTGAAAAGCTAAAAAAATATCTATTTTTATTCTATGAGAATAAATGGGAATTATAAAATTAGGCAGTTGAATTATTTAGTTCCTGATTTCCTGTCTAATATAGACCAAAATGTGTGGTTCCTAGTTTTCCATTAGAAAAGATGAAATTAATTGATTAATTGAGTTCTTTTGTCTTTTCATTTAAAAAAAAATCCTCCATCTGTTTACATACAGAGAGAAGATGCAAGATTGAATTTCCTAAAATTGAGCTAAGCTTGAGACCTAGTACTAAATTCCCTAAAAATGAGCGAATGTGAGATTACTTTTTCTATAAACAGGAAACATTGTGACTTGAGTATGACAAGCAATGAGAATAACCTCATAGAATAATCATAGGGGATGAAAATGTGAGCTTAAAAAAAGCATTCATACCAATATCAGCTCCTAGGTACCCTACAGCACATACTAATTAGGCATTAACAGTAATCATTGTCTGAGTTTCTATAACAGATCAATCTGGGTCATTTTTAGATTCAGCATATCCCATGAATCAGCATTCCAGTCAATTAAAGGTCAGGAAAAGGGTCGGGGAAAGGGTCACTCTAATAATTGAATACATGAGATAGTCATTAGTTAAGTCATTTTAGACAGCTAATGGGTGTGACAAATATTTCATTGGCAGACTAATGATTGCTGGTAATCCAACCCTTTCCTTAGTCTAAGGATGAATCAATTAGCTGTATAATCTAGATTTGCCAGCCATGCTTGACAAGCTGTACAGGTGGCAAAGAAGCACAAGGCAGTTCCACTCTGCTGCCTCTTCTGTAGACTTCAATCCTTTATCCTCTTTTATTCTCCAAGAGAAAATGGCATTGTATAGGTTTCTCAGTAGCCCATGGGCATCTGCTTGAGAGATTATTGCGGTCCCTTAGTAACCATAACCATAACACTGATGGATTCTCCCACATGGTGGTCAGTGGTGGGATTCAATTTTTTTTACTACTGGTTCTGTGGGCATGACCTGGTGGGTGTGGCTTGGTAGGCATGGCAGCGGAAGGTTACTGCAAAATCCCCATTCCCTCCCCACCCCACTAATCTGCTTTCCAGCTCCGTTCTCCTGTGCACGGTAACAAAAGAAAACCCAGCTAATCAGCTGGGACTCAAGAGGCAGAAAAGAGATGGGGGCAGGGCCAGTCAAGAGATGGTATTTTCCTGTTCTTTGAACTCAAAATTTCTACTACCAGTTCTCCAAAACTGGTCAGAACCTGCTGAATACCACCTCTGATGGTGGTATTTGAAAGGGATTATGGTGTGTGGCATCTTTGAAATGTCTTGAATTACCCCCAGTAACATCTGAGCAAAATTGCTTTTTATTTGGAGGATAATGCTGAAGACAACTTTGTGCTTACTTGGAATTTGGCGGATTGAGTTCCATGTAAATGTAGACTATTGAAGCTTTCTTCTAAATAATATTTTGACCACTTACAACTGTTCATATTATTCTTTGAAGGGAAAACACCAGTTTCCAACTAAAAATAATGATGTTATCAGTGGTCCCTTCCCCTTCTAAAAACCAATCCTGTTTGTTATATAAACTTTAATAATGCTCTGGAAGTGCATCGCTAAATGTCCATGGGGATTCTCAGTCATTCAGGTCATGGTTGTCCCAAAAGTGCTTTTTTAAGAAGCAACTGGACTTTCTGGTTTTTCTTTGAAGACATTTCATTTCTCATCCAAGAAACTCTCAGCCCCACCATCTAGTCAGAGCTGAAGAAGCTCCTTGGATGAGAAGCGAAACGTCTTCAAAGAAAAAACGGAAAGTTCAGTTGCCTCTTGAAAAAGCACCTTTAGAACAATGCTCTAGAAGGTGACAACATTGGCTGATCTCGAAGCAAGTTTGCTCTTGGTTAGCAGAAAGTCAGAAAAACATGGTAAACCTATTTCTGCAACATTGTCAAAAAATGTGTGCTTCGGTGGATGCAGCTACCAGGTGTTAAATGAAATTTGAGAATATCTTTACCTTTTTTTATTGTTCCAAACTTCACAATCCTTCAAGGAACTTTTACGATCTCACTTCAGTTCTGCATTTTCTGAAAGGTCAAAACTGATGAAGCAAGTGTAATCGGGTTGCTCACCATTATGATAGGGCAAAGGCTCCTTTTTGATGCTTCAGGGCTAGAAAATATACAAGGAAAACATGTGTTATCCAGAAATCTTCATGCAATTCTCCTTCCTCCCTTTCTGAAGAAATGTGTTTAATTTTCAAAGCTTTATTGAAAAGGGAGATCAAATAATAATGTTTTCAAAAACCTCCAAGAGCTGAGTGGCTTTCTGTAGAAGTCCTATGGTGCTGGCAGTCATCCTAGAAGGCAAAATGAGGGAGCCATAGCTTTTGGGGTATTCATGCATGGAGTCTTGATGGTTTAACAATACCATAAGACGCCCATACAAAAGAAATTAAACCCTGAGCAAAATGGGGGCTCCCCTGAAGTTCTCAGCACCGAAGAATTGAGGAAAGAGCATAAATCACTAGGAAACTTTATTTGTGGTTAATTTCAGGCTTTGGTTAGCAGTGGGAAGCTCACACAAATTAAACTGGAACTGTGCTTGCTTAAAACATTCACTTAGTTACATAGCAGATATGTTGAATAGAGGGGAATATTTTTGTACATTCTGTGCTTTTTTAGTGCTACAAAAAATTTGCACCAACATTAATCACCCAGAAATGAGGTAACCGTTCAGAAATTCAGCAAATAAATATTTTTCTCTAGGGAAAGCATCATCTCCTAATTGCTACTGCATTCATCTATTAACAAATACATGAGCAAAGTCTTTTTTTTAATGCTTGTGTGGAAATAAAGAAACCCATTCATTAGCAGCCTTACGCAGGGATTACCTTCAGATGTCCAATTCCCCATTCCCAGTCATGTCTCAAAAACTGCTTGCACAGTTCCAACACAAATATTTGGTGTGGTGGCTTCCATTCAAGATGGAAATCTCCACTGTCATGGGGAATGACAGTCATCCCAAAAGCTTGGAGACTTTTTCATCAGTGATATCTTGAGTATAACGAGAAGGCCAATACCGCTGACTTCCTCTTTTATGTTGGACTGAAGGGAAGCTAATGCCTGAAAGGGGCTCTGTTTGTAAAACTAATAAAACTCTCAGGACCTTTGTAAAACAATTATGCTGTTGCCATGATATGCTTCAAAGAGCCCACGGGGAGAGAACCATTCTATGAGAAGGCCAATTCCCCAAATAGTCCTAACCTAGCATAGGATTCAACCAGCTCCCTTGGAATCAAGCCAATGGCTTATCAGTAATTTAACTGACACAACTGTGCAGATTCCACTCAGATCCTCAAAACTCTCAGAAGCATGGAAGCAGGGCCTTTCTGCAGCTCATTAAACCAGCAGTATGATATCAGGAGGAGAACTGGCTGTTTTAATAACTTATAGGCAAATGCTGTGCTTGAGCTTCTATATTCCAAAACATCTCTCTGGAATCCAAGCTCTGCACACGTTCCCTTTAATTCACTCTTCAGAAATCTGCAATCAAAATAGGGCCTCTCTAGGCAGTTAGTCTCTGTAATTATTTTGATTTCTCCTTCCCTTTGGCTCTATAGCAAGGAGGTGAAAACTTGACAGAAGCAGATGGGAAAGTCTTGCCCTCTTGAACCTATCCATAGTAATGGATTAAGAGACAGAAAAAATCCCTCTGGGGAAAATCAAAAGCAAGATGTTAGGAAAGTTGTAATAGCTTTCTAGCCTCCTTTACAGTGTATTGGGAGGATACACTGAAAATGTGGGCATTTAAAAATGATCCGGAAACTATGTCAAGATGCTTTTCATTGACTGCAGCTCAGCCTTCAATACTATCCCGCTGAGCATCCTTATCGAAAAGCTGACTGATTTGGATTTTTCCTCTTCCATCTGCAATTGGATCAAAGACTTTCTGAAGGACTGACCACAAACAGTGAGGGCTGAGTTTTCACATCCACCTCCCTGAAGCTTAGCATTGGCTCCCCACAGGGCTGTGTGCTCAGTCTCTAACTGTACACACATGATTGTGTATCATCTGACTCATCCACTATGATCAGATGATACTACCAAATTGGGTCTCATTAAAGGTGGAGACGAAACAGTGAACAGGGGGAGGTTCAAAAATTATCCTCATGGTGCCTAGAAAACAACCCTCACCTAAACATCAGCAAGACAAAGGAGATGGTGTTAGACTTCCAGAAGATGGAAGAACCTGCTCCACTTTACATCAAGGGGACTATGTGGAGAGAGTTTCCTCCTTTAAATTCCTGGGAATCTACCTCAGTGAAGATTTTACCTGAAAAATCAACACAACCCAGGTGACCAGAAAGGCCCAATAGAGACTCCATTTCCTTCAGGTCTTGCGAAAGAATAAAGTGGAACAATGACTGGTGACCTTCTTTTACCGGTCCACAATAGAAAGTGTCCTCACATATTGCATTACAGTATGGTATTGACAGCCGCGGATAGAAAGACATTACAGAGAGTGGTGAGCACAGCACAAAACATTGTGGACTGTTCCCTAATACCACTAGATGACATCGCTAGGGCTCATTGCCTTAGAAGAATGAGGAAAATTCTCAGGGATGTCTCACATCCCAGTCAGCATTTCTTCACTCTCCTACCGTCAGATAGGAGATATAGAAGCATAGCCAGCCGCACCAACAGGCTAAAGAACAGTTTCTACCCATGGACTGTCAGACTCCTGAACAGAAAATAACTTTAGGTCAATGTAGTATGATAGACTTGCAGGGCCAGCACATTGTGCAACAAGATCACATAGTGTAATAAGATTGGGACTGGGTTTGGGACTTCTGTCCCACTGTAAGTTGTGTTGAGGTGGCTCCAGATTGATTCAACCTTCCATCCTTCCGTGGTCGGTAAAATGGACACAGATATGCTAATTGTGTAAATTGCTTAGAGAGATCTGTAAAGCACTAGGAAGGAGCACATAAATCTAAGTGCTATTGCTATCAATAAAAAAAAACAGCATATGGATTTTTCTAATTTCCTTTGCCCCTTGCTAAGGGCATGTATACATAGTGTTTGTTCCCAATTTCAGACTGTAATGTTTGTGACTCAAATTCTGAATATCCCAAGAATAGGATGCTGTTATCCTTTTTCCTGATGTTCTGAAGGCCGAAATGAGAGGACTTCCTTTGATGTCCATTTTAATAGACATTCATATTAAATGCAAGTTAATCTATTACCTCATAACAATTTGCACACTCTTGAAGGCATAGTTGAACTGCAATGCAATTTTATTCCAAAATGTGCACTTTTTCTGAAATCAGGAGTACTTTTCAAAATAAATATATAAATAAGAAAAAAACTGTACACAAGACCTGTTAGAAGAAGTTGGCTAATAACAAACTGTCTGTGTTATCATGCAAAGGGAGCCAGGAAACCACATCAAGAGAAATGAAAGCAACCTGTGCATGGGCTGAAAAATGTGCACAAATCAAAGTGAAAATATACTGAAACAAAGTTGGGAAAATGAGCAAATGAAAACAGCCCAAATTGACAAGGGAAGGCAATCTCTGAAGGCAGATACGGGAACTTCCAGGCAAGCAGGCAAAAGAAGGAAAGAGTCTAAAATGCATTTAGATCTACATCTAAGACGTACCACTTAGCTCCCAGAAATTAAATTTGAAGACAGATGGTGGCTTCATATTTCCAGATTCTTTTTTATTTTTTGGGGAGGATGAGGAGCTTTTATGAATAGAGCTGAATTTAGTCAGCTGTAAAAACAGAATGCTGGATTGCTTTCTTCTGTTATCCCAAAGGTGCTTTTCTTATTTTTTTATTTTGAAGACATTTCAGTTCTCATCCAGAATTGAAGAAGCTTCTTGGATAAGAAGTGAAATGTCTTCAAAAGAAAAGAAAACAAGAAAGTCTAGTTGCCCCCTGAAAAAACACTTTTGGGACAACTATGACCTGAATGACTGAGAATCTCTACAGACTTTCTTCTGTTATACAAAAGCTCTATTTGTGGGGAGCTTTAAGGAAGACCTCGTGCAATGCTGCTTTTCTATTTCTGCTTGGAGGTCTTCTGACAAATCCTGAAAAGCAATTCAGCTGGTAGCCTAAGCTAGCCTTGTATCATATATATGATGGCAGAGAAAGGCTGTAGTACCTAGAGCAGATCGGTGTGTTTATGAAAAACCTTCAAAACTGACCTTTATGCTGCAAACTCATGAAGGACTTATTTGGCATAAAAAGCAGCAGTGTCATGTGCCAGAAAATTGCCATTTTATTTTCTCCACAGTGAGAAGTTTATATTCTAATGTTAGAAACAAAATCTAGTGCAGAAACATAAATGGGCCCTGAAGGTTGGCCATAAGGTTGAATTAGATGACCTTTGAACTTCCTTCCAACTCAATGATGTTGCAAAGCAAAAAGTTGGGCTGAGACCAGGCATTGAGAATTGCCAGGGAGCAATTGGTATCATCTTCTGCAAAGGAAAAAGGAAATTGCCTTCTCCTGCCAGTCATACTAGAGATAATTCCTTCCTTGCTGCAGCTCTAGCAACACTCCTGATCTCCACACTGAAGGATGAGAAAGCTTATCTCTCATCTGCTGCAGATCAGAAACAAATCTTTCTCATCACTCCCTGCACAGAGCAGGGGAAATTGGTAAGGTCTGGGAGAGCTGGGTCTTGGGAGAGCTTGGCAATTCCCACAGGCCAGACAATCTCCACATCTGCACTAAAGGTGAAACATATTTAAAGTATGAATTTAGAATAACAGAGTTGGAAGAAACTTTGGAGGTCTTCTAGTCCAACCCCCTGCTTGGGCAGGAAACCCTACACCACTTCAGACAAATGGTTATCCAACATCTTTTAAAAAGCTTCCAGTGTTGGAGCATTAACAACTTCTGGAGGCAAGTTGTTCCACTGATTAATTGTTCTAACCGTCAGGAAATTTCTGCTTACTTCTAAGTTGCTTCTCTCCTTGATTAGTTTCCATCCATTGCTTCTTGTTTTGTTTTCAGGTGCTTTGGAGAATAGCTTGACTCCCTCTTCTTTATGGCAGCCCCTGAGATATTGGAACAGTGCTATCATATCACCCCTAGCCCTTCTTTTCATTAAACTAGACAGACCAATTATAGCTCATTCCAGATGCAGATTGCATTAAGACTTATCATTTCTTCTTGCCTACCATCTGGCTGAACTTTTAAGCATATACAAAAGGTGCCAAACATGATTCTAGAATATATCATGTATTGTCCATAATCTGGCTATAATATAATGCCCTCTTGACACTCCAAATCCCCAGAACCAGGTGAAGATGTCTAGTGACTGGCTAGGATGAGCATTTCTGGACTGCACAAGCTTTGAGGACCAACACAGGATGGCAAAAAACAATTGCTTGTGGTATCTCTTTCCTGCCATCTAGTGATCCTCTGGATCCTTGCAGTCCATGCAATCCTCCAAATGTCTTCCCTTCGTCAACTTGAAATGTTGAGAACATGAAAGAAAAGGCATTGTCCTGCCCCAAAACCCAACAGCAACACAACCTATCAATTCCACATCACATTAATGAGACAGACAAGAAGAGAGGAGAAGAGAGGAGAGGGCTGGGGAGGGGAAAAGGAAGGGGAGGGGAGGGGAGAAGAGGAAAGGGGAAGGGAGGAGGAGAGAAGAGGAGAGAAGAGGAGAGGAGAGGAGAGAAGAGAAGAGAAGAAAAGAGAAGAAAAGAGAAGAAAAGAGAAGAAAAGAGAAGAAAAGAGAAGAA
>BLBF01000004.1:16089138-16134464 GCA_015471245.1 Laticauda colubrina | reverse complement strand
AGAAGAAAAGAGAAGAAAAGAGAAGAAAAGAGAAGAAAAGAGAAGAACAAACTGCCTGACATTAAAAGGTTGCCCTCCAATCAGGACCTAACAAGATCTAAAATTCTGGAAATAGCAGAAGTGAGACAAGTTGACCCCTCAAATAGCATAATGAAGTCCAAGCATTCTCCCATTTTTTTAAAAAAGGAAGCTTTGTAGTCCTTCTTATTATGTTGCAGCTGAGCCAGAAATAAACCAGCTCAGATCTGTAACAGGGCAAAGAGAGGAGGTCTCCCTCTTCTTCCAAGGAGATGCTATATCTTCACACAAAAACATTTCTGATCTGCTTCTCTTCCATTGCTCTTTCTTCTGTAAAGTGGATACATTGAGTCTCTTTTACTTTTGAACCTTACATATTTCCACCTTCAAGAATTTGGAAGAGCACCAGGAGGCTTAGCATGTCCCTGAGGTGTCTGGATATGAAGGAATCTGGCCTTGAGAATGGGGAAGGAATGAGTGAGTTATTAAAAGGGATCTTGAAGAAAATGATTAACAAAGTTGGAAGGGACCTTGTAGTAGGTCACTATACCATTAGTAAAGCCAACAGCAAAAAGACTCTCCAAAATCACTCCCACCAACATTGACAGGGCAAGTCACTAGAATATAAACTGACAGCAAACAGCGCTCCTTACTAGCACTGATGATGTTATCTAGAGTAATGAAATATCTGCAAGAAAACAAGCAACCTCAGAGAGCACCAAGGGGCCCTCATATATTAGCTTGACTGGAGCTTGGATATTTTTGATCAAGCCTAAAAAAACAGGCATACTTTCAATAAGCATTGGCAGAAACTTTCCAGTTCCTGCTTTTCAATTTTCACTACCTTTTCCTTGAACTCCTTCCTCATCTATCTTTATAGCAGGTAAGCAGGGCCTCTGCCAATATTTCATTCCTGCTCCGACCCAATGCTACTTCATCAGGATCCCACCACCTCCATTCTTGAAACCGAACATCAGAACCCATCTCCAATTTATTTTCCATTTTTGTAGGTCCAAAGGCCAGGTTTTTCTCCAGTTTAAGACTTCTTCTCCAAGCTGAGAAGCACAAAAAGAATAACTTTAATTTTTTACAGGTACATACAGTGGCTACCTATAATTGTTGTTCCATTTATATACCTGTGGAGGTAAAATTTCACAAGTCATGTGAGTTTACAACATGAGCAATTGTCATCTTTTTTTTTTCTCAGAACACAATGGGATGCAGACACAATTTTCTTCCAAATATAACTTGCAGCTTGAAGCATATTCTTTTTCTAGACATATTTTGGATCAATATTTAATTGGGGAAGTACAAACAGTAGGGAAGTCAGCGGGATCTACTGAGAGATGTCAAAAACTCAAAAAATTAGCTGTCTTCCCTTTTTGGACATCTCTTCTGGAGGCCAATGCTGACAGAGTTTGTATTATAGTAGAAGTTGCCTTATAGTGAAATTTGGTAGAATCAGGAAACCCAAATTCACCTCCAGCATAATTCATACTAAACATCTGTTAGATTCATCTCTCTGAGTGTCCATGTCCCTTTCCTTGCCTATCTGTCCATGTCATTTTCTTTCCCTATCTGTTCCCTAGGAGCATTTTTCATGTGTAGCCCCATGTGAACAGCCTCTCAGTTTTAAACAGAGGTGAATTTTAAACATCCTGTGAATCACTCTTGTTCCCCTACAATCATTTCACTTCTGTAGAGAGGAGTCAAAGGAAAATACATGTTGATATAAAAGCCTTTGCCGTTTTAGCCAGCAATTTAATGTGCATTAGGGCAACAAGAAAGATTAAGTCACTATCTTGCTACTCTGTTTTTTAAACTATTATTTTGTGGCTGGAAATAAGTATTGATTTGTCACACATGTACATTCCATCCCAAAATGTATTTGAACCTTTTCCTGTTAGAGTAGATGCAGTTACTATGAAAAAATATCTCAAAAAGCACACAAAGCCTGGTGGTCGCACAACATACACATTCCCCTTACTGTGGATTTGTTGACATGAACTATCAGGAGCTGAAATAGAAGAGAAAAGGGTTTTTTTGTACAACTGCTTATTGTACCCTATGACTATTGTTAAGTGTTGTACCTTATGATTCTTGACTCTTGACGAATGTATCTTTTCTATTATGTACACTGAGAGCATTTACACCAAGACAAATTCCTTGTCACACTTGGCCAATAAAGAATTCAGTTCGGTTCAGTTCAGTTTTTTTTTCTATAGAAAATGTTTCAGGGTTTTGTCTTGTTTTTTTCCCATATGACAGTTCACTATCACAGCACATTAAGCTACAGCTTGTGAGAGAGGATGGGCACATTTGCGTGTCAAGATTGGCAGCTCAGATATTAGAAGGAAGGTCATTATCAGGGGAAAATGAAACTAGGGCAATATTGAGTAGGTAAGCATTCATGCCAACATGCAAGCAGAGGGGAAGACTCATCAATTCAATAGACTCTCACAACTCATAAGGGATCTATCCAAAGTTTGGAGGCTTTATACAACAAACTGAAAGTTTGTTTCATGAAGTAAAGACTATCTTAAAAAAAATAATATTCAGGCCACCCCTGTTAGCAGCGAAGCATGAGTGATCAAATTCCTACTAAGACAAGTTTCCATATGTCTGTCCATTGACTTTCCCCACAGTTCTCCTCATTTACAGACAGCACTGACAATGAGAGTTGTAGCTTCCCATCTCCAAGTGGCTTTAGGTTAGGGGAAATTGCTGTTGAGCATCATTGATAGCTCCAGTCTTTAACTCAAGAATTGGTATAGGAATTTGGCACTTCAAGGTAACTCCATATCTCATCAACTAGGTGGCCCTAAAGTTGTGCAAGAGATCAGTGAACAGCTCAGCAAGATAACTCACCAGCTGGATGCACATTGTGTCCCTGAAAGTGTTGGGAGTCCAAATAGTTTATGTGGTGTGAACTACTAAAGGCCCGGTCCCACTGCACTTACAGATGCAAAGAGGATATAAAACATTTTAAAAAGCTTGCCATCCATTGGAAAACGTTATGCATCCGTTGTGTACTCACTGAATACGTGTTTCATATGCTCTATCTGTCGAGCATCCGTCCACTGCAATTTCATCCGCACAAAAAGTTTTGAACTGCACAAAACTTTGTGAATGAACTTTCTGCCGCGTATGATGTACATCCGCGACATATACGAGCAACAAACATTCTATGTCCATTATCATCCATTAAACGTCCACTGTATCCTCTCCACATCCTCTGGCCATCCCCTCAACTCACATCCACTGCAGCTGAAAACGGAAAGAGGGAGGAAACAAAAGGTACACAGAACGTCAACACAGCGTTTGTAGCACGGAAATAGAAAGGATGTAAGCGTATGCATCTCGTATATAAAGTATTCAAAACGGACAAAACGTTTGGATCTGGGATGTATCTTGTATATTTAGGATGTCTAGAGTATGTCTAGAGTATGCAGAAGGACACCTAGCGGACAACCGATATTTTCTATAAAAAGGGGGAGAAAATCATCTGGATCGCTGGGATGGTGGACCATACAGTCCCGCTATGGTTGCACTGGAGGTTTATCTATTCCACAACTATCCTTATCTATCCCACAAGCATGCAAAGGCTTAACCATTTTTTCAAAGTTTTCACCAACACTTTATTAAGTAAAAAAAATGTGTCAAGCAAAGATAACCTTTATTAACTTTCTTAGGTAAATTTTATGACTTTATTAAATAAGGAAAATGAACCCAGTAAACTGTATTAAGTGTGTTAAGCAAAGATAAACTTTATTAACTTTCTTAGGTAAACTTTATGACTTTATAAAATAAGCAAAATGAACCAAGTAAACTGTATTAAGCGTGTTAAGCAAAGATAAACTTTATTAACTTTCTTAGGTAAACTTTATGACTGTATTAAATAAGCAAAATGAACCAAGTAAAGTGTCTTAAGCAAAGATAAACTTAACAAGTAAACAACTCAGTCTCTGACACTATTCTCAGTCACTCTGAGTCATGTCCCTGGTCTCAGCTGTAAAGCGGGCAGGGACTGTGGAGGTGGCTGTGGCTTGAGTGCTTGTCTGAGGCACCATTGGGGTGCTTAGCCCCGAGGGTACAACAGGGGATGGTGTGTTCAGGAAGCTATCCGAGAGTTGACTCAGTCCTGTGAGGTTGAGAGGCCCTTCATCAAGGACTTGAGATGTCAGGCCCAATACTGATGACAGATTGTCCGTTAATGGGCTTGGCTGTGGGGTGGAGGAAGGGCTGGGAGGAGTGTAGTGGGGCTGTCTGGTCTGCAGCTGGGTGAAGACTGGCATCTGTGGTATCTGATGAACCTGGGCCTGGACTCGGAAGTTCTGGTAGTCGTAGCCTTGGTAGGTGAGGGGCTGTTGAAAGCCCTGGAAGGGCTGTGACATCGCCTGGGGTGGAGAAGCAGACCTGGACTGGGTAGGAGCAGCTTCAGCTGGGCCTTGAGGGTTGTACAGAAGTGCTGTGATCTTCTGCTTCATCACCTGGTACTGGGCCTCGGGCAGGTCCCTCAGGGTCTGGCTCACATAGGTGATGAAGGTGTTCCGGCCCGAGGATGCTCTGTCCAAGTAGACCAGCTGAGAGAGAAGTTCTGTGCTGGTCTTCATTGTGTCCTTGATCTCCAACAGCACACTGTGGTCCTGGCCCTCCAGTCTGCCTCTCTGCCTGCATCCTCTGGAGCTGGGGGTGGGGGTGGGTTGGCCTCTGGTGGCTGCTGCTTCTTCCTCCATTTGTGACAGCAGGGCGTCATCCTCCAAGGGATCCTCCAAGTCCGCTGGCATGGGGAGTGCAGCTGTCGGGGGGGTCTCTCCTGTGGGGCCCTCTGAAGACACCTGCCTGGACAGGGAAGCTGGCTCCTGGCTGGAAGAGGACTGGCTGTCTGTGGGCTGTCTGAGGGAGAATGGTCTCAGAGGGGCTGCTCCTCGGTGGTGGATCTCACCCTCCAGGAAACTGCACTTGGCCATGATGTACATCTCTCGGTCAGTGAGCTTGACAGCAGCCTGCCCGGATTTCTTGAGGTGTAGCTTGCCATACCAAGTGTGCATGTGCTTCCACCATCCAAGGAGTACTTTTGCAGTGTACCCCAGGCTCTATGCCTTGTCTCACCAAGCTGCCTGCTTCTTCTTGGTGTCCTGATACAGTCTGTGGCCCTTTCTCCAGAGATACTCGTTCTCCCTCAGCCATTCCAGCACTGCATCCTCATGCTCCTCGGAAACGGTGTACTGTTTCCTCTCTCCTTCTCCTTCCCTTGCCTCTTCCTCCCTCTGGCAGGGGCTTCAGCAGGGCCTTCAGGGGCTTGAGCAGCAGGGGCTTCAGAGGCTTGAGCAGCAGGGCCTTCAGGGGCTTGAGCAGCAGGGCCTTCAGCAGCAGGGCTTTGAGGACCTTGGGGCTGGTCCACCACAGCAGCAGCAGCAGCAGCAGCAGCTTCAGAGTCAGTGCCAGGGAGTGGGATGCTGGTTCTGGCCTTCTTCACCTTGCCAGGGCTGGAACGAGTAGGCACGGGCTTCCTCTTCTTGCCTGACTGACGAACCATGGTGTTCCTGCAAATGTATGTGGCAGCACATCTTTCCCCTGTATACTGACTGTGTGCGTGCTGCATCCTTTTATATCCGCAGAGCTGATGCAATTCATACTCCCTGCATGCGCAGTGAACGCTTTGCATCCGATATACATCTGCGCGGCATCCCCTTTGTTTCTTATAGGCGTCCGTGATGCATCTGCTTCATCCGCTATGCATCCGCCCATTCTGCTATGCATCTGCTTCGCAATTCTCCCCCAGAACCCCTTCAGAGGTGTCATCTGCTTCCATTCACTTTCATCCGCTAGGCTTCCTATGAACATCCGTTTAACATCCCCGCTACATACTACCCACCTCCATTCTTTTCCATTCTTTTCCATTCTGTTTATGCAAATTTTTGCCACTTTTTGGAGCGGATGACAATGGATGGAGCCACCCCTGAAATTTTGCTCGTCCACTGTGTCCTTTATGCATATGTTTTGCGTCCGTTGGCCAGTGGGACCGGGCCTTAATCTTTTATCCATGTCTCAATAGATTCTAAATATTATTTCTTCAAGGCTTGGAAACGTTTCTCAAAATATAGGTTGAAACACTCCCCCTCCCAAATGTGGGATATAGAATAACAGACTTCGAAGGGATGTTGGAGGTCTTCTAGTCCAACCTGCTCAGGCAAGAAAACCTTTCACCATTTCAAACAAATAGTTGTCTACTTCTTCTGGAAACTTCCAGTGTTGGAGAATTGACAACTTCTGGAAGCAAGTTGTTCAATGATTAATTGTTCTGTCAAAAAATTTCTTCTTAGCTCTAGGTTGCTTCTCTCCTTGATTTGTTTCCATCCATTTCTTCTTGTCCTGCCTTCAGGTGCTTTGGAGAATAAATTGACACTCTATTGTTTGTGTCAACCCCTGAGATATTGGAACACTGCTATCATGTCTTTCCCGGTCCTTCCTTTCATCAGGCTAGATATACCTAATTCCAGCAACTGTTCTTTATATGTTTTAGCCTCCAGTCCCCTAATCATTTTCGTTGCTCTTCTCTGCACTCTCGATATCTTTTTTACATCGTGACAACCAAAACTGGATGCAGTTTAAGATGGATGGATGGATGGAATAGGAGAAATTATTTTTCTTACAAGTCCTCTCAATCAAAGCTAGCCATCCCCCGAAAAGCAAGCTGAAGCCAAAGCAATCTGAAAGTTCCAGAGCCCTCTAATAAACCTTAATATTCTTTTTGCTTTTAAATCATGGTGTTTGTGATCAGAACGTGAATAAACCTACCAGGATGGTACAAGTCTTTGACCCTTTGATGTGATACTCCCTCTGTGGAGGCATCTTGATGGAAAGAAAGGGAGAAGTTGCAGTGAGAAGAGAATTATTAGAATGAAGGAAGGGTTTACAAGTTCGAAAGCATCAGCCTGGAAGAAATGGCGATTCCAAATGGCTGTGTTTGGAGAATGAGTATGCTTGTGCTTTGCAAACTGCAGGATTTTAAGAGCAGTTTAAGAAAATATCATTTGAGGCAAGGAACAATGTTGTAATCTACCCAGAACTTGTAATATTCAAGGCATATAAGTGGTTTTTTTTCTCTGGCTTTGATGGGTAAAATGTCCCTTCCAAACTCTATTCTGATTGATTGATTGATTGAAATAATTGTACACAATAAAGAATGGAGAAAGACAATTAAAAAATCATATTTTCCCATCTCCAACCCACCAAATAATCCACATAGCAGTCATTGCCTGTCTTTGTTTTTTTCCCTTCTCCCAAATACTAATAACAATCAGCAGTAGCAGCACAATAGTGTCTTCATTTGTTTTCCAATTTAAAAATATGATAACTCTTTCCAGTATCTATAGAAACATTATTTTCTCCACTGGCTGCAGGGCAAAAATAAATAAGTTCATTCTTCTCGTTAAAAGTATGGATTTAAATATAACTAGTTGTTCCAAATAAACTGTTTTAATTCATGAAGTGTTATCACACATGTACATATGTAATGAATTCATGTAAAGGGTATGTTTACAGTATGTCTTGCCCAACTCAACCCAGTGAAATCTTTACAGTACTACTACCATTCATGGAAGGGGCCACACAAATTGAATTATCACTTTTAGGGTGTCATTCTATTGAACATTCAGACCCTTGGATTGAAGGCATTGCAAGGTGCTGTCGTCTTGTTTTCTTCTCCATTTTTGAAGATCACAGGTAGCACCATCTCCAAGGCAGTCTCTGCAGACTGTTTTTTTCTACGTGATGGATGAGGGAGTTCTTTGAAATGCACACAAGGTACAAAGTGAAATTTCTTCACATCTGTGTCATCTTTTTTTTGTTTTTTTTAAAACTTTTTTTTTAAATAAATTTTATTGGTTTCTAAAAAACAAACATGAACAGACAAAACATAAAAACATAAGAACATTTTAAAAGTGCCAGGAGGAAAAAAAATCCACGATTGAAGAAGAGCTAGTTGTCCTCTTTGTTTCTAGAAAGTATGTTTGGTATGTTTGCAGCATGGCTCCTTTTTTCCCTGTGGTAGAACTGCCTTAAAATTGCTGCAATTATTTCCTCAGAGGTAAGTAAGTTTGGGGAAACAGTGTTGTTAAAATCTCCAGATGGGCCAACAGCTTTTTCCTGTCTGAAAGCACAGATGGTCACCAGGCTTCCATTCACTTTGAAATCTGTGATTGGTTGGGACTGCCTGCGCAATGAACCAGAAAGAGAAAAAAATAACTACAATGGCAAAATACAAAGAATAAACATCACCCTTGCTTAAATACAACCAAGACTAGCAACTCCATCCCTAAGAAACATGGACCCTAAGCAGAAAATCATGTGATCACAACATACATATGGGCCTCACTTCCACTTTGGTTATTAAGTGAATCATTGTGATTGTTAAGACAAACATCACGTGACCCTGACTTACAAATTTGCATCTGCATTGTCCATTAACTGTGCTTGCCACAAACTAGTTGCAAAACCCACAAATGGCAATTGCATGACTGCAGGATAATGAAACATTTGTAAGTGTGAGAATTGATAAAAAAACTGGGGTTTTCTTCTACATTATTGTAATTTCAAGCGGTCACCATACAAGGCAGTTGCTAAATGAGATCTATCTCTAGTATCAAATCAGAGAAATAATTGTGAAGACCTCATGGTTGAGTGAATAAATATGTACACAACATTTCTGGAATAGAGACTTTGTGTCCTGAAATGTTAAAACTAAAGAAATTTCAGCATTGCCCTTACACAACACCTAACAGAAAAGTGAACAATTGCATTTGTCACAGATGTTGTTTGCTAGCTATCCATACTTACAGATGTGCCGTGTACTTGTGTTCACCTGCAGTATCAATCAATACAATGATTCTTTCCCCATCTAGTGGTTACATTCTGCAGAAATATTCAGGAACCCTACAAATATTTGTGCTATCTGTCCCTTGGTCTGTCTTTACCCAGCAGCGGGACAGCTGAGATGGCAATTTGAGGAATCTTTCACCCAGAAGAAAAGGATTCCAGAGAATGGTCTGCTAATAAAACATCATTGCTAACTAGTCAAAAGCAGGACTGAATTCTCAAGAGCAGCCAGAAAACTTAATTAAGATTGAAAGCTTAATTAGACTGCGGATTTGACATCCTCTGTCACATAGCCATCTTGAGCTCATGACAATCTCCCCCTCCTGCTTTTGGGAGAAGGGGGATGCCAAGCCATTGTGAGTCTCTGCTGTCCTGTCATCACATTGCTTTCCGAATAGTCGCTAGAAGTGACAGCGACTGGGCATGTTAAGGAGTTAGCGGCGTCACCATGAAAGGGAAGCCCTGTCTTTTTGGAAATCACTGAGGACTTTTCCCTGGGATTCCCTATAGCAGGCATGTTAAACTCCAGGCCCATGGGCCAGATCCAGCCCACAGGGTACTTACATCTGGCTCACAGGCCACGCTGGAAACAGCAGACTCGCCCGTGGTTCCATGTGTGGCCCTCCCGAGCTCCATTTTCACTGGCAGAGGTTGCAGGAGGCCACTGCGGCTGAAAACAGAACTCAAAAGGGCTGCAGGTGGCCCTACCAAGTGCCATTTTCGCTGGCAGAGGTTTGCAGGAGATTGTCGTGGCTGAAAACAGAGCTCGGAAGCCCGTTTTCCCTGGCAGAGCACTAGGGCTGCTACAGGTGCTCCTGACACAAGTGATGCCCCCCCCCCAGGTCAAACACAACCCTCATGTGGCCCTCATGGAAATCGTGTTTGACAGCCCTGCCCTACAGAGTCACTGGAGAATTTGGAAAGGATGTTAACACTCTGCTTTAGTATTCACTGCCAGAATCTAGACAGAGCAATTCCCCATAATTTATTTATTTTTATTAAATGTATTTATTCAATATTTGTAAAATTAAAAATATATGTGTAGATTTTACAGCATTGTTTGAGCAAGTACACTTGTACTTTCCTTCTAATAGCATGTTATACGTTGTCATAATAACTCCTTTGTCCTTTTAAATTTATTTAAATCAGTATTTTTATAAAAACTTGGCAACATTAATATGTGGGGGGGGGGGGGGGCTTCCCCCCCCCAAAATTTTCCAACCCGCGGCTATTTTTCTGCCTATGAACCAGCAGAAAAGTAAGCCTATGGAGGTTTTGTAATTCCCCACTGCCAGTCCCTCTGGCCCTCTGGCCTCAGTCTTAAGGATATAATTTACACTTCCATGTTCCTGTCTGACCTCTCCCTGCATCTTATCAAAATTAGGTGGAGGAGAAAAAAAAACCCAACGATCACAGCAATGGTGTGCAGGCAAACATGCAGTTTAAACTGTCTGGAAAAACATGGATTAAGCCATTTCTTAGAATGTATTCTCTTCCTCTGTCCTTTCCCCCAACCTAAGGATTGGCAGCAATGGTTAGGAATGGTGAAAAGTGAAAGGGGAGAGGAACACTTGATCCATCAGGTCTCTGATATCTCAGAGTAGATGCTCCATAGAAGGAGGCAACTAGTGGCTTTGAAAGAACTGGTTCCACCTTTAACTATCATATCTGCCATGCCAGAAGGTGACCCTTGTACAGGGGACGGGAGGGGATGAGCCAGCTAAATAATTGACACATGATGAGGTAAGAGTTCTCCCGTTTCACCAGACTGCCCGCTCTAAAGAACCTACAGGTAGTCCTCAACTCACAATCACAATGGGGACCAGAATTTATCTTGCTCAAGGTGATGGCTAAGTGAACCTCACCCAATATCACACTTCTTTTTTTTGGCCATGGTTGCTAAGAGAATCACTGCAATGGCTAAGTCAATCATGCAAGTCATTAAGCAAACTGGGTTTCTCCCATTGATTTTGCATGTGGGACGCTGGCAAGGAAGGCCACAAATGGGAATCACTGGGATGTCACAACTACATGAATACATGCTGGTTGCTAAGCACCCAAATTTTGATCATGTGACTGTAGCATACTGTCATGGTTGTAAATGCAGGAACCGGCTGTAAGTGACTTTTTTCAGTGCCACTTAATCTCAAATAGTCCACTAAATGAATGGTTGCAAGTCAAGAACTTCCCGTATCAGCTATCGATTGTGCCATTTTTAAATATGTATAAAAATAGGTAACTGCTGACTGCTAGGTGAGATGTACATTAAGAGGACAAAACAGTTGGCTCACACAATGCTCTCTAGCTTTGTCTCCTGTGTTCGGGCTAGTTTTGAGTGCAGGTTTTTCATTCTTCTAGAAATGCAAGAAAACCATAGCCAGAAGCAGACAAACAAGATACAAGGTTGATCCTAGGAAGTTGCAGAGAAGGATAGTTTACTCTTTCCCATTTTATCACCTCCCTTCCCTCAATGCCATTGTTTTGTGATTGATTTATTAAATATATATTATTTTTCTCTTCACATACAATATGTGCTTCATGAACAGCATACTGTCTGGGCCAATTCGTTTACATCAGGGGTGCCAAACTGAAATCCCGGGAGCCAGATCTGGACCACAGACTGCTTAGATCTGGCCCGCGAAGCTGGTCTGGAAATGGCAAAGTACTGGCCTGTGGTGCCTCTGCCAGTGACAATAGAGGGCAGCCCAAGACCCTCCCAAGCTCCATTTTCACTGCCAGAGGATTGCAGCAGAAAATGGAGCTTGGGAGGCCATTTTCTCTGGCAAAGTACTCACCCCGACATGAGTGACATCGAGTGGCCACACCCACCATGACCACACCTATTCCAGCCCTCCTAAGGTCAAACACAACCTTGATGTGGCCTTCAATGAAATCAAATTTGACACCCCTGGTTTACATAATATTTCTTAAGTTCCTAATTTCTATCCCTTTTATTCAACCATTGATAAAACAAGTCCCAAGTTCAAAAATATTCTGTGTCTTCTTTTTCTTTTATCTTCAGTGTTAATATGTTCATTTCTGCACAGTCCAATATTTTTTTTAATCATATCTTCTTCCTAGGTGTTTCCTCGCTTTTCCAATGTTGTGCAAATACAGTTCTTGCTGCTTTTAAAACATGCAATATTAAATATACATTCCCTTTATCATATTTTTCTGATATAATGCCTAACAAAAATAGTTCTGGCTTAAAATCTACAGGCTATCTTAGCATTTTTTCTAACCAAGTGTACATTTTGGTCCAAAACTGTTTTGCATTTGGATACGTCCACCACAGGTGATAACATGTGCCCCATTTTTTATTACATTTCCAACATTTGGTAGACATATTTTTAAATCTTTTTGCTAACCTTGCCAATAGTAGGTGCCATCTATAAAATATTTTACACAAGTTTTCTTTATAAGTGGTTGCCATCATCCATTTATAATTTCTTTCCCATAGTTTTTGTCAGCTATCTAATTCTATATTATTATGCCATTGTTGATGTTGCTATTCTGGCTTCTCAGGTTCTCCAAGCCAGGAACCAACTTGAAGACTTGACAGGTGTGGAAGGAGAACCTGGGTTCAATGAACCAGACTCATTCCCATTTCCCACTCAGTGCAAACTATACTTTGAGGTCAATGGGTAAGAGACTGGAGTGGAGGAAAATTACCACATCAGACTCAAATAGCCAATAAGTATCAGGCTGAGCACATCTCCAAAGGGACATCTGAGGTCATTTGAACAGAATGTTCACTGAAACATGTCAGGTTATGTCCAAGTAAAAAATGCTGCAGATTGATAGCTGCTTAATAGGTATATAGGAAAACACTAGTTTAAGCTGCTTCAGGTATGAGTTGGGAGGCAACATAAATGATGATACAGCAGAAAAAAAAGAGAGAGGAAGATGGACATGTTTCTGCTGTGATTACGTGAAATAGGAAAAAATGTATAACTTTTGTCTTGCTGAACAGTAAGCAGTGAGGATTAGCACAATTTTTTCTGGTTTTGAGAAGAAATACTGCTACATTTTCTTGTCAAAGGAATATAATATTTTGATGCAATCTGCATGCATGGTGTATGGAATTGCACTCTGTGCCTGTATGGTGTGTGTGCAAATGTTTTGTTTTTCATTGTACAATTTTCTCTCTAGCAAGCTGCAACCTTCCTATCATCTTATACCTCAACTAATTCCCAAGAGTAAAGACATCAGAAAGGAACTTCTTCAAGGGAGAATTTCCAGACTGGGAAGCAGAAGCAGTCTGGTACAATGCACACACAAAAACACACATGAGAGGAAACCTCCACAACTTGCAGTAATCATGCAAGCTAAAACTCCTACCAAAAGAAACTTTGAAGCATTTAGATATTGAGCCAGAAAACAGATGTGGGTTTATTTTCTTTTTCCCTGAAAAAGAAAACTTTCAGGAAACCTGAGTATACATTCCAGAGCATAGATTATCAATGCAGGCATGTCTCCTTCCAATTATTATTTTAAATTATTTAAAAAATACTATTTTAAAATGCTCCTAACGCATTCTTACCATTTTTACACCTTTGATTGGGTGAATCATTCAAATAATTTAAGAGAGAGGTATAATTTTTTTTATCACAGCACAGAAGAATATATAAGTCCTGCATTAAGACTTTTAGACCACCTTGAATATAAAATATGACATATTTGTAGTGCTTTAGGAACAAAAATGTTGGCCATGCACCAGTAGCTGTTCTAGACAACTGACTTTGTGATCAGGGAAAACTACCATATCATTATCAACATTGCCAGTCTAGGCTTCAGCTCAGAGCTATTTCTCCATCGTTCTGAACATCTTATATCTATAAAAGAGATGCATTCTGATGTTTCATCTTAAGCTCCAGTGAACTTCCTGAGTATGTTTTAAATCCCCAGGCTAAGCACTAAGAGTTATATGAACAACACTCATTTCCATAGCTATGTATTGAAAATGAATCTTTTCCCATTCCGATGCTCCCCTTAAAGAGCAAGGGTCGATTAAGAAATACAATTCTTTTAATTGAACATTTTCTTGCTGCTCAGCATCACGGTAACTTTTCTTATTCCTTGTGGCTGTTATAAAAGCAATACAAGGGAGCCAGTTTGGTTTAGTGGTGAGTTCTAGTCCTGCCTTTGGCATGAAAAGTCAACTGGGTAACTTTGGGCCAGTCACCCTCTTTCAACCAAGGTCACTTTTCACAGGGTTGTTGTGGTGGAGAAAACTGGAGGAAGAAGGAGGTACAGTCATCCAACCACCCAACTCTCAATGACTCTGGGCAGGTCTTATCATATCTCCTTTCTCCTCATATCAAATTCATCACAGCAGTTTCAAACACCACTAATACTACTGTCTCTAAACAAATAAATTCCCTCCCTAGGATCTCTCTGGCACATTTCAACTCTTGAACTCTCTGATTATCAAAAAGAATTACACTTTCCCTTGCACAGGAAAAAATATGAAACTCCATCGGCATTCATTCCTCTGTAAGCACAATGCTGCTCATATTGCACATGTTTTACGTGAATGTTTTGAGGCTTTTACATAACTTGAGCTTCCTCAGAGAAGATCGCATACTTTCCACTATTTTTCTCCTTGTCTCTTTCATATTACCATTTTTGGTAAACACCCTACTAAGTTTAGTAATCTTTCACACATGTAATAAACATTCTACTTGATTTTATTCTTATAGCAATGTTGTTTCAGTTTATTTTTGTACCCAGATGTTTTTGCAGGCTGAAGACTAGCAAGCCAACAGCCATCTATTCAATTCCTCCAACTGGCTTGATGGACACTCTGTCTCTTACATTTGCTTCTTTCAAAAAAAAAAATGTATCTAGTTTCTCCTTTCCCCTTCCTAGAGACCAAAGTTATTAATTAAAAATGAAAGGCTCAACCATATAAACCAGCAGCTCTATGTTTTAAACCCTTGTTGGTCTTTCATGTCATCTTGATTAATGATAGCAAGGGGCAGACCACAGTTTGATCATGGAAGTCTAAACAGGATAGGCAGTATGTCATTATGAAAGATAAGCCTCAAGCTGTGTGGCCAGCTTTATGACTACATATGAACTCTAGCTCTGGGGCCATTTTTGTCACAAGCTTGGACAGGCAAAAAGAGAAAGAAAGATGAAGATAGCAACCATTAGTTGATGATATGATGATGTCCAAGTGTAGTGATGAACCTCCAAGAATATTTTCAGTCATCTAATATTATAGTTTGGCTAGTTATATGAGATCACTTCAACTGTGAAAGTCATTAAGTCCATAAAAAAGAGTTTTGGCAGAGAGTAGAATGACTTAATACTGCTTTTTTCATATTTCAGAGAATGGATTCCATCATCCACTCCTGATATGTTCCCAGAAAAGCACTAAGGCCCATAAATCTTTCTGTATATGGGCATCATGTTGTTGATGAAGTTGCATCTATCTTCTTTTGCTTTTAACCCAAGCTATAGATTTGGGGATGGGGGGGGGGGTTATTTATGGTTGTGAATCAGTCAAATTGGAACATTTTATAAATTTGGAGATGGTAGGATTGTCAAAAAGAAGAGATCATGGCTTTCTATCTGAATAATTGGTGATTATGAGACATTGGACTTTTGATCTTTGGTCTGGAAAGCTTTTGGTAGGTGGGTGCTAACTGGGGTTACACTAGTTATTTTTGTCTGGGTGAGAGCTAAGAAATGGAAGAGAGTACTTATTCTATAGGTTATCCTTACCCTTTAGATAGCTCACCAGCTAGCTGAGTTGAGTGGGTGATGAAGGAATGGGGTGATTTGATATAGTGAGATACATGTTGGTTGGTTGTAGAATAGTGGAAATTTAGTTAATTTATAATCCAATGTAGATCCTGAGTGCAAGTGAGAAGCATCCCTAAAACTGTGTTCCAATATCTAAGGAGTTGCCACAAAGAATGGAAGATCAACTCCTTGTGTACAAAATCAAAAAGTGATTTCCAAATGGATAGAAAACTGGATAATTTCTTCCTTTTAATTAGAAGAGTAAATTTTGCCATCTCTGGAAGCTCCATCACTTTTACCATCCATTCTTCCATGATGAGAATTAACACGTCTTTCCATCTTTGTGCATGTAAGAGTCTCACCCCTATCAATGCATATAAAAACAAAGTTGCAAATTTTATTTCAAGCTCCTTATCCATCAAAGGGGTCTTCTGTCAGAATTGAACTGAAGAATGTGAAATGATGGTACAATGAATGACATGAAGTCCACACAGGCCAAAGAATAGCTATATAGAGCTCCTGTCATTTGTAAAAATGGGAACATCGGTCTTCACCTATGGAATTTCTCTACAGTTCTTGTCACCTTTCTAAAAATTTCAAAATAAAATTCTCTTTCATTAAAATGAAAACAGATGGGTAGGAAAAATGCATGAGGATTTCTCTGACTTGTGGGCCATATGGCTCCATTTCCTTCCAATTCTTGAAGAGCAACATCCAGGCATGATGTTTTCAAGGTCACTCTAAGGCAATACTGAGAGATGGAAATGGTCCTAAGCGACAAAGTACAGCAGAATTTAGGATTAAACAGCAAAAGGGAGAGATCTACTCTTTCCATGCAAGCAGAGACTAGCTGACCTTTCTAAAAACTGAAGTCTCAAGTAGGTTGGAGTTCCCTTCACTTATGGGATATAGCTGTAATTAAAGGCAGTAAATTATTTTTGGGGATGATTGCCACCACAGCCTACGCTATTCAAGCTTCTTCATAGTTTTATAAATAACAGAGTGCCCTTTGGTTGCAAATAGCATGGTACAAAATCCATGCATTATTATCTCATTTGCCATAACTGTTGCACAAGAAACTCGTATTAGGAATCAGTAAATAATACAGGGTATTTTTTTAATGAGAATGACAGGCAAAATAGGCTCAAATAAATAGAGCTAAACTAACATTCAGATGCACAATATATTTTTGGATTATCATAAGTGTATTAAATGACTTGCAATAGTTATGTCTGACATTCAGGTTATAAAATCCATAAAGACTTGGATGAGCTCTTCATTGGACCATCAAGATGATAAACTTGTCAGTTAGTGGCCCTCCAGATGCTTATAAACCAAAGCTTGCATTAGCCTAATCATTAAACTAAAGGCAAGGGCTACCCCCTTTCCAGGCACACTTTAAAACTCTGACATGAAGCATTTCAAGTTACTCATAACTCCCCTACTGGGTTTTGAATTGGCCTTTCCAAGAAAAAGAAATCTGATCTTCCAAAGCCAATTAATTTAATTATTTGCTGTTCTAAGTCTGCTGGAGTCAGGTGTACAATAGAATTCTAATATCCCACCATCTCAAAAATGTCAGGAAACCATGCAGCTAATTTTGAGCATTTGGAATCAAGCTCACATGAACTATTACAGAGGTGGTATTCAGCAAGTTGTGGTCAGTTCTAGATAACCGGTAGCAGAAATTTTGAGTTGTTCAGAGAACCAGCAAATATCATCTCTGACTGGCCCCATCCCCATCTATTCTCTGCCTGCCCAGCTGCCTGTCCAGATGATCGGCTGGGTCTTCTTTTGTTGCTCTGCACAGGAGAATGGAGCTGGAAAGCAGGTTAGTGGGGTGGGGAGGGAATGGGGATTTTACAATATCTGTTCGGCCCCTTAATTACCAGCTGAATATAAGGCAGACAGATAACTCTACAAAGCATCCATACAAAGTTTCTTTATTGGTTCATCAGGTATCCTCATATATAACTCACGGTTACATCGAGATTCATCTCAATGTCCAAATCTTTGCATAGCTGAATTCACAGTGTAAAAGGATAGTGTTCTTTTCATCCCCATAATGAAGGATAAAGGGGGTGAGGCACCAGCGCGTTACTGGGGTCCAAACAAGAGTGAAGAAACCTCCCCCAATCCACCAAGGTCATTTGGTGACCAATCAGAATTACAGATGTGATCACATGACATGGACTACATTTCCCAGGATACCTTAACTACATTTACCATAGTGCATTCCCTTAAGGGGACAACTACCAATTCCAATTAACTATAAAACTATCTGGACAGCACAATATCCTTCCCCTGCCACACCCACAAAGCCACGCCCACAAAGCCACACCACACAAACCAAGCCACTCCCACAGAACTGGTAGTAAAAGTGTTTGAATCCCACCACTGAACTGCTCGTGCTGCTTTATAAAGCCTTAGTAAGACCACACTTGGAATATGCATCCAGTTTTGATCACTTTATGCTAAAAAAAAAAGATGTCAAGACTCTGGAAAGAGTGCAAAAAAGAGAAACAGAGGCGATTAGAAGGCTGAAGGCTAAAAAAATGAAGAACGGTTGCAGGAATTGGGTATGTCTAGTTAAAGGCCAGGTCACATCGCCCGACGGATGCAAAACATATGTAAAAAGGACACAGCGGACGATCAAATTTTCCATCCGTTTTTATCCGCTCTCAAAAGTGCATAAACTGTGCAAATTTGCATAAACAGAGCGGACATCAACGGACGGGAGGAGGACGTATCGCGGATGTAAAATTGATGCTCAATGGAAGCCTAGCAGATGAAAGCGGATGAAAGTGGATGGAAGCGGATGGCACGTCCGCAGGGCTTCTGAGGGAGCAGAGCAAAGCGGACGCGTAGCGGAAAGAGCAGATGCAGAGCGGATGAAGCGGATGCAGAGCAGATGCATAGCGGATGCATAGTGGATGCAGAGCGGATGCGTAGCAGATGACATGGATGCATAGCGGATGCGTAGTGGATGCATAGTGGATGTGTAGCGGATGCCTAGCGGATCACTGCGCATGCGGGGAGGATGCATTGCATCAGCCCCATGGATATAAAAGGAGGCAGCTCGCAAGCAGGTCACCATTCAGAGGAAAGACCTGCTGCCAGACACATCTTCATCAGAGAAATCTTCATCATGGGGAAGAAGAGGAAGCCTGTGCCATCTTCTGCCAGCCCTGGCAAGAGGGATAGATCCACCATCCCACCTCCTGGCGCTGACTCTGCTGGTGCTGGTGCTGGTGCTGCTTCTTCTGCTGCTGGTGCTGCTGCTGCTTCTTCTGCTGCTGGTGCTGCTGGTGCTGCTGCTGCTGGTGGTGGTGCTGCTGCTGCTGGTGGTGCTTCTCCTGCTGCTGGTGCTGGTGCTGCTTCTCCTGCTGCTTCTCCTGCTGCTGCTGTGGTGGACCAGCCCCAAAGCCCTGATGCTGAAGGCCCTGCCAGAGGGAGGAAGAGGCAAGGCAAGGAGAAGGAGAAGGGAGAGAGGAAGCAGTACTCCATCACAGAGGAGCATGAGGAGGAGGTGCTGGAGTGGCTGAGGGAGAATGAGTATATGTGGAGGAAGGGCCACAGGCTCTATTGAGACACCAAGCGAAAGCAGGTGGCTTGGAGACAGAAGGCGGAGAGCCTGGGCTACACTGCTGATGTCCTCCTCGGGTGGTGGAAGCATATGCACACCTGGTATGGAAAGCTGCACCTGAAGAAGTCTGGCCAGGCCACGGTCAAGCTCACCGACCAGGAGACCTATGTCATGACAAAGTGCAGCTTCCTGGAGGGTGAGGTCCGCCACCGAGGAGCATCCCCTCTGTCTACCCTCACTCTCAGGCAGCCCACAGACAGCCAGTCTTCTTCTGGCCAGGAGACAGCGACCGTGTCCAGGCAGGTGTCCACAGAGCGCCCCGCGACAGAGACCCCCCTGACAGCTGCACACCCTATGCCGGAGGACATGGAGGATTCTCTCAAACACATGGAGCAAGAAGAAGCAGCGACCACCAGGGACCAACCCACACCCACCCTCAGCTCCACCTCCACAGAAAGCAGGCAGAGAGGCAGAGCGGAGGGACAGAGCCATACTGTCCTCTTGGAGATCAGGGACATCATCAAGAACAGCGCAGATCTCCTCTCTCAGCTGGTACACTTTGAGATTCCTTCCTCAAACCGCAAGCCCTATCCTCACCTACATGACCCAGACCCTCATGGACATGCCCGAGCCCCAGTACCAGGTGATGAAGGAGCGGATCACGGCGCTGCTGCACCACCCTCCAGGCCCAGCTGAACCTGCTCCCACCCACTCCAGGTCTCCTCCTCCACCCCAGGCGATGTCACAGCCCTTCCAAGGCTTTCAACAGCTCCTCTCCTACCAAGGCTATGTCTACCAGGAGTTCCAGCAGCACAAGCAGCCCTTCCCAGTCCAGGCACAGGTTCCTCGCATGCCACAGGTGCCACCAATGCCACCGATACCACCGATGCCACAGGTGCCACCGATGCCACCGATGCCGCAGATGCCACCGACGCCATAGATGCCACTGATGCCACCTATGCCACAGACGCCAGATTCCACTGACGCCACAGATGTTTCCTTGCATGCCACAGACGCCTCACCTCGCCCAGTTGCACACCAGACATCCCCACTACACTCCTCCTTCCTCCACCCCACAGCCAAGCCCGGGCTCAGAACATCTGTCATCGGTCCTGTGCCTGACCTCCCAGGTCCTGGATGAAGGGCCTCTCAACCTCACTGGGCTGAGCCAGCTTTCTGAGAGCTTCCTGAACACACCATCTCCTATTGTCCTCTCAGGGCCAGGCACCCCAATGGCCCCTCAGACCAGCACTCCAGCCACTGACACCTCCACAGTCCCTGTACCCTTTATACCTGAGACCATGGACATGCCTCAGAGTGACTGAGAACATTGCCAGAGACTGAGTTGTTACCAGTTGACTTTATCATTGCTTGGGACACTTTTCTTGGTTCCTTTCGCTTTTTAAATAAAGTCCTACACTTTACTGTTATTAATAAAGGTTTTCTTTGCTTCACACACTTGGGTCATTTCTTTTACTTAATAAAGTCTTGGTGGAAACTTTTAGAAAATGGTTAAGCCTTTGCATGCTTATCGGATGTACAAGGATACATGTGGGATGGGTAATAGCTGTGGGATGGGCAGGGATACCTGTGGGATGGGTAATAGCTGTGGGATGGGTAATAGCTATGGGATGGGTAAGGATAGCAGTGGGATAGATAAGCCTCCAGTGCAAGCATAGTGGGACTGTATGGTCCACCCTCCCAGCTGCCACACATATGGCCCTTTATTATCAATAACAATTTAATCATTGATCCACACATTTCAACAAAAACAAAACTCTTTATTAATGCCCTATTCATTGTAAGGCCACTCAACATACATGGCACAATCTCATCAGTGTGATGAGACAGGCTCAAGGAAGCATCCATTTAGCATCTACCATCCTGTCTTGCCACTCCACTGCTCCAGCTGGGGAGTTGCACCAGTGTTTCAGGAGGTTGCGCTGCTTCTTCCCTTCACGTGAAGCTCTGTTGGGGCCTGGTATATCCACAGTGAAGATCAGGTTTCGCCCTTGCCTCCATTCACCAGGCTCCATGTCTCCATTGCCTTGTTGGTGGTCCACAAGCCTGTTCTGCAACACTGGGTAGTGGGTGTGCATGAGATTGTGCAGGATGCAGCAAGCTTCCACGATGCTCCTCACGGTTCGTGGATGATGCTGCATGGTAGTGAGAAGTACCTGGAACCTGTTGGCCAGGATGCCAAAGGTGTTCTCCACCACCCGTCTTGCCCTGGACAGCCTGTAGTTGAAGATCCTCTCTTCATGGGTGAGGCATCTGGAAGTGTAGGGCTTCATGAGGTAGGTTCTGAGGAAGAAGGCGTCATCCCCCATGATGAAGTAGGACACATCTTGTGTGTCATTGGGCAGGGGGTCTGGATCTGGGAAGCCCATGATGAGGTTGCATTCCAGCCCCTCCTTGAAGTCACTGGCATTGTATATCTGGGCATCTGAAGCTGACCCGTTGCCTGAAGCATCGATGTACATGAACTTGTAGTCAGCATCGACCATGGCGAAGAGGATGATGCTGAAGAAGCCCTTGTAGTTGAGATAAGTGGATCCTGACTTGACTGGAGCTTTGCAGGCCACGTGCTTCCCATCTATGGCTCCAACGGTGTGGGGGACGTTCCACCTCTGATACCACTGTTTTGCAAGTTTCCTTCAGCCTTGTTCAGTGGAGGGACACTGGAGGAGCTCCTCCAGGTATTCTTCGATGATGGCCTGCACCACTTCTCTGACCACAATGCTGATGGTGTTGTGTGGCACCCTCCAGACGTACTGCATGTTTCTGTTCGTGGTCCCGGAGGCCAGGTGGCGCAGAGTCAGTGCCACCTTCAGTCCAGGGTCCAGGCTGGACCGGAAGTTGGTGCTCTGCTTGGTCAACTTGGGTCTCAAGACGCTCCACAATTTTGTCAAACATGGCTGGTGGCATCCTCATGAAGTTCTGGAATGCACGAGTGTCTTCATTCCTCAGCTCCACCATCGGCTTGTGATACGAGTCCAAACTCTGCTCTTCTCCCGATCCATCGTCGGACCCAGACACTTCTTGGCCGCCTCATTTTCTTCCCGTAGAAAAGATGAAAGAGCCTGAAGAGGGCTTGGTTCTGGTGTTGAATGATGGGGGCTACCAAAAGGAGCGTGCGATGATCCATGGTGGAGAAGAATGGATGCTGTGGAAGAGCCAGATGAAGGCTGCAGAGGTCTGCACACCAGGGCTGCTGGACTGAAAGTGAGATCCAGGTGATTTCCTCCCCCTTTTTATAGGAAATGTCGGTTTTCCGCTAGGTGTCCTTCCGCGTACTTCAGGCAACCTCCAGACATCCTAAATATCTGAGATATGTCCCCTATACGAACGTTTTTTCCATTTTAATGCTTTATATCCGAGCTGCATCCACTTTCATCCTTTCTACGTCCGTGCTACTAATGCTGTGTGTCCGTTCCACGTCCATTTCGCTTCCTCCCTGTGTCTGTTTTCCACTGGAGCAGATTTGAGTTGCGTGGATGCGCAGCGGATGCCTAGCGGATATAGCGGACACGTAACGGATGACGATGGACGTATAACAAATGTTCCCCGTATGCGTAGTGGATGTAAAACGGACGCTTTGGATATTTCATCCACTCAAAAAGTTTTGTGCAGCTCAAAACTTTTTGAGCGGATGAAATCTCAGTAGATGGATGCTGGACGGATAGAGAGTATGAAAAACGTATGCAGTGAGTACACAATGGATGCATCACGTTTTCCAACGGATGGCAAGCTTTTGTTAACATTTTACATCCTCTTTGCATCCGTTGGTGCAGTGTGACAGGGGCTTTAGTGAAAAAGAGGGACTAGGGATGACATAATAGCAGTGTTCCAATATCTAAGGAGCTGCCACAAGAAAGAGGGGGTCAACCTTTTCTCCAAAGCACCTGAAGGCCCATACCTTGGGCTCAGCCTGGTCATCTCCTATAGTTTTCTAAGGAACACCCCACTACCAACAATGAGGCAGCATAACAGGACTTGTGGGGAGGGGGGCACTTAGGGATGTACTGTACCTTTAAAAACACTGCTTAATCTATTCAGTACAGACTTCTACTTCTGAGCAAATCTCTTTGAAGGATACAAAAAAGAAAACTATCCCAGGAAGTTTAAATTCAGGATTTCATTGGGGATAGATAATCTCTGTCTCTGAGTTAAGCCCACACAGGCGTTCCTTTTTCAGATAAATAAAGATGGATTTGATAAATACCCAGTGATAAAATTGAATGTGTGGAAAGCTGAATCCATCTTTGTCATCAGTTAATTACAACTTATGTGCTGAAAACTGTGTTCCATGTCCTTGCCTAGAATAGAATTTGGATGAATTGGTGCTATGATATGACTTTTCAAAAAAAATCAATTAATAATTTTTTCCATCTGCTATTTCTTCAACCACTTTCTGCTTTGAAAATCTATTGTTAACATTTCAACATTTGTTGCATGTTTAACATACATTTCTCCTATCCATTCTTTTTATAAAAACTGCCTTTGGAATAACGTGAGACTTCTGCGGGGGGGGAAGCTTTTCTTAAAATATGAGCTATCCTCAGCAGGAGATCCCAATCCATGCATGGTATATTTTGTATAATATTAATCTTAAAACAATAAGTGACAAAAGAGCCATCTTCAATATCCATCCAAACCATACCAGGACTACATCCAAAAATAAGTGGAAAAGAAACAAATAAATACCTAGTAATAGTCAGACATTTCAGTAAATCTATGCCGTGCAAGAAAATGCTAGAGCATGATCTAACAGCATAATCTGTCTTTACATTATATTTAATTAATTATATTACTGTTGGGTCTTTTGTACTTAGTAGTGATTACATCAATTGAGAAAATGCAACAAGAAGAAAATGCAAGCAGTTTTTTCAAAATGTTCCTTACCCTAAAGCCAGAACAATTAATTAATTAGCCCTGACAGTTGATAACAGTTATTAAAGTTACTCGTTGATAATTTGGATATGTACTTGATGATACAGAAGTGTCTGTATGTAGGACAAAAATTCTTGCATGAAAGTAGAAAGCCATGGAGATGATATTGGAAAAGCTATGAGACAATGGTTGTAAAAATAAAAACATGGTTTAAGTTTGGGAGTTTGGCACAGAAAACATTCGAAACAAGTTTAGTTTGGCTTTACATTGACTCATAAGGGGGAGAGAAGGCTTTTAAGAGTCTGCAACTATAAGCATACATAAATAAGACCATCATATACATGTAATAAACAACCAAATTTGTGCAATTGATGTCCGAATGCAGCCTACTTCAGCAGTGACAGAGGTGAGTCAGTGCCCATATCAACTTAAAGTATTTTGTGTGTCATACCCAATTGATGGAGTGAAACTGTGTGTGAAGGGCAGTGTGTATAACCCAAATGAAGTCACAGAACAAGTACATCCAGCTGTTATGTTATAGCTTAGTGGTATCTGATTCTCTGAAATAATTTTGAAGGATTTCCAATGCCAAGATGTTTATGGAAAGATTGGAGCAACTTTGAGTGGTCCAAAGGATTTAAAGCGCTTACCTAGACCTTTAACTGTAGGGTCTTTTTTCAATATGTTCATCTACAAATATAGAAAATGAGGGGAACAATGTGCAATGTGTGGTGAGTGTATGTATGTGTATGTTTTATTAAACACACACACACACCAGCACAATGCATTTAGATAAATAAATAACATCAACACATATACAGTCTATTTCTTAACAATGTAGATGTTAAAATTCAAGGACAACTCCTAAACATTTTATTCACATGGTTTTTGTGTGTTCCCTAACACTGAATGACAAGAAGTGTCATCCTCAATCTCAACAACGGCATCAGTGAAACTCTAGTTATAACACCATGGGATGCTGCTGTCAATGAATATTAATATAATATATTGGATGGATCAATGAACTGGTTACATTGCAACATCCTGTGTTCTTGTTTATATTCAAATGTACGTAATTATAGAGTTTGTAATATCTCTCCTCCTTGTCCACAGTGACTTTTCCCTAGCCTACATGGATTTCCAGTTATGTATGATTTTTATCACTTAAAGAATAAAGAAAATGGCATTCCAAATGGCATATTGAACATCATTGTATTTAATTTGTTCCTAGGTTGCCTCTTTTAGCTGAGAAAGAACCACTGCATCTCTGCTTCCTAGAAAACTCTCTGAAATGTTTCTCTGGAATTCCCAGGATCCGAATCAAATTAACATCCAAGAAAGATCCAGCTGGAGTTTTCTTCTGCAGGATTCCTGGAACAATGGCTCCCTGCAAAAGATCCTATACACACCACTTGGTGTCAGCAACATTCTTTATAACTAGCCACTGCTGTAATGGATCTAATACTGCAAGTAAAGAAAACGTTTACTAAAAGGCAGGGGGAGAATAAGAAGGGGGAACATTGAGACTAGCACCCTGTTTCTTTCTGCCTGGAATAGTTACAGGCTAAAGATTGCCCTTACTACAATAATCTATTTATTGCAATAGTCTTCCCTGCCACAGTGCCTACTCTCTTAAACAGCATCTCCCAGAGATTTGAGTGGCTCCAACATTGACCCTGTTTAAGGAAGCCTCAAAGGCGTGGCTTATTCCTTAAGTCTCAGGCAAGGAGAGTGGTAGGCCTTTTTGGAAAAATATGGAGGTTGGAAGTTATGTTGGCTTGTTTCTATTGCTTTCTCCAGATATCTACCTTTTTTTTTAACTGGCCAGGATGCTATTAATATTGTATGCCACTCAAAGCCATTATAGAGTCAGGCAGCTTCAGAACTTTGACAAGTAAATGAACTGGAGTAAACTAGGATCACAGATGCAAATCTGGAATCTGAACCCTTTGAACTGCTTGAGTGTCCTTGGTACATCATTTGTCCAAGAGCCATTACCAACATGCAGCCTTCACTGCCTAACAAGAACTGGATCAATGTCTTATTGCTAAAAGCAGGGTATCTCAACCTTAGCAACCATTAAGACGGATGGATTTCAACTCCCTCCATTAGCATAAATTCTGAGAGTTGATGTCCATTCATCTTAAAATTGCTAAGGTTGAGAAACCCTGCTCTTAGCAATAAGACTGTTAAGTCGCAGGAAAAAGAGACTCGAGACCAGTGTGACTTTCAGCTCTTTATTTAGTTCCTGAAATCTGTCTGACTGCGGAACCGCGGCAGCCTCTTTTATAGCAGCTGCTCGTGGCTCGCGGCCAATGACGGCTCCTTGAATCTCCTGCCACTCAGGCAGACCAATCACAGGGCGGCAATTGCGGACCAATCACAGTAGCATTGAATAACCAATCACAGTGTAGTATTGGTGGACCAATCAGAAAGCGGTATTACAAGTATGCTAATATAGAACACCCCTCCCCACTTGGCTTAGTCCAACCTACGTTACATAGTCACGTAAGTAGGCGGGGCTTTTACGGTATCTACTTGACTTGTGCAGCTCAGTTGCATTGTTGTCTTCGGCTGGTTCGGATGGGATCGCTGTTTCTCCCGTCCTTCTCTGTGGAACCTCCTGGAAGGTGGAGTCATGCCACTCCCGCCTGGCCTATCTGGGCTGGTAGAGTCAGCTCGGCTACTCCTTTCCGGAGTGGCTTTGTGTTGGTTTTCCGCTGCCTGTTCCTTTCTACCGAAGTCATCTCCAGGTAAGTAATTGTGGTTTCTTTCTGGGGCTACTGGTGATGTTGGTTGGCGGATTGTTGTTAGGGTGTGTTGCAATGTTTCTTGTGCTAGTGGAGGGTCTCCCCCTCCCCTCTTATTCGTGTTTGAGGGGTCTTCCCCCTCTCTGGTCTGGTTATTATTATTTTTTAATTTTTGATGTGGTTCTGGCATGTGTGTGTGTTCTTTTCCTTCGCACCTGGGTTTGTTAGTGTTTCTTTCTAGTGTTCGTGATCTCAGTTGATCTATGTGTCTCCTCCAGCTTCTTCTGTCCTCTGTTTCTAGTCTGTATGACCATTAGAACAGATAGTCCTGTTATCTGGGTTATTGTTGCCGGTATCCAAAGTGGGTGCCCCATGAGATTTTTTGCGTAGACTAGGTCCCCTGTTCTGAATGTGCAGTGCTTACTAGAGGAGTTTGCTGGTTTTTCAGGGCTGTAAGTGGGGTGTAATCTATCTAGGTGTGATCTTAATTTTCTGCCCATCAATAGTTCTGCTGGGCTTTTATTTGTTGTGGTGTCAGGTGTGATGTGTTGTATAGTTAGCATTTTGTAGATTTTTTCTTGTATGCCTCCCGTGTCTAGCTTCTCTATAGTCTCTTTCGTATACCAAACCATGCATTCTGCCTGACCGTCTGTAGCCGGGTGACCCGGTGCTGTCAAGGCATGCCTTATGCCGTGTTCGGCAAGGAACTTTTCAAATGTCAATGCCGTGAACTGCGGCCCATTGTCTGAAACCAATAGATCCGGCAACCCATGTGTTGTGAACAGCTTCCTCAGCTGTCTGATGACAGCTTCTGTTGTTGTGGAGTTCATGACACTTACCTCCAACCAATTTGAGTAAGTGTCTACTATTATTAAAAATATGTGTCCTTTTGTCGGCCCTGAGAAATCTATATGTATTCTCAACCAGGGTCCCCTTGGTGTTTCCCAGTCGAGCACAGGTGCAGCAGGGGGTGTAGGTCTGGATTTTTGGCATTGCGTGCACGTTTCCACCCATCTCCCAATATCCTTATTCATCCCTGGCCACCATACATAACTCCTGGCCAGGGATTTCATTTGTACAATACCCGGGTGTCCTTCATGCAAGATATACAGTACTTGTTCTTGGAGTATTTCCGGTATGACTACCTGATACCCCCATAGTATACAACCTTTCAAAATTGAGAGTTCCATCTGTCTGTTTCGGAACGGTTTAAAAATCTCATCTGTCTCGTTTTCTGGCCACCCTTTTCCTACCCAGTTTAAAATCCGCACCATCTTTTTGTCTCTTGTGGTTTCTTTCGCGATGTCCGCTGCGGTTATGGGTAGGTTTGGTAGTGTCTCAATTTGTAGCATGGAGGTGGTTGGTGCCAGGTCACTTCCCAGTTCAGGCAGGGGAGAACAGCTCAGGGCATTAGTGTGTGATATGACCTTCTCTAGCCGGTGGATTAATTTGTAACTGTATGGGGCAAGGAACTCGGACCACCTCGTCATTCGTGGTGAACAGTATGTTTGGGGTGGCCTTGTTTCCTGAGAGTATTCCCAAGAGTGGCTTGTGGTCTGTAACTAGTGAGAAAGTCCTGCCAAAGAGGTATTCATGGAATCGCTTGACTCCAGTTATTGCTGCTAGTACCTCTCTGTCCAATTGGCTGTAGTTTCTCTCTGCTTTAGATAGCATTTTGGAATAGAACGTGATCAGTGCTTCTCTCCCATCTGGTAGCGTGTGGCTGAGTATGGCTCCGATGCAGAACGGTGATGCGTCACAGGTGACTGTCAGTGGCAGGGTTTCACTGTTTGAATTAACATAGATTTGGATGTCAGCAAGCCTTTTATTTCTTGGAATGCAGCTTCTTCACGTCGGCCCCAGATCCAGGTAGCTGTCTTATCCAGCAATCTGTGTAATAGTTCCGCCGTCATTGCCTTCTGCGGCAGAAAGACATTATAGAAGTTAATGAGTCCCAAAAATGCTTGCAGGTCTGTTTTATTTTTGGGTCTTTTATTGATTTGATTTTCTGGTCCATGGGATGGATTCTTTCTTTATCTATTAGGTACCCCAGGAATTTAACTTTAGGAGTGGCTAGCTGGCATTTTTCTTTTTTAACTTTGAGTCCTGCCTCTTGAAATCTTTGTAAGACTTCCCTGAGACAGCTTTCCAGTTGGTTCTTGTCACTGGCTGATACCAGCACGTCATCGAAGTATGGAACCACCCCTTTTATTCCTTGCAATAGGCGCTCCATCAATCTTTGGAACACCCCTGGGGCCACGCTGACTCCAAATTGCAGTCTTTTGCATCTGAATGCTTCCCTGTGAGTCACAATTGTTTGTGCCTCCACTGTTTCAGGTTCAACTAGCAATTGCTGGTATGCTTGTGCAAGGTCGAGCTTCGCAAAGATCTTTCCTCCCCCCAACGAATGTAACAGATGTTGTACCACCAGAACGGGGTATGCGCTTTGTTGTAGCGCGTGGTTGAGGGTGGCCTTATAGTCTCCGCAGATGTGCACAGACCCATCTGGCTTAATCGGAGTCACAATTGGGGTTTCCCACCTTGCGTGATCTATTTGTTCCAATACCCCCTGTGCGATGAGTTTATCCAATTGCTCATCGATCTTTGGTTTTAATGCAAAAGGGACTCGCCTTGCCTTTAACCTGATTGGGGCTATGAGATAGGGGACCCTCGGTACTTGCCTAGTTTCCCATCGACCACATCCTGGAAATCCCTCATCAGGCTCTCCTCCCAGTCTGCTTTGGTGACACTGTTGATTCTGGTCACTCCGATTCCCAGGGGTTGGAACCATTCAAGTCCCAGTAGGCTTGGGCAATCCTGGTCTATGATTGTTAATGGAAGAATTTTCGTCTGCTTTCTGAATTTAACTTGAAAGTGTCCAAGTCCGACTACGGGGATCCTGTTCCCTTGGTAGTCCTTCAGGGTCAATTTTTGGCTCTCTAGTTCCTTTCTTCGTATGCTTGGTATCAGTCTCTTAAGTGTGTTCCATGATACCATAGACAGGTATGAGCAGGAGTCCACCTCCATCTCACATTGTTGGCCTTCGATGTTGACTTGCACATGTACCTTTTGAGCATCGGTTGCGCTCGAATGCCCGATAGTTATTGTTTGGTGTATCTCTTCCTTCCAGTAGGTTTTGTTGAGTCGTTTGCTTCTGTTTTCTCGGCTCTAATTGCTCCCTGCCTGTCTTTCTCTCGTTCTGGGGGGCATGCTGTCTCTTCGTCTGGAGCTGGAGCTCTTTCGGATCCGGCAGACCCTTGCTATATGTCCCTGTCTCTCGCAGTGCCAGCAAGGCTGGAGACAGTCGGTGCATAATGGGCCCTCAGTATTCTGTCCAAATCTGACCAGGCCATTTGCTTTATGTCTTGAGGTTTAGCCAATGCCTTGGCCATCTTGAACACTGTGGGCCCACAGTGTGTCAGGAACACGGCTGTTTTCCTGTTGTCTGAGATCCCCTGTAACACATTGCTCTCAAGGTACATGAGGTATCTGTCGATGTACGATTCCCAGTCCTCCGTTGCTGGGTTGAACGGTGCGGGTAGCAAGTTGCTGCTGGCCATTTTGTCTTCGCTCGGTTCTCGTTGCCACGTGCTCAGCTGGTCTCCTTTGTCTCAGAATCCCACCTTCGTCGCCAGTGTTAAGTCGTGGGAAAAAGAGACTCGAGACCAGTGTGACTTGCAGCTCTTTATTTAGTTCCTGAAATCTGTCTGACTGCGGAGCCGCGGCAGCGTCTTTTATAGCGGCTGCTCGCGGCTCGCAGCCAATGACGGCTCCTTGAATCTCCCGCCGCTCAGGTGGACCAATCATAGGGCAGCAATTGCGGACCAATCACAGTAGTGTTGAAGAACAAATCACAGTGTAGTATTGGTGGACCAATCAGGAAGGGTTATTACAAGTATGCTAATATAGAACAAAGACATTGATCCAGGTCTTATTATGCAGTGAAGGTTGCATGTTGGTAATGAACAAATAATGTACCAAGCAGCCTCAAACATAGCAAAGGGCACGTATTCCAGATTTGCATCTGGGGACCTCTTACACACAAGGATTTACTTGCTATGATATAGGTCCATATTCACACAATGACCTATCTGGAGAAGTCTTGGGCAATTTGCCTAACCAGGGTAACTTCCAGAAGAGAAGGCTTAACCCCCAAAAGCAATTTTTAACATTGACCATATAGCTTGGGGAATTCTGGAAGTTGGCAAGATTGGGATACACTGCTCTAAGGAATGGTATGGTGGTGGTGTTGTGTGGCTGTTATTGTTTGTTTTTAAGATTTTGAGATGTTGAGTTCACAGTGTTAAGAAACTGTGCGTTGCAGGACTATTCGCCAGACAAAGAAAGGCAAACATGAAGGCCCCAAAATTTCCTGTGCAAAGCCCAGATGACCGATTCAGGAACTACAAATGGAGATAAAGGGCCTGTCACATAGGCCAACGGATGCAAAAAGTATGTAAAAAGGACACAGCGGCCAAGAAAATTTTCCATCCATTGTTATCCACTCTCAAAAGTGCCCCAAATTTGCATAAACAGAGCGGACAACAACGGAGAGGAACAGACGGGGGGAGGACGTAGCCAGGATGTAAAGCAGATGCTCCACGGAAGCCTAGCAGATGGAAGCGGATGGAAGTGGATGGCACATCCGCAGGGCTTCCAGGGGAGCACAGCGAAGTGGATGCACAGCGGAAGGAACGGATACAGAGCGGAAGCCTAGCGGATGCCGAGCAGATGCCTAGCGGATGCAAAGCATTCACTGCGCATGCGGGGAGGATGCATTGCGGCAGCCCCGCAGATATAAAAGGATGCAGCTCGCCAGCAGGTCGCCATTCAGAGGAAAGACCTGCTGCCAGACACATCTCCAGCCAACAACCATGGGGAAGAAGAGGAAGCCTGTGCCATCTTCTGCCAGCCCTGGCAAGAAGGACAGGGCCACCATCCCACCCCCTGGCCCTGACTCTGCTTCTGCTGGGGATTCTGCTGCTTGGGCTGACTCGGCTGGTGCTGGGGCTTCTGCTGGTGCTGCTCCTGGTGCTGGGGCTTCTGCTGGGGCTTACTCTGCTGGCGCTGCTCCTGGTGCTGGTGCTTCTGCTGGTGCTTACTCTGCTGGTGCTGCTCCTGGTGCTGGTGCTTCTGCTGGTGCTTACTCTGCTGGTGCTTCTCCTGGTGCTGGTGCTTCTGCTGGTGCTTACTCTGCTGGTGCTGCTACTGGTCCTACTGGTGCTGCTGGTCCTGCTGGTGCTGCTGGTCCTGCTGGTGCTTACTCTGCTGATGATGATCCTGATCCTGCTGGTGCTGCTGGTCCTGCTGGTGCTCCTGGTGCTGCTGGTGCTGCTGGTCCTGCTTTTGCTGCTGTTGTTGTTGCTGCTGGTGGTAGTGGTGGTGTGGTGGTGGAGCAGCCGCTAGAACCTCAAAGCCCCTCTGATGAGGGCCCAGAAGGCGAGATAGGGAGAGGAGGCAGTACTCCATCGAAGAGGAACATGAGGAGGAGGTGCTCGAATGGCTGAGGGAGAACGAGTACCTATGGCGGAAGGGACACAGGCTCTATCGAGACACCAAGAGGAAGCAGGCAGCTTGGAGAGAGAAGGCGGAGAGCCTGGGCTACACTTCGGAGGTCTTCCTCAGGTGGTGGAAGCACATGCACACCTGGTACGGGAAGCTGCACCTGAAAAAGTCTGGACAGGCCACGGTCAAGCTCACCGACCGGGAGACCTACGTGATGGCCAAGTGCAGCTTCTTGGAGGGTGAGATCCGCCACCGAGGAGCAGCCCCTCTATCTACCCTCTCTCTCAGGCAGCCCACAGAGAGCCAGTCCTCTTCTGGCCAAGAGTCAGCTCCTGTGTCCAGGCAGGTATCTGTGGAGCGTCCCACGACGGAGACCTCCCCGACAGCTGCACTCCCCGTGGCGGAGCGCGTGGGGGACCCCTTGACGCAGTGGGAGCAAGGAGAGGGCACTTCCACCAGAGACCAACCCACCCCCACCCCCAGCTCCACCTCCACAGAAAGCAGGCAGAAAGCCAGACCGGAGGGACAGAGCCACACTGTCCTGCTGGAGATCAGGGACACCATCAAAAGCAGCGTAGATCTCCACTCTCAGCTGGTACACACCGACATACCATCCTCAAACCGAAAGCCCTTCCTCACCTACGTCAACCAGACCCTCATGGACATGTCCAAATCACAGTACCAGATGATAAAGAACAGGATCACAGGTCTTCTGCACCACCCTCCAGGCCCAGCTGAACCTGCTCGGACCCAGTCCAGGTCTGCTTCTCCACCCCAGGTGATGTCACAGCCCTTCCAGGCTTTCCCCAGGCGCTCACCTCCCAAGGCTACGGCTACAAGGAGTTCCAGCAGCACAGGCAGCCCTTCCCAGTCCAGGCACAGGTTCATCGAACACCACCGATGCCACCGATGCCACTGATGCCACCAACGCCACAGATGCCACCCACACCACAGATGCCACCCACACCACAGATGCCACCCACACCACAGATGCCACCCACACCACAGATGCCACCCATGCCACAGATGCCACCCACGCCTTACCTCGCTCAACTGCAGGCCATCGGTCTTGGGAGTGACACCCCATGTCATGGAGAAAGGGGCTCTCAACATCATGGGACTGAGTCAGCTCTCTGAGAGCTTCTTCCACACACCATCCCCTGTTATCCTCTCGGGGCCAGGCACCCCAATGGCACCTCAGACCAGCACTCCAGCAGCAGCCACCTCCACAGCACCTGGACCCTTCACCCCTGAGACTTTGGGCATGCCTCAGAGTGACTGAGAAGAGTGCCAGAGACTGGGTTGCTACCTGTTGACTTTATCTTTGCTTGGGACACTTTACTTGGGTCATTTTGCTTTTACAGTTTGTTATTAATAAAGTTTATCTTTGCTTCACACACTTGGTTCAGTTCTTTTAGTAAATAAAGTCTTGGTGGAAACTTTTAGAAATGGTTTAAGCCTTTGCATGCTTGTGGGATGGGTAAGGATAGCAGTGGGATGGGCAGGGATACCTGTGGGATGGGTAATAGCTGTAGGATGGGTAAGGATAGCAGTGGGATGGGCAGGAATACCTGTGGGATGACTAATAACTGTGGGATGGGTAAGGATAGCAGTGGGATGGGCAGGGATACCTATGGATTGGGTAATAACTGTGGGATGGGTAAGGATAGCAGTGGGATAGATAAACCTCCAGTGCAAGCATAGTGGGACTGTATGGTCCCCCCTCCCAGCTGCCACACCTATGGCCTTTTATTATCGATAATAATGTAATCATTCATCCACATGTCAACATATACACAACTCTTTATTAAATGCCCTGTTCATTGTAGGCCCACCCAACATACATGGCCCAACCTCATCCGTGTGATGAGACAGGCTGAAGGAAGCATCCATTAAGCATTTACCATCCTGTCTTGCCATTCCATTGCTCCAGCTGGGGAGTTGCACCAGTGTTTCAGGAGGTTGCGCTGCTTCTTCCCTTCACGTGAGGCTCTGTTGGGGCCTTGTACATCCTCAGTGTCTATCAGGTTTCGCCCTTGCCTCCATTCCCCAGTCTCCATGTCCCCATTGCCTTGTTGGTGGTCCACGAGCCTGTTCTGCAACACTGGGTAGCGGGTGCGCATGAGATTGTGCAGGATGCAGCAAGCTTCCATGATCCTCCTCACAGTCTCTGGGCAATGCTGCATGGTGGTGAGAAGTACCTGGAACCTGTTGGCCAGGATGCCAAAGGCGTTCTTCACCACCCGCCTTGCCCTGAGCAGCCTGTAGTTGAAGATCCTCTCTTCACGGGTGAGGCATCTGGAAGTGTAGGGCTTCATGAGGTAGGTTCTGAGGGAGAAGGCATTATCCCCCAAGATGAAGTAGGGCACATCTTGTGTGTTGTTGGGCAGGGAGCCTGGATCTGGGAAGCCCATGATGAGGTTGCGTTCCAGCTCCTCCTTGAGGTGACTGGTGTTGTATATCTGGGCATCTGAAGCTGACCCGTTGCCTGAAGCATCGATGTACATGAACTTGTAGTCAGCATCAACCATGGCAAAGAGGATGATGGTGAAGAAGCCCTTGTAGTTGTGATAAGTGGACCCTGAGTTGGCTGGAGCTTTGCAGGCCACGTGCTTCCTATCTATGGCTCCAACGGTGTGGGGGAAGTTCCACCTCTGATACCACTGCTCTGCAACTTTCTTCCAGCCTTCTTCAGTGGAGGGGTACTGGAGGAGCTCCTCCTTGTATTCTTCGATGATGGCCTGCACCACTTCTCTGACCACAATGCTGATGGTGTTGTGTGGCACCCTCCAGGCATACCGTATGCTCCTGTACGTGATCCTGGAGGCCAGGTGGCGCAGAGTCAGTGCCACCTTCAGCCCAGGGTCTAGGCTGGGCCGGAAGTTGGTTTTTGCCTTGGTCAACCTGGGTCTCAGCCACTCCACAACTTCATCAAACATGGCTGGCGGCATCCTCATGAAGTTCTGGAATGCACAAGGGTCTTCATTCCTCAGCTCCACCATCAGCTTGTTATACAGTCCATACTCGGCTCTTCTCGCGATCCATCTTCAGACCCAGACACCTCTTGGACGCCTCCTTTTCTTCCCATAGAACAGATGAAAGATCCTGGAGAGGGCTTCACACTGTTGTAGAACGATGGCGGCCAAAAGGAGTGTGTGACAATCCATGGTGGAGATGACTGGATGCTGTGGAAGAGCAAGAGACATATGAAGGCTGAAGAGGTCTGCACCGCAGGGCTGCTGGACTGAAAGTGAGATCCAGGTGATTTCTCCCCCTTTTTATAGGAAATATAGGTTTTCCGCTAGGTGTCCTTTTGCATCCTCTAGACATCCTCCAGACATCCTAAATATCCGAGATACGTCCCCTATGCAAATGTTTTTTCCGTTTTAATGCTTTATATGCGAGCTGCATCCGCTTTCATCCTTTCTACGTCCATGCTACTTACGCTACGTGTCCGTTCCACGTCAGTTTCACTTCCTCCCTGTGTCCGTTTTCCGCTGGAGCGGATGCAGATGCGAGTTACGTGGATGCGCAGCGGATGCCTAGCGGATATAGCGGATGCATAACGGATGACTACGGACGTATAACGGATGTTCCCTGTATGCATAGTGTATGTAGAACAGACGTGTTGGATACTTTTTCCGCTCAAAAAGTTTTGTGCAGCGCAAAACTTTTTGAGCGGATGAAATGTCAGTAGACGGATGCTGGACAGATGGAGAATATGAAAAACGTATGCAGTGAGTACAGAATGGATGCATCGCGTTAACCAACAGATGGCAAGTGTTTCTCTCCATTTTACATCCTCTTTCCATCCATTGGTGCTGTGTGACAGGGGCTTAACAGTGGAAATGTCTCAGTCATTGTGAAAACTGTTGTTTTTGGCAGGTAAGGCTGCCTGAAACTTCTACTGTAGCAGTCAAGTGGTTCTCTTTTTAATTTTTTTGTGGCATTTGTGAAACAGGATTGGCTTTGACAAAGCCTAGGGAAAGGCAGCACTTTGCTAAATGAACATGCAATTAAAAGAATTATTTTCTCTTGCTCTGAAAGTTGTATGCACTCACAAACTGTATGCACTCATCCATCCACCAAAGTGGCATGGAGAAAAAGAAAAACAATGGACAATTTATCCAAGAGTTGCCTTTATGTGGAATTAAGATCTAGGCTGAAATTGATCGTTCAGTGTTCCATTTCTTTTTCATTACTCTTGCAGGTTTCAAACAAAATCTAAAACAAATAGATTTTGTTGTCGACTTGGGGACCTGTAAGATGTTTTATCAGCAGGGTTATCAACTTCAGCTTTGACCAACATTTAGTCAGAAGGTGGTGCAGGCAAATGAGATATGATTATTTAACAAAAGGAGAGGTTTGAATTGAGTTGCTTAAAGTGTTAGACGAGCTGTAGTTCCACAGCTAAAACATGTCATGATAGGTGATTTATGTTTGTCATAAACAATGTCATCAAGTCATTGTTGTTTTTCAGTGACCATATGGATTTTCTCCATGGTGAATTGTCCCTTAACCTGTTTTTTCAGTACTTTCAGTACTGCTTTTAACATCACCATAACTAAGTCCATCAACCTTACTGTTGATCATCTTCCATAATGGAACTACAGTAGGGGTGCCTGTGGACTAGATCCGGTCCATGGAGTGCTTAGATCTGGCCCTCAGGGCCAGCCTGGAAACAGCAAAGGACCAGCCCATGGTGACTCTGCCAGTGAAAATGGAGCTCGGGGGGGAGGGGCATGTGGGCTAAATTTTTGCTGACAGAGGACTGCAGGAGGCCATTGTCGCCAAAAACGGGATGCAGGGGAGGGGTTGTACATGGCCACCTCAGGCTCCATTTTCACTGGTAGAGGACTATCTAAACAAACTAAAAACAAAACAAAAGGAGAAATGTTTCCCTTCTTGCATTTGAGCATCCAAGAAGGGGCAGGAAAAAAGAAAGGGAAAGAGGAAGGACAAAGAAAAAGATGGGAAGATGGGAAGGAAGGAAGGAAGGAAGAAAAAATAAGGAAAGGGGAAGGAAGAAGAAAGGAGAAGGAAAAGGGAAGGAAAAAGAAAAAAGGAAGGAAGGAAGGAGGGAGGGAGGGAGGGAAGGGGATTATAATGAGGGGGAGGGAGGCTCTCAGGAAGTCCTGCCTTAGCACTTGGCCATCTCAGGTGCTCCCAACACAAGTGATTTCAAGCTGGCCATGCCCACCCCTGGCCATGCCCAACTTCCTGCCCTCCAAGATCAAACACAACCCTGATGCGGCCCTCAATGAAATTGGGTTTTTCACACATCACCTGATCTAAAGCATGTCTACAAATATTCCCATAAGCATGGCAGGGAATGCTGATCCATTCCCACTCCCTTTGTAACATTTAACATTTTTAATAAAAAAAAATAGTATGGTGGATAGACCATTTTGGATTAGAAAATGATCCCCTGATGGTTTCTTTTTTACTTATCTGAAGTATTTTTATCCTTCTATGTAGCCCAAAACCTCTCAGAACAACCTATCTATCCCGTGTGAAAGGGGAAAAAAATGACCATTTCTGCCTGCCAACTTAAGAGAAAACAGAAGAGGAGGAAAGAGATGGGGATGGAAAAAAACAAAGTATGTGTGTTTAAAATGAAATATATAATTCAAGCAGTGATGGAAGGTTTAAAATAAAAATAAAAATAAGCTAGTGGAATTGCCCAGTTTAGGGCTATTCTCTCTGGGCTGCATAATCCACTCATCCACTAGGTGACAGCAGAAATACACAGACACACACCAAAACAAAAACAAAAAACCCTCGACTGGTGGCACCATCAATTGGCCATCTGGCTTTAAAAGGCCAGATTTGAAAACCTGAGCTCTGCTTCCCATCACACCTTAATTGCCACGTACTCATTGATGCATTCATCCTGGGGCTGGAACCATAGCATAATAAAGGTCCTGTTCAGGCTGTGCTCAAGGCAATCTTGACCCGCCCAGATCAAACACTATCAGGCACTTCCTGCTTTTCTTCATTTTTAAAACGTGGAAACAATTTAAAGAGCCCTCCCCTTATTCAAGGCATGATTGTCTTCAAGCTCTTTCCCTGCTTATAGGCAGCTCACTCGTCAGTAGAGACAAGATGTGGTTGAACCCAAATCCTTTTGCAGCTCTCTGTCAATATTGGGTTGCAAAGACACAGCGTACATATTCAATCTATTCAGTTTGTACAGACACACATAGGGGCTGACAAGAGCCAGATTCTTGGGCCAAGCCCTGTTACTTAAAGATAAGAATGTGCTGGATTCAATTTCCTTTTCTTGATGTCAGCCAGGAGCGCTTTCAGATCCTCTTCCTGGTTCCCAAAAATTCTGGAGAAAAACAGTTACATCTCACCATCTACAAGCTTACCACTTGCTATCACAAGTGAAGTTTTGGAACTGGGGTGAGAAGGGCTGAAGTTAGCAATGCCTTTCAAGGAAGGCTGGATGAATTTGCACAGTATATTCTGAGAGCCTCACTGAAGAACAGTTTTTTTAAAAAAGCATGCAATCAAAATAACATCAGTCAGAAATGAGGAGGAGAAGGAATGGGGGAGGGGGTTGGGGAGAGTAGAGACAGCATGCACTGAGTATTGAGACAGTCCAGCGCAGCTTTCCTATAGTGGGATGCATTCGGAGAGAAATAAATGAAATACTTTAAGTGTGCTGACAGGTGGTGGAACTAGCTGAAAGGTGCCTACTGTATGTCTGGAATCAGTCAGTGCTCCAAGTGCCTCTCTTTCAATCTGCTTCTGCCACCTCATCCCCATCAATGGGATGACATCACCCAATCACTCTTAGCATGGAGACATCACAGAAATCATCTCTCCTCAAAGAAGGCATGTCCATAAGGTGACCAATTTTTTTACAATGAGAAGGAGGACACAAATAAATGGGAGAAAAAAAACAAAGCCACTTGCACACAGTTCACTCTTGTGCATGGTACACTCTTGTATGCAGTGCAGTCTCTCAAAACAATTCTCCTGTGTGGAGTGCATGCGTCTCATAATCGCATCTTGCCGCACTGTACCGAGCCTTGACGAATCGTCATGTCAAATACAAACACATCACATCACACACAATCGATCGGCTCGGCATCGATCAAATACAGAGATTTATAGATTACTCTTCAAATATCAAAAAAGAGGACATGTAGGAGGACACTTTTTGAGGGAGGATAGAACTTACAAAAGGAGGACTGTCCTCCCTAAAGGAGAGATGGTTGGTCACCTTAATGTCCAACACACTAATCCAGGATACAGAGTGATACAGAAATAACCAGCCACCGCCGCTTTTCCTCTGAAGTAAAGGCAGGTTCTTTTCATGGGCCTCTATGCAAATTAACACATCCATGCTATACCCAGGGGTGGGCTTCAAAAATTTTAGCAAAGGGTTCTCTGCCCAGTTGCTGGGTAGGCATGGCCATGGTGGGCATGGCCTAGTCAGCCTCCTGCACCATGGTGGGGGGTGGCATTTTTTCCCTCTCTGGGCTCCAGAGGCTTTCTTTGAGCCTCCAGGAGGGTGAAAACAGCCTTCCCGGACCCCGGAGGCTCTCTGGAAGTCAGAAACAGGCCCATTTCTGGCCTTTCTGAACTTTCAGGCCTGTTTTTTGTCCTCCCCAAGCCTCTGTTTGCAGCCTGTATTTACCTGCATCCAAAACGGGTCACGTGGGGACTCCTAGGAGGAGCAGGGCGGGGTGGGCGGAGCCAGCCAGAAGTGGGATTTGGAGGTTCTCCAAACTGCACAGAATCTTAGCTAGAGGATCTCCCAAACCCCTCTGAACCCCCCCAGCAACCCACCCCTGGCTGTAGTGCATAGTTTCATGCATGCAGCCACTTGGTTGGGATCCAAAGAATGTCATCCTGTCACAAGAGAAGGCGTTTATCTTTGGTTTTGAAGGCAATAAGGTCAGTGGGATTGCAAGCCCTCAACGCTTGAAGAAAACGGAAATACACACCATCTTCGAATTATGACTACAATTGAGTCGAAAACTTCTGTTGCTAAAGGAGACAGTTAAGTGAATTTTGCCCCATTCTATAACCTTTCTTGCCACAGTTGTTAAGTAAATCATTGAAGTTGTTAACTTAGTAACATGGTTGTTAAGTGAATCCGGCTTCCCCGTTGACTTTGCTTGTCAGAAGGCCTCAAAAGGTGATCAAATGACCCCCAGGACACTGCAACCATCATAAGTATGAGTCAGTTGCCAAGCTTCTGAAGTTTGATCATGTGATGCAATGGTCATAATAAAAATGGTCGTAAGTCACATTTTCACTGTTGTTGTAACTTCAGCCACTAAATGAACCATTGTTAGTCGAGGACTAACTGTAGAGACAGCAATCATTCCTTTCTTGATAACAGCCATTCACAGAATAGAGTTGAACGAACACACATTTTGTTTGCACTTGCCAATTAATACCCTTTGCTCAAACACAAGAACATCTTGTCCTTTGTGAATAAGGTTAGCAAGTGACAGTCAATGAGGTTTTGAGTGTTTCCCTTCAATATTTTAGAATATTGCATTTTTTGAGTTTTATTTGTTTCCTTTTAAATAAGCTGCTAAGCCTCCCATTGGCCAAGTCTTTAAGTGGCACATATTAGAAGCCTATTACAACAAATCAGGCATATTACAACAGCAATAGCCATTGTGTTGTAGCTATTCCTAGAATAACTAAAAATATAGCAAAGTATTTTTTACAAGCCATTAGGTACAGCAGAGGTAAAGCCCCTGTCACACTGCACCAACAGATGCAAAGAGGATGTAAAACGGACAAAAAAGCTTGCCATCCGTTGGTTAACGCAATGTATCCGTTCTGTACTCACTGCCTCCGTTTTGCTTCCTCTCTATCCGTCCAGCATCCGTTTATTGACGTTTCATCCGCTCAGAAAATTTTGAGCTGCACAAAACTTTTGAGCAGAAAATGTATCCAATGCATCCGTTCTGCATCCGCTAGGCATCTGCTAGGCATCCGTTCTGCATCCATTACGCATCCGCTATATCCGCTAGGCATCCACTGGGCATCCGTGCAACTCACATCCACTCGGACGCAGGGAGGAAGCGGAATGGACGCGGAATGAATGCAGAAAGGATGCCTAGTGGATGCAGCACAGAAACAAAGCATTTAAAATGGAAAAAACATTTGCAGAGGGGACCTATCTCGGATATTAAGGATGTCTAGAGGATGCCTAGAGGATGCAAAGGGACACCTATACTGCCTATAAAAAGGGGGAGCAACTCACCTGGATCTCACTTTCAGAACAGCAGCCCAGCTGCAGACCTCTGCAGCCTTCATCTGCCTCTTCCTCTTCCACAGCATCCAGTCATGTCCACCATGGATCGTAACAAAGTCCTTTTGGCAGCCACCATCCTTCTGCAACAGTGCGAAGCCATCTACAGGCTCTGTGAACTCTACTACAGGAAGAAAAAGAGGCAGCCAAGAAGTGTCTGGGTACGAAGATGGTTCACCAGAAGAACAGAGGACGGACTGTACAACAAGCTGATGGTGGAGCTCAGGAACGAAGACACTCGGGCATTCCAGAACTTCATGAGGATGCCTCCAGCCATGTTTGACGAAGTTGTGCAGCGGCTGACACCCAGGTTGACCAAGCAGAGCACTAACTTCCGGTCCAGCCTGGAACCTGGGCTCAAGGTGGCACTCACTCTGCGCCACCTGGCCTCAGGGACCACCTACAGGAGCATGCAGTACGGCTGGAGGGTGCCACCTAACACCATCAGCATTGTGGTCAGAGAAGTGGTGCAGGCCATCATCGAAGAATACAAGGAGGAGCTCCTCCAGTGCCCCTCCACTGAAGAAGGATGGAAGAAAGTTGCAGAGCAGTGGTATCAGAGGTGGAACTTCCCATACCCCGTTGGAGCCATCGATGGCAAGCACCTGGCCTGCAAAGCGCCAGCCAAGTCAGGGTCCACTTATTTCAACTACAAGGGCTTCTTCAGCATCATCCTCTTCGCCATGGTCGAGGCTAACTACAAGTTCATGTACATCGATGCTTCAGGCAACGGGTCAGCTTCAGATGCCCAGGTATACAACGCAAGTGACCTCAAGGGTGGACTGGAATGCAACCTCATGGTGGGCTTCCCAGATCCAGACCCTCTGCCCAACGACATGGAAGATGTACCCTACTTCATCGTGGGGGATGATGCCTTCTCCCTCACAACCTACCTCATGAAGCCCTACACCTCCAAATACCTCACCCGTGAAGAGAGGATCTTCAACTACAGGCTGTCCAGGGCAAGGCGGGTGGTGGAGAACGCCTTTGGCATCCTGGCCAACAGGTTCCAGGTACTTCTCACCACCATGCAGCATTGCCCAGGGACCGTGAGGAGGATCATGGAAGCTTGCTGCATCCTGCACAATCTCATGCGCACCCGTTACCCAGTCTTGCAGAACAGGCTCGTGGACCTCCAGCAAGGCAATGGGGACATGGAGCCTGGGGAATGGAGGCAAGGGCAAAACCTGATAGACACTCAGGATGTGCAAGGCCCCAACAGAGCCTCACGTGAAGGGAAAAAGCAGCGCAACCTCCTGAAACACTGGTGCAACTCCCCAGCTGGAGCGGTGGAGTGGCAAGACAGGCTGATAGATGCTTAATGGATGCTTCCTTCAGCCTGTCTCATCACACTGATGAGATTGTGCCATGTATGTTGAGTGGCCCTACAATGATCAGGGCATTTAATAAAGAGTTGTGTTTGTGTTGACATGTGTGGATGATTATTACATTATTATTGATAATAAAGGGCAATAGGTGTGGCACTTGGGAGGGTGGACCATCCCATCCCACTATGCTTGCACTGGAGGTTTATATATCCCACAGCTATTACCCATCCCAAAGGTATCCCTGTCCATCCCACTGCTATCTCAACCCATCCCACAAGCATGCAAAGGCTTAAACCATTTCTAAAAGTTTCCACCAAGACTTTATTAAAAAAAAGAAATGAAGCAAGTGTGTGAATCAAAAATAGACTTTATTAACAACAAGCTATAAAACAAAAATGAGTCTCTGGCACTCCTCTTGGTCGCTCAGTCTCAGGGGTGAAGGGTGCAGGTGCTGTGGAGATGGCTGGTGCTGGAGTGCTTGTCATCAGCTCCTCCAGAAGCAGAAGCAGCAGAAGCCCCAGCCCCAGAAGAGTGAGCCCGTGCTGCAGAAGCCCCAGCAGAACCAGAGTGAGGGCCAGGGGGCGGGATGGTAGCCCTGTCCCTGTTGCAAGGGTTGGCAGCAGATGGCTGAGGCTTGCTGTGCTTCCGCATGGTTGTGGGGTTGCTGGCTGGCAGGGAGGCTGGCAGGAACCAAGGCTGGCAGGAAGGCTTGCAGGGAGGCAGGCACCAAGGCTTGCAGGGAGGCAGGCACCAAGGCTGGCAGGAAGGCTGGCAGGAAGGCAGGCACCAAGGCTGGCAGGCAGACATGAACCAAGGCTGGCAGGAAGGCTGGCAGGCAGGCAGGCAGCAAGGCTGGCAGGCAGACATGAACCAAGGCTGGCAGAAAGGCAGGCAGCAAGGCTGGCAGGCAGACTGGCTGGCAGCAAGGCTGGCAGTCAGGCAGGCAGCAAGGCTGGCAGGGAGGCTGGCAGAAAGGCTTGCAGGTAGGCTGGCAGCAAGGCTTGCAGCAAGGCTGGCAGCAAGGCTTGCAGCAAGGCTTGCAGGCAGGCATGCAGGCAGGGCAGGCAAGGCTGTCAATCCATCCGGCAGCAGGTCTTTCCTCTGAATGGTGACCTGCTTCCAAGCTGCTTCCCTTTATATCCGCGGGGCTTACGCAATGCATCCTCCCCGCATGTGCAATTAACGCTCGGCATCCGTTAGGCTTCCGCCCTGCATCCGCTTCATCCGCTGTGCATCCGCTGTATCAGTTCCGCATCCACTTTGCTGCGGCCCCCCGGAAGCCTAGCGGATGTGCCATCCGCTCCCATCCGCTTCCATCTGCTGGGCTTCTGTTCCGCATCGGCTTTCCATCTGCCCTGCGTCCTCCCCCCGTCCGTGTTATCCGCTCCAGTTATACAAATTTTTGCCCCTTTTGAGAGCGGATAACAACGGATGGAACATTTTGCTCGTCCGTTGTGTCCGTTTTGCATCCGTTGGGCAGTGTGACAGGGCCTTAATATTCAGCAGGTCGTGACCAGTTCTGGAGAATCGGTCGTGGAAATTTTGAGTAGTTCGGAAAACAAGCAAATACTACTTCTGACTGGCCCCACCCCCATCTATTCTCTGCCTGCTGAGTCCCTGCTGATTGGCTGGATCTTCTTTTATTGCCCTGCACAGGAGAACGGAGCTGGAAAGCAGGTTAGTGGGGTGGGGAGGGAATGGGGATTTTGCAGTATCCTTCCCCTGCCATGCCCAAGAAGCCACACCCACAGAACCGGTAGTAAAACCATAGATGGCAAAAGGAGAGCCTGTGTTTGCTTCTCTGGATCTGTCCTGTAGGAGGCATCACTTTGGTCTGATTGCTCTGTGTTTTTTAGGGAGAGTTGTTTTGTTTACTTGCTTGTTTGCTCTGTTTCCATGCTGTGAGTAGATATTGTAGTACTAACTTCAGGAGGCAGTTGATAAAGCAGATCATGACTTAATATTTGATAAGATTGAAAAATATGGGTTAGAGAGTGTATCATCACCAGATGGATTCATAACTGGCTGACCAACCAAGCTCCACATGTAGTCCCTAATGGAACTGTGTCTATATGGAGGGAAGTATGCAATGGGTACTCAAAGGCACTGATTTAGGCCCAGTCCTCTTCAATATTTTCATCAATTTTGATTTAGATGAGGGGGTAGAAGGTGAATTCACCATATTTGCAGACAACAGCAAACTGGTAGGAAGAACCAACAGTCCTGAAGATAGGCTCAAGATACTGAAAGATTTTGGCAGACATGAACATTGGGGCCTGTTAAGCCTGGGTTCCCCAACCAGGGTTAGGTAGACAAGCTAAACA
>BLBF01000004.1:16058987-16089128 GCA_015471245.1 Laticauda colubrina | reverse complement strand
TATTATTTCACCTAAACCAGTTAGGGTAAACAATGTTATCCCTAACAGGGCCTATTTAACAAAAATGAAATTCAGCAGTGAAAAAAGCTAGGTTCTACATTTAGGCAAGAAAAATCAAATGCACAGGTATATTATAGGTAGTACCTGGCTCAATAGTTGTAACTGCAAGGGTATCTTTCCCCTTCCATAGCCACCAAGCCACGCCCACAGAACCGGTAGTAAAAAAAATTTGAATCCCACCATTGGACTGGAGGCTAAAACATATGAAGAGCAGTTGTAGGAATTGGGTATGTCTAGTTTTATGAAAAGAAGGACCGAGGATGATTGATTGCAGGGTTCCAATATCTCAGGGTCCACTCCAAAACACCTGAAGGTAGGACAAGAAGCAATGGGTGGAAAGTAGTCAAAGAGAGAAGAAACCAAGAACTAAGAAGAAATTTCCCAACAGTTAGAACAATTAATCAGATGAACAACTTGCCTCCAGAAGCTGTGGGTGCTCCATTACTGGAGGTTTTAAAGAAGAGATTGGACAATCATTTATCTGAAATGGTATAGGGTTTGCTGCCTGAGTAGGAAGTTGGACTAGAAGCAGGGGTGAGATTCAAATTTTTTTAACAACCGATTCTGTGGGTGTGGCTTGGTGGGCATGGCTTATTGATCAAGTGACTGGGTGGGTGTAGGCAACTTGACATCATGCCACATCAAGGGGCGCTTCTCCTCACCTGGCTTCTCGTGACTGTGGGGATGCTGTAACGGTTGTTAGTGTGAAAAACGGTCATAAGTCACTTTTTTTCAGTGCCACTGTAACTTTGAATGGTCTCGAAATGAACTGTTGTAAGTCAAGGATTACCTGTACAAAAATACAAAAAGCTTTTTTGCTTGCAAAAAGCTGTTCTAAAAACCAGTCATTAGATTAAAAAGACCTGCAAGCTGGAGTTACAAATCAGGCAGGATGCCAGAGCACCTTGAGGAATTAAAATAGTTAAGATGCAATGATAACTATCAGTAGCCAACTCTTGCTCATAAAGTGAAACCCTTTAGCAGAGAGGTCATTTAAGCTCTCCAGAAAGAGCAGACCCAGGAGAAACAATCCTTAGATCAATTTGCACCTCTTAGAGAGACAGTGTTCTGACCCAACCCTGTAACCAGCAAGAAAATCTCAAACAAACGCAGCAACTCAAACCTTCTCAGCTTTAATCTACAAATAACTTCTTTGTAGATAAAAGATGGCTTGCAGCCAATTAGTCCAACCAGAAAAGCTGTGATAGAATTCTTCAGATAAGCCGGAGTCTCCACACATAATGCTGGATTCCTTCAAACATTTTTGCTTTCTGCAAAAGCAAAATCCTTTTGAAACCAGGCTTATATTCCCTGGAGGGAGGGACCATTACATTGCATCCTTACCCCCGAGTCGCTTGTGCTGCTCCAGCTGTTCTCTTCTACAAATCATCCTGCGCTCAGGTGCACTTGGCACAGGCTCCTCGGGAACCTCCTTATCACTGCTGCCAGCCCCCACAGTCCCTGAAGGCAGCAGTCCACTCCCTGATGGTCCTGGCCCCTCATCAGAGTCATCACTCTCCTCAGCCATCTGCACCTGCTGCCAGCTAACCACAACAGACGGGGAGGCTCCTCTGGAGGACAAAGGTTTGCCAGTCTACCTAGTCTCGTCTTCCTCCACTGGAGACAATGGATCCCCCCCAGCCCACCACAGGCACCCCCAACATGAGTGACGTTGAGCTGGCCATGCCTGTCCACCTAGTCCTATGAAGTCAAACACAACCCTGATGTGGGCCTCAATGAAAGCGAGTTTGACAGCCCCTGATTTATGTGTTGATTTTATGCCTAGCTCGATTCTTCCATTTTTATATGTCAAAGAGAGAAAGGAAAATGTCTCCATCATTATTACTACAGTCATTATAATTGCTCCAATTGACAAGATCTTTTAGGAGATCTTTCCAGACCTAGGTTTTAACAAAAGGTCATTGGAACCTTACTCACCTTGTGTAATATTTGCGTTTATTTTATTTACAGAGAAGCATGAAAACTCAAATTTACACACTGCAGGAGGCAGCCAAAGTTCACTGTTCCATCATCAGCACTTTAAGCTCAAACCTTACAACTTTTAATCAGCATTTGGAAGGTCTTTCTCTCAGTCTGAATCAAAACTGCCCAACATTAGTTTTTTTTATATATTTGGAACCTCCTGTAATAGGAACCTGACACAGCCAAGTATGCAGTCTATAATGGATTGAAAAATCTGACAGAACTAACATCATGCACCTCTACATGATCGTATAGATCTTTCTACTCCAAAGAGCACAATCTCCTACAGGGCTCTTTTTGTAAATGTCTTCAACTAGATGAGTTGATTAAAGTCTCTCCTGATTTAGAACTCTGATAAGACCAGTTCCTGATCACACAGAGGCTTGCTATAGATATTTAATCTAATGTTTTTAGAGGTTCCCTAAAAAGCCTTTCTATATAAGTGGTTGAGCACCCCTGGTTTCTTCCCACCTCTCCTGTTCCTTCTGGACTAAATGCAAGGGGTCACCTGGGAAAAACAACAAAGACAATACTGGTGTGCACAGTCTCTTCTTGGCATCGTTCCAGGCAAAGCTTAAACTGGCATAGAACTTAGAAACCCAACTCTCTTTTTTTTCCTAGTGTCACTTGTCACAAAAGGCTGACCTTCAAAAACAAAAGTGCCTGGGGTGACCTGCAGTCCAGCAGGTTTGACTAGTTTTAAGCCGTCATCTGAGACCATTCATTCCATCTTGTCTAATCCCCAGTCTTACAAAGAGTACATTCCAAGACACAGCCCGTGCACCGAAAGAAGATACCAAGTCTCAGAATAAATCCTGAATCCTGTATTAGCCCATTGTTTGCGACCTGAAATTAGCGAAGTCAAAGATTCTGAGAAAGAGTTATATTGTGCTCCTGGAAACTATTCCGCATCATATGACATTCAACGGCTTGGCAGCTGTAATCGTCAACCCCTTGGTCTTTGAATTTCACTGATGATTATGTGCCATCAGGTCATTTAAAATTTGTCTGCACAGACTTTGTCCATGAAAATCTAACACTGGATGTTAAGATTCTTCGAACAAGAAGTTCTTTGAAATATTTTGTGCACCAAATTGGAATCGGCATTTTCTTTACTGAGTTCCATCCTAAAAGCAGGTCCTCCTGCAAAGTTCAGAATTCACTCAAACAGTGATTTTTCCTGTGACACTCGGTGAAATTTGGACTTTGAAAAAAGAGGACAGAGAGAATATTGCTGCTTGAGAATGTTGGTATTCCAGAAGATGCCTGAGATTACCATAGATGCTGGGAAAATAGATAAATGGGTTTAAAAATGAACCAATCCACAGTTCTCATTTGAGACACAAATGGTCAAACTCAAATTATTATATTTTGGATACAGGATGCAAAGATTAGCTCTCTTGAAAAGTCCATTATGCTGGGAAAATGCCAAGAAAGAGAAGAAGTAGATGTCCAGCAGCAAAGTTGATGCGTAAATTACAGGTAGTCCTCAATTTACAACCACAATTGAGACCACAATTTCTGTTATTAAGTGAGACATTTGTTTGTAAGTTTTGTCTAGAGGTGGTATTCAGCAGGTTCTGACCAGTTCTGGAGAACCGGTAGTGGAAATTTTGAGCAGTTCGGAGAACCAGCAAATACCACCTCTGACTGGCCCCGACCCCATCTATTCTCTGCCTCCCGAGTCCCAGCTGATTAGCTAAGTCTTCTTTGGTTGCCCTGCATAGAAGAACGGAACTGGAAATCAGGTTAGTGGGGAGGGGAGGGAATGGAGATTTTACAGTAACCTTCCCCTGCCATGCCCACCAAGCCCACCACACCAAGCCATGCCCACCAAGCCACACCCACAGAACCAGTAGAAAAAAATTTGAATCCCACCACTGGTTTTGTCCCATTTGATGGCCTTTCTTGCCACAGTTGTTAAATGAATCACTGCAGCTGATAAGTTAGTAACCCAGTTATGAAGTGAAAATGGCTTCTCTGTTGACTTTGCCTGTCAGAAGGTCACAAAAGGGGGATTACGTGATCTTGGAACAAAGCAGCAGTCATAAATATGACCTGATCACGAAGCATCTGAATTTTGATCACATGATCATGGGGGACCCTGCAAAGGTCATAACTGTGAAAAATGGTCATAAGTCACTTTTTTGCACTGCTATTGTAACTATCAATGGTCACTAAATGAATCTGTTGTAAGTCGAGTGCTCCCTATACAGTGGGGATGGGTGAAAACCTGAAAGGCCAAGTCAGTGACAAATCATCTTGGATAAAAAATGTATTTATTTATATCCCCCCCTTTATTCCGATAAATAATTCAAGGTGGTGAGAATACCTGATACTCCATTCTCCTTCTATGTTCCCCATAACACCCCAGTGAGATGAGTTGGTCTGAGAGACCGTGACTAAGCCCAAAGTTGCCTTGTTGGCTTTCATGCTTAAGATGGGGCTAGAACTCACAGTTTCCTGGTTTTCAGTTTGGTGCCTTAACCACTAGACCAACTGGCTATCATTTGGAGTCCATACCAACTTGATAGTGCTAAATCACTATCCTTTAGTTGCAGCCTAATAAAAAAGCTTCAAGGAATGTTTTTCTCAATAGTTGTAGAAAACAAAACCAGGTGAAATGTGTACTGAAGTCTTCATGTTAACTATTCAGGGTAGAAATATGAACATCATTAAAAAGTGGCAATCTAACTACTTACAGGGCTATTTTAATGCATGGGTATGATGGGTACCCGTGGGCTCCATGAGCATAAAGGCCTCATACTAATCAATGTATGTTAACCCTTCAATGCACCTTGTATCATATAAATAAAGCAATTGTATGGCTTACTGAGTATTATTGTGATGACCCAGAGTATCTCAGAAATATAACAAAACCCAAAACGTAACTAAAAGTCCTTTAATGCCTTCAACTTGGCTTCGCTGTTTAATTGTTCACAGTAGAGGAGTAAACTATTTTCAAAATAACATTTCAAAGGAAAGAAACACAGTTCAAATTCAAAGAGCCGATAACGAAGCAAAAACCAAAAACAAACCGCACTGAATAAAGTTCCACGACAGACCAGGATAGATAACTACCAACTTCAGGAAGAAAACCAGGGACAGTCCATTGGAAGAACGCCAACCAAGATACACCTTCTTTAGGAATAAAACACTAATTTGTCTCCAGTGTCTGTTAGTACACAAGTCCAATCTTTTATGCAGATCTCACACCTGCAACCCATGAAGAAGGTCAAGGCCCTCTCCACCTGAGTAGACCACATTTTACCTTGATCCTCTCCTCCCTGCGTGCCCTAGGATGGATAGGGGATGGGCCTGGGTCTTCCTCTGACTGCTCAGTTGGCCTCTGCCCTTCCCCAGCCTCCTCCACAACCTCCGGAGTGAAAGTTGGCTGTGAAAGTTGGACCATAAGAGAGGCTGAGCGCCAAAGAATTGAGGCCTTTGAACTGTAGTGCTGGAGAATGCTCCTGTGAGTCCCTTGGACTGCAAGGCAATCAAACCAATCAATTCTAGAGGAGATCAACCCTCACTGCTCTTTAGAAAGCCAGATCCTGAAGATGAAACTCAAATACTTTGGCCACCTAATGTGAAGGAAAGACTCACTGGAGAAGAGCCTAATGCTGGGAACAATTGAGGGCAATAGAAGGAGATGACAGAGAATGAGGTGGTTGGATGGCATCACTGAAGTAGTAGGCATGAGCTTAAATGGACTCCGGAGGATGGTAGAGGTAAAGGCCTGCAGGAACATTGTCCATGGGGTCACAATGAGTTGAACACGATTTCACAACTGTCAACAAATTACCACCAAGACTACAGTAGAATTATTTGTTAGGGTAGGAGCTTAGATTCACTTACTTACTGTACTCAGCAAAATTTTCCAACATAACAAAACCAGCTTGCCTCATTTTAAATGAACACATACTGCTGTCAAAAGAGGGAAGAAGCTGTGAAGCTACTGCACCTCAAATTGAAAACTAACTGCTTTACTCTGTCTTCTGCAATAGGATTTGGCAACAGAGCCTTTGGGAAAATAAAAGTGGCCCTTGTGCCCACCAATCCCCACTGTTTCCAGGATCACTTTCCTGCAAAACTAATTGCTGATCCAAGATATAAACTCATTTAATTTTTTGATGGGCAGTATGGGATTTCTGAACTGTTCCCACAGTCACTGTTTAAGAATGAACAATATTAAAGCTGCAGTGTCACCTGAACTGTTGACTTCAGGAGAACATTTGGGAGCTGTACAAGAAAGACATGAATGGAAATTAGGACAGATGGAAGGTAGCAGTTATTTTTATTTTGCAACGCCAGTTGTTTGCACTGCACACTTAACCATGAATCACACTGGGTTTACATAAATTTAGCGGTCAATTAATTACACTATGTTTTCCTTCGCAACAGCTTTGCAACAGCTTTTTTCCAATCTGTTGGTCTCGAATCTCTAGGACAGAGGTCTCCAAACTCGGCAACTTTAAGACTTGTGGACTATAATTCTGGGAGTTGAACTCCACAAGTCTTAAAGTTGCCAAGTTTGGAGACCCCGCTCTAGGACTATAATTCTCAGAATTCTCAGGAAAGCTGGCTAATTCTAAGATCCAGTTTAAGGCTAGGTCACATCAGCTGACGGATGCAAAACGTTTGTAAAAAGGACACAGCAGACGATCAAATTTTCCATCCGTTGTTATCTGCTCTCAAAAGTGCCCCAAATTTGCATAAACAGAGCGGACAACAACGGAAAGGAACGGACATGGGGAGGATGTAGCGGGGATGTTAAGCGGATGCTCAATGGAAGCCTAGCAGATGGAAGTGGTTGGAAGCAGATGACACATCCGCAGGGCTTCCGGGGGAGAACACTGAAGCGGACGTGCAGTGGAAGGAGCGGATGCAGAGCGGATGCAGAGCGGATACAGCGGATGCATTATGGACGCCTAGCGGATGCCTAGCAGATGCCTAGCACATGCAAAGCATTCACTGCGCATGTGGGGAGGATGCATTGCATCAGCCCCGTGGATATAAAAGGATGCAGCTCGCAAGCAGGTCACCATTCAGAGGAAAGACCTGCTGCCAGACACATCTTCAGCCAACAACCATGGGGAAGAAGAGGAAGCCTGTGCCTACTCCTGCCAGCCCTGGCAAGAAGGACAGGACCACCATCCCACCCCCTGGCGCTGACTCTGCTTCTGCTGGGGCTTCTGCTGATGGTGCTGACTCTGCTGGTGCTGGTGCTTCTGCTGGTGCTGCCCCTAGTGCTGGTGCTTCTGCTGGTGCTGCTCCTGGTGCTGGTGCTTCTGCTGGTGCTGACTCTGCTGGTGCTGCTTCTGGTGCTGGTGCTTCTGCTGGTGCTGACTCTGCTGGTGCTGCTCCTGGTGCTGCTGGTGCTGCTGGTGCTGCTGGTCCTGCTGGTGCTGCTGCTGGTGGTGGTGTGATGGAACAGCCCCTAGAACCTCAAAGCCCTACTGATGAGGGTCCAGAAGGCCCTGCCAGAGGGAGGAAGAGGCATTCGCGAGAAAAGGGTGAGAGGAGACAGTACTCCATTGCAGAAGAACATGAGGAGGAGGTGCTCAAATGGCTGAGGAAGAACGAGTACCTCTGGAGGAAGGGACACAGGCTCTATCGAGACACCAAGCGGAAGCAAGGGGCTTGGAGAGAGAAGGCGGAAAGCCTGGGCTACACTTCGGATGTCCTCCTCGGGTGGTAGAGGCACATGCACACCTGGTACGAGAAGCTGCACCTGAAGAAGTCTGGACAGGCCACGGTAAAGCTCATCGACCGGGAGACCTACGTGATGGCCAAGTGCAGCTTCTTGGAGGGTGAGATCTGCCACCGAGGAGCAGCCCCTCTATCTAGCCTCACTCTCAGGCAGCCCACAGAGAGCCAGTCCTCTTCTGGCCAAGAGTCAGCTCCTGTGTCCAGGCAGGTATCTTTGGAGCGCCGCACGACGGAGAACCCCCCCGACAGCTGCACTCCCCGTGGCGGAGCACATGGAGGACCCCCTGACGCAGTGGGAGCAAGAAGAACCCGCTGCCACCAGAAACCAACCCACACCCACACCCAGCTCCACCTCCACAGAAAGCAGGCAGAGAGGCAGAGCGGAGGGACAGAGCCACACTGTCCTCTTGGAGATCAGGGACACAATCAAGAGCAGCGTAGATCTCCTCTCTCAGCTGGTACAGTCCGACATACCATCCTCTAACAGAAAGTCCTTCCTCACCTACATCAACCAGACCCTCATGGAAATGCCTGAATCCCAGTACCAGGTGATCAAGGAGAGGATCACAGGTCTTCTGCACCACCCTCCAGGCCCAGCTGAACCTGCTCTGACCCAGTCCAGGTCTGCTTCTCCACCCCAGGTGATATCACAGCCCTTCCAAGGCTTTCCACAGCCCCTCACCAACCAAGGCTACGGCTACCAGGAGTTCCAGCAGCACAGGCAGCCCTTCCCAGTCCAGGCACAGGTACATCGCACATTACAGGTGCCACAGATGCCACCGATACCACCGATGCCACAGGTGCCACCGATGCCACCGATACCACCGACGCCACAGATGCCACCGACACCTCACCTTGCTCACCTGCAGACCAGACAGCCCCACTACACTCCTCCTTCCTCCACCCCACAGCCAAGCCCGGCCTCAGAACATCTGTCATCAAACTTGGGACTGACACTCCATGTCATGGAGGAAGGGGTTCTCAACATCACGGGACTGAGCCAGCTCTCTGAGAGCTTCCTCCACACACCATCCCCTGTTGTCCTCTCGGGGCCAGGCACCCCAATGGCACCTCAGACCAGCACTCCAGCCACTGCCACCTCCACAGCACCTGGACCCTTCACCCCTGAGACCATGGGCACGCCTCAGAGTGACTGAGAAGAGTGCCAGAGACTGGGTTGCTACCTGTTGACTTTATCTTTGCTTGGGACACTTTACTTGGGTCATTTTGCTTTTACAGTTTGTTATTAATAAAGTTTATCTTTGCTTCACACATTTGGTTCATTTATTTTATTAAATAAAGTCTTGGTGGAATCTTTTAGAAATGGTTTAAGCATTTGCATGCTTGTGGGATGGGCAGGGATACCTTTGGGATGGGCAGGGATACCTTTGGGATGGGTAATAGCTGTGGGATGGGTAAGGATAGCAGTGGGATGGGCAGGGATACCTATGGAATGCGTAATAGCTGTGGGATGGGTAAGGATAGCAGTGGGATAGATAAACCTCCAGTGCAAGCATAGTGGGACTGTATGGTCCCCCCTCCCAGCTGCCACACCTATGGCCCTTTATTATCAATAACAATTTAATCATTGATCCACACATTTCAACAAAAACAAAACTCTTTATTAAATGCCCTATTCATTGTAAGGCCACTCAACATATATGGCACAATCTCATCAGTGTGATGAGACAGGCTAAAGGAAGCATCCATTAAGCATCTACCATCCTGTCTTGCCACTCCACTGCTCCAGCTGGGGAGTTGCACCAGTGTTTCAGGAGGTTGCGCTGCTTCTTCCCTTCACGTGAAGCTCTGTTGGGGCCTGGCATGTCCACAGTGTCTATCAGGTTTAGTCCTTGCCTCCATTCACCAGGCTCCATGTCCCCATTGCCTTGTTGGTGGTCCACGAGCCTGTTCTGCAACACTGGGTAGCGGGTGCGCATGAGATTGTGCAGGATGCAGCAAGCTTCCACGATGTTCCTCACGGTCTCTGGGTGATGCTGCATGGTGGTGAGAAATACCTGGAACCTGTTGGCCAGGATGCCAAAGGCGTTCTCCACCACCCGTCTTGCCCTGAGCAGCCTGTAGTTGAAGATCCTCTCTTCACAGGTGAGGCATCTTGAAGTGTAGGGCTTCATGAGGTAGGTTCTGTGGGAGAAGGCGTCATCCCCCACGATCAGGGCACATCTTGTGTGTTGTTGGGCAGGGGGTCTGGATCTGGGAAGCCCATGATGAGGTTGCATTCCAGCCCCTCCTTGAGGTCACTGGCGTTGTATACCTGGGCATCTGAAGCTGACCCATTGCCTGAAGCATCGATGAACATGAACTTATAGTCAGCATCAACCATGGCAAAGAGGATGATGCTGAAGAAGCCCTTGTAGTTGAAATAATTGGACCTTGAGTTGGCTGGAGCTTTGCAGGCCACGTGCTTCCCATCTATGGCTCCAACGGTGTGAGGGAAGTTCCACTTCTGATACCACTGCTCTGCAACTTTCTTCCAGCCTTCTTCAGTGGAGGGGCACTGGAGGAGCTTCTCCAGGTATTCTTTGATGATGGCCTGCACCACTTCTCTGACCACAATGTTGATGGTGTTGTGTGGCACTCTCCAGGCATACTGCATGTTCCTGTACATGGTCCCGGAGGCCAGGTGGCGCAGAGTCAGTGCCACCTTCAGCCCAGGGTCCAGGCTGGGCCAGAGGTTGGTGTTTGCCTTGGTCAACCTGGGTCTCAGCCGCTCCACAACTTCGTCAAACATGGCTGGTGGCATCCTCATGAAGTGCTGGAATGCACGAGTGTTTTCGTTCCTCAGCTCCACCATCAGCTTGTCATACAGTCCGTACTCCGCTCTTCTCGTGATCCATCTTCGGACCCACACACTTCTTGGATGCCTCCTTTTCCTTGCATTGAACAGGTGAAAGAGCCTGTAGAGGGCTTTGCACTGTTGTGGAATGATGGCGGCTACCAAAAGAAGTGTGCGATGATCCATGGTGTAGATGACTGGATGCTGTGGAAGAGCAAGAGCAAGGGCAAGGCTGAAGAGGTCTGCACACCAGGGCTGCTGGACTGAAAGTGAGATCCAGGTGATATCCTCCCCCTTTTTATAGGAAATATAGGTTTTCCGCTAGGTGTCCTTCCGCATCCTCTAGACATCCTCCAGACATCCTAAATATCCGAGATACGTCCCCTATACGAATGTTTTTTCCATTTTAATGCTTTATATGCAAGCTGCATCAGCTTACATCCTTTCTACATCCGTCCAACTAACGCTGTGTGTCCGTTCCGCATCCGTTTCACTTCCTCCCTGTGTCTGTTTTCCGCTGGAGCGGATTTGAGTTGCGCGAATGCGCAGCGGATGCCTAGCGGATATAGCGGATGCATAACGGATGACAATGGTCGTATAACGGATGTTCCCCGTATGCGTAGCAGATGTAGAACGGACGCGTTGGATACTTCATCCACTCAAAAAGTTTTGTGCAGCTCAAAACTTTTTGAGCGGATGAAATCTCAGTAGACGGATGCTGGACGGATAGAGAGTATGAAAAACGTATGCAGTGAGTACAGAACGGATGCATTGCATGGCAAACGTTTTTCTCCATTTTCCATCCTCTTTCCATCCTTTGGTGCAGTGTGACATGGGCTTTAAACTTTCAAAGGACCCCAGTTTAGCAATGGCTAAACTGGAGTAATCCTATTAGAGCAGGGGTGTCAAACTCATATAGTCACATCTGCATCACGTGAAGTATTGGGACTTTTCCCCCCTTCGCTAAACCAGGCACGGCATGGCTAGCACATGGCGCATCCAGCCTACAGGCTGGGAGTTTGACAGCCCTGTATTAGAGAAACCTAACAACAGTTAAAAGCTAAGTAAACATGAGTTTGTGGAGTCCAAACATATGAGTTTCCCAAACTGGCCTGAACAGTTAACCCACTGCTTTCTATGATTATAAAGTAATGTCTTTCACCTGATAGATTTTCCTAGGGACCCTTTTCCTAGGGACCTGCCAAGTTTTGACCTAACTCTATCCAAAGGAGCAATATATTTGACAAAAAAATGTATTGGCTTGAATTATGACTTTGAATTCTTTGACAGTTAGAGATCTAGGGAACTGACAAAAACGAAATCTCTTCCAAGAATGTCTTAAAGCTGGGCTCAAATTCTATCTGCCGCAATCAGGATCAAACTATATTCCAAAATCTAGAAGGTTCCTTATCACCTTTCATAGCATTGATAGTCATGTGTTTGATGTGCAGAAATAAGGCAAAAAGGGAGTTGGCTTGGTGGGCGTGGTAGGAGAAGGCTACTGCAAAATCCCATTCCCTCCCCACCCCACTAACCTGCTTTCCAGCTCCGTTCTCCTGTGCAGGGCAACAAAAGAAGACCCAGATGATCAGCTGGGACTCGGGAGGCAGAGAATAGATGGGGGAGGGGCCAATCAGAGGTGGTATTTGCCGATTCTCTGAACTACTAAAAATTTCCGCTACCAGTTCTCCAGAACTGGTCAGAACCTGCTGAATACCACCTCTGGGCCCCTCCTAAATCACAAGTTCATCTGGGACCTTTTTGTCTCCTTTATTCTGCCTGTCATGCCCTGTAAACAGCCAGTTTTCTTAACACCATTGAGATTTCACAAGTTTGTTCTTCTGAGTCACACAATATTAAAACACTGTGAAAGACCCTGTGCTGTGTTTAAGGTTGTTATGGAAACTAAAAGTGAATATTTAATCAAATAGTAAATGTGGTTTTGGGCAAGACTAACATTAAACAAAGAAAGGAAAATAAAGAAAGAACAATGTGATACTCTTTGTTCCTTGGGTAGTTATGTCTGGCATTTATTTCTTTTGGTATTCTAAACCAGGATGTATTTTCAGCCTTAGCTCAATTACCAATTATTCTCAAAAAAATAAAAATAAAAAGCAATTCAATGGCCAACACCGGTATTGAAGAAAATAATCAGTTGCCAGAATTCAGAACCATGAATGGATGCACCAATTGAGAGATAAGGCTTGTTCACCATTTAAGCTATAGTTGGTTTAACTCTGGTGTTACAAACTGGCTTTCCATAAAAGGCTGGCAGGAGAAGTAGGGGTAGTTTAAAGAAGTAGTTTCCTTTGGGCAGTCTTTGGCTATAAGAGAAAATAGAGAAGAACAGACTGAGCTGTCCTTGAAGGATGATACAGGAAATATTTCCTCTACCCAATGAGACATTGTCCTTGTTATTCTGGACACACTGAAATAAGAGAACAAATACTTATTTCTCCATTGCCTGTAATTACAGAGACATCCTTATTAGCTTCATGTCACTATTATTCCATAAATATCCAGGGCGCACAGGACAACTTTATATCCCTCTGCTGCTTTCAGATACCAGCCCTGCTACACCATACAGGGTTGCCAGGTTCTGCACAGCAGCAATTTAAATGCATCACAGATGATCCATGCCAGAAACCAGTTTTAACAAGCACTTAGTTTGTCATTCCACAGTGTTCAGTCTAATTTGCCATAATCCCCTATACCTATTTACTACTCTTACCTCTTTTTCGATTTTCTTTTAATTTTTAGATTTTAAAAAAGTGTGTGTGTCTGTGTGTGTGTCTTTTATCTTTTTTAATTCTTTGCTTACCACCTTCCTTTTATTATGCTGGTCTTTGTAATACTTGATTTGATTTGAAAATTTGTACAGTGTTGCAGCTGTTGGTATGTTCAGCATGCCAGGAATTCCATAGTTCAAGGGCACAACCAGATGCCACATTCCAGTGCAATCCGCCAGTCCTAGAGTCAGGGAAGAAAAGTGCACTTCCGTACGATTTACTGTCGTGATTAATAATGTCAAGCATTGTTCTGCTGCATTAACAAGGCCTATGTTATAAGGTGCAGCCCTTATAGGAATATTAATGGTGCATCTCCCTGCCTTCATTTTATTTCCCACTGAGTATCACCTGAAGCAGGAAAAACAACATATGGTTTCTCCACTTAATCAATAGTGAGGTGGAGCTGGCTTTGTTGTGGGTTGTGGCTCGAATACTGGAGGTTTTTAAAAAGAGATTGGACAACTATTGTTTGAAATGGTATGGATCTCCTGCTTGAGCAGGGGGGTGGACTAGAAGACCTCCAAGGTCCCTTATTCTGTTATGGTAGGAGCTTTTAGTGATAGATTTAGCTATCTCTCAAGTTGCCTGGGTAACAGGTTACAAGCCAGAAGTATTCCACATTTGGACCTTGTCAACTGGCTTATTCTTGACTATGGTTCTAGTATGAGCCACTGTGCTGCGGTGGTTAGAATGCAGTACTGCAGGCTACTTCTGTTGACTCCGGCTGCCTGAAATTTGGCAGTTCAAATCCCACCATGCTCAAGATTGACTCAGCCTTCCATCCTTCCGAGGTGGGTAAAATGAGGACCCAAATTGTTGGGGGTAATACAGTGATTCTGTAAATGCTTAAAGAGGGCTGTAAAGCACTGTGAAGTAGTATATAAGTCTAAATGCTATTGCTATTCATTCATAGCATCAAGAGAGCATTCAAAGCATCAACATCACTGTACAAAATGCCAGTTATGTGTTTGTTTTTTAATGCCAGTCTGGTGCTCTTTCAAAAACGCACTAAACCCATGTATATGAGGAGACTGTGAAAGATCTGACAAGTACTTCAGGAAACAATGGCCAGGCATAACATGGACAGTTGCTTCTGTGGAAGCCAGGTGTTAGCTATCTATCCTGCTATGTAAGCCAAAATGTGAAGACAGTGCCCAGCAAATAAACAGGCAAGGCAGTCTTAAAGTGCTCAATGATACCTGGCCAGACTCCACCCCTTGACTGCATCAGAAACCACATTGTTGATGTACACATTTTCTAGGGAATGTCCATGACCAAAAACTGGGTCCAGAGAAGGAGGGAAAACACTACATTAAAACTGAAGCAGCTAAAGAAAATCTGCTGCTTTTGCAGCCAGATGGGAGTGAGTGAAAGGCAATGCTATAAAGTCAAGAGTCAGGTTGTGTCTGGAATACACTACCTGATTCTGTGGTTTCTTCCACTAATCCCAAACACTTTAACCTCAGACTGTCTACTGTTGACCTCACCCCATTCCTAAGAGGTCTGTAAGGGAGCGTGCATAAATGCACCAACATGCCTACCGTTCCTCTCCTAATGTCCCCTTTTATTCGTATACATTTCATGTAATCATAATCATGTTTATATTTATACATGTTATCTAATCCATGCTTGATAAAATAAATAAATAATAATTAAAAAAAAAAACAAATGGGACTTAATCGATCTACTTTTATTGGACCAAAGTCAAAGCTTTATTTTTTAAAGGGTGAAATCAAATCCTATCTTTCAATCGTTAGAACATTAGGACAGGAAGAGTAAATGCAGGCCCCTCTCTTCCATTTGGTAAAATAAAGCAGCTGGTTTGGATACTGGACTGGATTGGCAATGAATTGAAATTAAACACACCTTCCCCACATACATCATCCACTGCCTTTCTATTCTGCCACTCAAAATAATCCCTTCATTGTACTTAAAGTATGCCTCTCCCAGAACATTTTTTTGGGGGGGTTCTATTAGCAAGCATCCCCAAACTTGGCAACTTTAAGACTTGTGGATTTAACTTCCAGAATAGTCCACAAGTCTTAAAGTTGCCAAGTTTGGAAACCTCTGCTATTAGTCCTGGTGCAAACATTGCTCCATGGGGAATGTTGGGAGTGAACATCCAATCAGCTGCCATAACCACCTCGCTATGCAGGTAGTCCTTGACTTACAACCACTTGTTCAGTGAGTCAGTGGGGAATCTACATTCCCTTAACAACCGTGTTGCTAACTTAACAACTGCAGTGATTCAGTTAACAATTGTGGTTTAGGAAGCTTGTAAAATGGGGCAAAACTCACTTAACAGGGAAAGCAGCCTTGTTCAGCAACAGAAATTTTGGGATCAACTGTGGTTATAAGTTGAGGACTACCTGCAGATAATTGCTCTAAGGATTATCTCAGAACTATAATACTAAGAAAGCTAGCTAACGGCTGGCCAAAAAAGTGAATAGTTCTGTCAGTCCCAGACTAAGAAGCCAAAGCCATAAACATCTAAACTTTATTTTATTAGATTGATTAGAGTAACAGAAACTTTTGCAAATCTGAATGTGTTTTCCTCCTCCCTCACTTTATCTGAAATAGGGTGTGGAGGGAGTATTGGAAGCATTTTCTCAAGTTTGTGTCTTGGAATGCACTTAAAGGCCCTGCCACACTGCCCAATGGATGCAAAACGTTTGTAAAAAGGACACAGCGGACGAGAAAAATGTTCCACCCGTTGTTATCCGCTCTCAAAAGGGGCAAAATTTGCATAACCAGAGCGGATAACACGGAAAGGAACGGATGGGGGGAGGACGCAGAGCGGATGGAAAGCGGATGCGGAACGGAAGCCTAGCGGATGGAAGCGGATGCAGAGCGGATGCAGAGCGGATGTGCAGAGGATGCATAGAGGATGCGTAGAGGATGCAGAGCGGATGCAGAGCAGATGCGCAACGGATGACGTGGATGCATAGCTGCATCCGCTTTCATCCTTTCTCCGTCTGTGCTACTAACGCTGCGCATCCGTTCCACTTCCTCCCTGCGTCCATTTACCGCTGGAACGGATTTGAGTTGCGCGGATGCGCAGCGGATGCCTAGCAGATATAGCAGATGCGTAACGGATGCAGAACGGATATCCCCCGTATGCCTAGCGGATGCAGAACAGACACATTGGATACATTTTCCGCTCAAAAGTTTTGAACAGCTCAAAACCCTCTGAGCGGATGAAACGTCAATAGACGGATGCTGGACGGATAGAGAGGAAGAAAAACGGAGGCAGTGAGTACAGAACGGAAGCATCGCGTTAACCAACGGATGGCAAGTGTTTTTCTCTGTTTTACATCCTCTTTCCATCCGTTGGTGCAGTGTGACAGGGGCTTAAGCTACACTTGTCTGATTGTTTTCTTGATAATAAATCTCCTTGCTGGTAAGAGAACTTCAAGGCCATTCTCTATGCTTTGTACAAATTCAGAGTGGGAGGGAATCAATGGAATTGTAGATCCTCCCCCTGCTTCAAGCACAGACCATCTCCTAGTTCAAGTGGCCACTTTTATTGAACTACTTCAAGAATTGACAATTCCTCCTCCTCCTCCTCCCCCTAAGCCTGCATTTCCTCACAACCCCAGATCCATCCTAAAAGGTTAGAGGCAGACAAGATTTGAAGGGGCAAAATGCTGCATAGTACGAAAAAATAGAAAATGGTATTTATACAATGATAGAAGTTTCTCTTAAAATTAAACCTATTACGCATAGAACTACATTCAGGGTTGACTTGTTTGTTCTCTGCTACATATCCATGTGACAAAACAAATTCAGAATCAAAACAGGCTTAGGAAAGTAGGATGCCATAAACTTTCAGTTTGACTGATTAAAATACACCTCAAGTGCTGCACCCAGCAAATGGGAAGTGTATTTCAAAGGTACTTTCTTGAAATGTTGCTGATGCAGAAATCAATGAGATTCCAAAGACCACTCATATCTAAGTGGCCAAGCAGCTCATGGAGACCTCATTTGATAAACTTAATAGGCCTTAATGATTTAGATAAAGATACTCTTTTCCTGGATGGCTTGCTAGGATATGTTTCTAGGCAGCAGGAGCCACATCAAGACTTAAAACTTATTCTCTGATCGATCAGGCCAAGAACAGTCTAACAGTAGTTGGCTTGAGGAATTTGGTTCTTAACAGATCAATTATTTCTAGTCCCAGCCACCTTGGGAAGTGTACTAGCACAGTTCACCTTGAATTCGAACTATTGGTGAGTTACATCATTGTAGATCCCATTCTGCTAGGGATCTTCAAGTATGAAACAATTGTTTAAGGGGTTTTGTTTCAAATTAATTAAGCAGGTATTATCAGCCCTTTTGTTGGTAATCTATAGTTTGTATCCTGAATTTGATCAACGGATTCTAATGAGCATTTGCATAACATGGGAGGCATACACATACTTGTTCTTTTTGTTGTTGTTTCTTCCATTCAATTGTGTCTAATTCTCAACAATTGACTGGACAAGACCCTACCTTTTTTGCTGTTGTTGTTTAAAGTAGTGGTTTGTTATTCCTTCCTTCCTAGGGATGAAAGAAAGTAACTGGCTCAAGGTCACTCAGCTGGCTTTGTGCCTAAGGCGGGACTAGAACCCATGATCCCTCAGTTTCTAATCTGAACACCAAACTGGCTCTCAAATGCCTACATGTAAGCTACTACAAACAAGCCTTAAATAACACATTTCAGCTTTCAAAAACATTTTCTAATCTAGCTTTTAGTGTACAAATAAAATTGGAGTTCCATTCATTAATAATTACTACAATCAACAGTTGTATAGTAACTTTTTTCTTCAATCCCACAAGAAGAATGCATAAAAGGAGGCATAATTTGCTATGAGGGGGAAAAAATGCCATAGTAGTTAGGAGGAAAAAGTTATGATAGCACGCCCCAGCCAGATATAGTATTACTTATCTAGAAATAGCACAGAGAAATGATTTTATGATGTTTGAGTATTTGCTTGTTTTTCTTTCCTTCTCAAACATAGCCTTTGGAATTGAAATATAACTTGAATTGCTCTTGGGCCAGAAGAGGAAGGCAGCATGAATATAAATAGGAGAAAAAAGCACGACAAAGAGCAAGGATAGGTCTTTTGATGTGAATTATCCATGTCATAAAGTACCGGCATGGCTGATTAAATGGTATTGACAATCTATAAATAACACTGCCTATGACAGAAGAGGTTAGAAAAAAAGTTCTTGGACTGCAATATTTTGGACCATGGGAATGGAAGAAGTAGCTTTTAGTCCCATGCTTTAGGGAAAAAAATGTTTAGCACACAGTTGTTTGATGTATTCAGAGACCTTATAGCACTAGTAAATATTTAATATAATATGAATGTTTTTGAGGATATCAGATGCATATGAGTTCCTGAAATAATAATACAAGGGGGACCTAAGTTAGTGCAGATTTGGGATTGTGACAGTTACATCAAAGATAAGTGAAACAACAGCCAATGCAATAGACATTTATCTTGCCAATGGCCATTCACAAAACTTTAGGCAAGTATATCTCAGACAGTACTCCGTTGAAGAGCAAGTAGCACAGAACACAGACTAACAAGTCTTCTGGTCCAGTGGTCTCCAACCTTTGTGGCTTGGTGGCCTCGCTGGCTGGGCAAGAAGGGAACTGGGCCACGTGAATGGCGGGACGGCACAAATGTGCACATACATGCACATCAACTTTCACAAGCGGCAGGCCAACATGCCTGTTGTGAGTGCCACTGATCCACTGCTCCTGATCCACTCATGTGGCCCAATTCCAAATAAGCCACGGCCTGGTAGTGGGCTGCGGTCTGGGGATTGGTGACCCCATTCTAGTCAACCCCCTGCTTGAGCAGGAAACCCCATACCAGGGGTGTCAAGCTCAAGGTTTGCAGGTCGGATGAGTCACATGCTGGCCACGCCCATGCCCGGTTTAGCGAAAAGGCAAAAAGTCCTGATACATCACATGACAAGGCTGTGGCAACATGAGTTTGACACCCTTGCCCTAAGTACATTCTGAACAAATGATTGCCCAATCTCTTCTTGAAAACTTCCAATGACGAAGCACTCGCTCCAGTGGTGGTATTCTACCGGTTCGGCCTGGTTCTGCTGAGCCAGTAGCGGTGATAAGCAGTGGAGACCAAACCACTTCTCTCCACTACTCTGCTGTTAGGCCCACCACCCACCTGGGTTCTCATACTCACTTTTATCCTCTGAATTTGAAGTGTAGCTACTTTGCGCAGCACAGCTAAGTGCTGCGCAGCAGCTGCTGAAGTGACCAGGAGAGTGCAGGCTTGCAGGAGGTGAGTTAGAATACCTCTGCGCCTGCGCAAAGGGCGCATTTGGCGCACACACACAAAGTGTGTGCATGCGCACCAAGTGCGCCCACCAAGCCACACCCACTGAAACCAGTGGTAAAAATATTTGAATCCCACCACTGACCCACTCATATTCATCCCTTACCTTCCTTCAGCATTACCCAATACCACTGAACATCTAAATTGCGTAAAACTTTCTTTTACATTGGAATCCTTCTTGTTAATCTCTTCTCCCTCACCTTATCCTCATAAGAAGAGCTGTATTGATATTGGTTTTTTAAAAACAAAAAATCAATAATAATCAATACCAATGATCATCTTGCGGTCAGGGAGAAGAGCAAACTAAGATGATTCAATTTTTTTCCCAATTGGTTTTTTAATAGCATCTTTCTAAGGAGGGATGTTGTTCTATTTTTAAAATTGTCCCGCTCTACATGGATGGTAGCATGTAGACAAGGGCATGGACCAGTGCCATCCTATGAGAGCAGGTAGATATACCTTGGCAATGCTAAAATGAATTTTTTATTTACTGCAAGAGCAAAAAATGATACCCAAGGGTTCAATTTACCCAGAGCAGGCTTCCCCAAATAAGACTGCAATCACACAGGATGAGAGATGGTTTAGTGTAGTGGTTAAGGAACCACACTAAAACCCCACAACCATGAGTCTTGCTTTAGCCACAAGGACATCTGCCTGATTTCTTAGGCCAGAAGTCTCCAAAATTGGCAATTTTAAGACTTGTGGACTTCAACTCCAGAATTCTCCAGCCAACATGGCTTGTGAAATCAAATCTTATTGTTACTGGGATTTCAGAGAGCTGGGAGTTGAAATCCACCAGTCTTAAAGTTGCCAAGTTTGGAGACCCCTGTCTTAAGAAAAGTCACTTCTTCTCAGATCTTGGAAAGAGGCAATGGCAAATCACTTTTGGAGGAAAAAAAAACTTGTCAAGAAAACTGCAAGGACTTTTTCCAGTCACTCAAGAATCAAACACTGACTTGAAGGCACGCACTATGTACAAAGTAGGGTGGGAGCATGATGCAGAATTCACATGTGCGTGTGTGCGCACGCGCATATGTGTTTCCCTTCAGAAACAGTTTGCCATCAGGTGAGTGAACCAAAGAAAAGAAGAGAGTTGATGAACTGAGGAACAATGAACAGAAATTCACAGATAATGTAACGATGACTGGGCCTTCCCCTGCCTTCGCCTCTTCTGACCTCGAGCCGTGCTTTGATACGGTAGCAGCGCTGAGGCTTTATTTATTTATTCATTTGTTTGTTGTTTATTTGTCAAGCAATTATAAGATAACAGGTATAAGTATAAACATAGTTATGGATACATGAAATGGATACATATAAGAAAAATAAAAAAGAAACAATAGAACAGGGACAGTGGGCACATTGGTGTGCTTATGCATGCCCCCTACAGACCTCTTAGGAAAGGGGTGAGGTCAATAGTAGACCATCTGAGATTAAAGTTTTTGGGGTTTGGAGAAGAAACCACAGAGTCAGGTAGAGTATTCCAGACATCGATCACTCTGTTGCTGAAGTCGTATTTCCTGCAATCAAGTTTGGTGCAATTAACCTTGAGTTTGTATCTATTGTGTGCTCTTGTGTTGTTATGGTTGAAGCTGAAGTATTCATTGACAGGGAGAACATTGCAATGTATAATTTTACATACTGTACTTAGATTGGACCAAAAGCAGCATAGTTCTAGATTTTCTAGGTTTAGAATTTCAAGTCTGGTGGCATAAGGTATTCTGCAACGAGTAGATGAGTGGAGAACTCTTCTTGTAGAATATTCTGGACTTTCTCAACTGTGTTAATATCAGATACGTAATGCGGGTTCCAGACTGATGAGCTGTATTCAAGTATAGGTGTAGCAAATGTTTTGTATGCTCTCATTAGTTGTATGATATTACCAGAGAAAAAGCTATGTAAGATTAGGTTAACAATTCTTAACGCCTTTTTGGCTATGTAGTTATCGTGGGCTCTAGCACTCTGGTCATTTGAGATGAGTACTCCAAAATCCTTGACAGAGTTTGGATCATCAACAAGGTCTTGACTATTCAGCCTGCATTTTATTTTCTCATTTTTTTGCCAATATGTAGGACAGAGCATTTATTTGTTGAGATTTGAAGTTGCCATTTGTTTGACCATTCTGATACATAGTCAAGGTCTTTTTGAAGGGTAGTAGTAGTATTGTCTGTGGTGTTGAATAGCTTTACATCATCAGCGAAGAGAACACAGTTGCTCTTAATGTGATCACAGAGGTCATTTATGTAGAGTATGAAGAGAGTTGGTCCTAGAACAATGCCCTGGGGGACATCATTGTTAACAGGTACAGAACTTGATAGGCTTCAATGGGTTAAAATAGGCAGACCTCATCCAAGAAGTGACAGGCAACGCAAATAATATATGTCTCTAGGAAAACACCCAGTTTAGGCTAAGCGATCCATTCCAAACCTGCTTCTAACACCAAGTTACCCAAGCGGCCAGCTTTTCCTCTCTTCGCCCTGGCCAAGAGATCCCAATGATTAACGAGGAGAAAGTTTTCAAAAATTTCCGAGTTTGCTTGCTTGCTTCCTCCTTCTCTCCGGCCTGGGGAATCGCAAGATTACCTCTTAGGGTGAGAGTGGGAGAGGAAGGGTGAGTAAACAAGAAATACCGAGGAGAAACTTTCTCTTTTTTTTAAATTACTCTTTCCTCCCTGCTCCAGGCAGTTGTGAGCTTAAGGAGAAATGTCCTGATAGTTAGAACAATTCATCAGTGGAACAACATGCCTCCAGAAATTGTGAATGCATCAACACTGGAAGTTTTAAAGAAGAGATTGGATAACCATTTGTCTGGTTCTAGGTATAATATGGTATAAAATGGTATAGGTTTTCTGCCTAAACATGGGGTTGGAGTAGAAGACCTCCAAGGTCCCTACCAATTCTGTTATCCTATCCTATCCTAGCTTGGTGTATGTGACGACACTTGGTGCAAAAGCTCAGCTTCTGAGCAAGTACCAGCTAAAGAATTTTGCAATCCCCAAAGAAATAGCATAATGGTTTCCACACAGTCGCGCTCTCTGATTATGTTGAATTCTAACTCCCTAACCCCGCAAGCAATTTGAGAGAGAATGGGAGAGAGATTTCCCCTAGAAAAGAGAAGTTGCTTGTATGGGATTTTGCTTCTGAATTTTGGCTCAATCTGTGGCTGTTAGAGTTTATGAATTGAGAGAATGTGCACCTGCTTGTAATCAGTATTCACAAGCATCAGTAAGTAGTGAGAGCATTTTTCTTAGGTAAGTGAGGGAAAGTTATCAGGATTCCCTCTGAATTAGCAGTGCAATTCGAGGATTTTTTTTTTTTAATTGAAAACTGTCTGCAAGGGATGTCAAAAAAAGTCAAGATGGTGGCCATTGCAGCACAATTGATGCCTCGATTCTTTTTAATCTGCATTCTAATATGCTTGCTAAAAGTGAGCTAGTATTTATAGTAAGGCTTGTTTAGCAATATGGGGTCTGAACTGAATATGCTACCAAATGCATGTAGACCATTCCTTTGGTTAGTTTTAAGCCACCCAGGGTCTGCATGTGAATTGGTTCTATATGAATAAATGCGACAGGTTAAGATACTTACTAATAAGTGGTTTCTGTTATTTGCTTCATTACCAACATTACTGAGTTTCATGAATTATTAAAAAATCAAAAAAAAATTACTAAGGAAATCTCACATATCCAATAAGAAAAGCTGAAGGCAAATTACAGTGTTTATGCTAAGTATGATCTGCATAATGTCTGTTTTATAAGTAGATCTGTTAGTCTGCTTTTTGGTCCTGTGATTGTACTAACTGGAAGTGAAGAATGTATGAAAGCCATTGAGATGCTCTCCATTCATCCAGCAACTTTCATAGTCTCTGAAAATTTAACAGGATTTTCCAGAAATGTTTGTACATCACATGGGTTAGTCGTTTTGACTGCAGTTTATAAAGAAAACTAAGATTCTATGGCTTATGTTTCACATTACATTGTACAACTTTTCTGCCTGTCCTAAATGTTAGTCCTAGAACGTAAAACTAAGCAGCAATGGCAGATGAATGAATTTCTATCAAAAAAATAGAATAGAATTCTTTAGAATAGAATTCTTTATTGGCTAAGTGTGTTTGGACACACAAGGAATTTGTCTTGGTGCAAATGCACTCAGTGTACATAAAAGAAAAGATACATTTATCAAGAGTCAAGAATCATAAGGTACAACACTTAATGATAGGGTACAATAAGCAATCAAATTATACTCGGAAACAGTCAATATAAAGCATAAGGATACAAGCGACAAAGTTACAGTCATACAGTCAACAAGTGGAAGGGGATGGGTGATAAAGAGTGATGAGAAGATTAATAGTAACAGTGCAGACTTTGTAAATAGTTGGACAGTGTTGAGGGAATTATTTGTTTAGCAGAGTGATGGCATTTGGAAAAAAACTGTCCTTGTGTCTAGTTGTTCTTGTGCAGTGCTCTATAGTGTCGTTTTGAGGGAAGTTGAAACAGTTTATGTCCAGGATGTGAGGGGTCTGTAAATATTTTCACAGCCCTCTTTTTGACTCGTGCAGAATACAGGTCCTCAGTGGAAGGCAGGTTGGTAGTCATTATTTTTTCTGCAGTCCTAATTATCCATTAAAATCTGTGTCTATCCTGTTGGATTGCAGAACCAAACCAGACAGTTATAGAGATGCAGATAACATACTTCAAAAATTCCTCTATAGAACTGGATCAGCAGCTCCTTGGGCAGTTTGAGCTTTCTGAGTTGGCTTTCTGAGTTATCAAGAATTATTTGCCTGAGACAGACATCTCATTAGAACAGTTAAATTAACTTTATGATCTCTTAATGACAAATGGCCTGACTACTCCAAGTCAGAGTTGGAAGGTAGTTTGTATTGTATGCATTTTTTCCCTTGTAGCATTTGCTCTGGAGACTGCAGTTTCAGGAACCCTTATTTATCACTGTTACACTATGGTTAAGGAGGGGCAAGGATAAATTTGTACATGAAATATCATCTGAAGACCATCAACCTGAATCTACCTAGAGCAGTTTGCGGGCAACTAATGACATATTAATTGTGCAGCTGATGCAGATTAATATATCAGGGAGGGACAATCTCTTAAATCAGCAATTTGGTCTTGGAACTGATCCAATTCTACCACCTGCTTTTGATGATTGTGCTGCATCTAAGCATAATTACAAGGAAGTATTAAAGACTGTACATTCAGTGACCCTCAGAAGCTGTTTAAGGCATGAATTTTCCATTTCAAGACTCTTTCTTGAACTAGCTCTCTCAGTTTCAGGATTTCTTCGGGACTCCCTTAATACTAAGTAAGAGCTGGTTTGGTGTGGTGGTTAGGGTGCTGGCCTAGAAACCAGGAGACTGTGAGTTCTAGTCCCATACAGCTGGTTGGGTGACCTTGGGCCTGTGACTTTTCTCAACCAAACCCATTTACAGGGTTGATGTCATTGAAGGGAAAATAAGAAGAGGAATATTATGTATGTTCACCACCTTGAGTTATTTAAAAATAATAAAGGCAGATTTTTTTAAGACCCTGAGCATCAGAATAGCATTCTCTTGCTGTTATTTTGAGGAAAACATTCCTTTGGAACCTGTATACATTTTTTATGCTCCCACCAGAGTTTGGGGATTCAATTTTTTTTTTACTACCAGTTCTGTGAGTGGGGCTTGGTGGGTGTGGTGTGGCTTGGTAGGCGTGGCAGGGGAAGGATGCCCTAAGATCTCCATTCCCACCCCACATCAGGGGGAGAATACAGCAAAATCTCCATTTCCACTCCATTCCAGGGGAAGGATACTGTAAAATCCCTATTCTCTCCTCACTCCACTAACCTGCTTTCCAGCTCTATTTTCCTGTGCAGGGCAACCAAAGAAGACCCAGCCGAACAGCTGAGACTTGGGAGGCAGTGCCAGTCAGAAGTGGTATTTGCTAGCTCTCCAAACTTCTCAAAATTTCCACTACCAGTTCTCCAGAACTGGTCAGAACCTGCTGAATACTACCTCTGACCCACCATAATATCCTTAGTCCAGGAGTGTCAAACTTGCAGCCTGAAGGCCAGATGCGTCACGTGCTGGCCACACACCCCCATTTTAGTGAAGGAGAAAAAAGTTGTGATATGCCACAGGACGACAACGTACCATTGCGAGTTTGACACCCCTGCTCAAGTCCGGAAAGAAGATTCAGACCACTGTATTAATAAGACTCTTTAATCCCTGATCAGACCACATGATCCTTGTCAATATTTCTCTTAGGTCCTCATCTTACAAGATGGCTCGGATGTAAGGCCATCCTGAAATGAATAGGCAGAGGTTATTAGGGCTCTTAAATTCTTATGGAAAAGTTCCTCTCCATTTTGTTTATTTTTATTTCTGTTTGGATTCCTGGCAACTACTTAAGACAAAGTCTTCCAGTTTTATTGGCAAGATTTTTGGAAGTGGTTTGCACTTCCCTTCTTCCTAGGGTTGAGAAGAGTGACCAACTCAAGGTCACCCAGGTAGCTTAATACCTTTCCCCTCCACTCCAAATTAGTTCTCATTCATCTCTATTATAAAAACTTTACTAGGTTGAAATGCAGATGTGGCTCATTCTAAAATGGTATGATTAGAACAGTTGCTATAATTAATAATTCCCTCAACACTGTCCAACTATTTACAAAGTCTGCACTACTACTATTAATCTTCTTGTCACTCCTTATTGCCCAACCCCTCCCACTTGTGACTGTATGACTGTACCTTTGTCACTTATATCCTTACGATTTATACTGACTATTTCCTTGAATAATTTATTGCTTATTGTACCCTATGAGTATCATTAAGTGTTGTACCTTATGATTCTTGATGAATGCATCTTTTCTTTTATGTACATGGAGAATTTATGCACCAAAGACAAATTCCTTGTGTGTCCAATCACACTTGGCCAATAAAGAATTCTATTCTATTCTAGTAAAGAATGGTGGCGCTATCAGAAGACACCCAGAGAACATGAAAAGAGAACTTGCAAAGGCAACTTAAAGATACCACTAGACTTAATGACTGTGGCTTTAATGGATTAAATATGCAAACATTTGAAAATGACTTTCAGGTAATTGGAATAATAGCCTGTTACCTGAAAGTCATTTTCAGAAGTTCTGAACCAGGTATCCTTCTGTTTTAAAGTGTGCATACCACGGTTGAACACACATCCCAACTTTGCAGCAGTAAGCACTGTCCGCACCAACTTTGTTACATATCCAGCAGAAGAATGCATTTTTATACTTCCACATATTTTCATTGGCTAGGTTTTAAATGTTCTCGCTATTCTTCCAAATGTTATTTGCTACTTTGAAATTTCTTTGCTGCTTGTAATGCTGCTGCCGTTCTTCTTTTATTATTTTGCCATGTTAGTTCCTTGAGATGCTGTTGTTCCATTGTTTTCCAAATAATGTTCCATTATTTTGCCATTTTTTTAAAAAAAGTATATTTATTGAAGAATCTCAAGTAAACAAACCAAAGGGAAAAAGGGAAGGGGGGACAAAAAGTGCAAGAAAAGAAAAATAAAACCAAAGAGGCATATCGATGTTTTCCAAGCTTCTTTTTCACAGAGAATTGCATTCTTATTGCCTCCTCCCTCTTAAGTACCCCTTCATTTAGTCCTCATCTTTCTTAGTTTTCAAATCCATAAATCAGTTCATTTTTTTCTTCCTTCAGCAAAAAGCCTGTATAGTGTATAAGGCTTTTAAAGACGGTATTTCTTGTTTGTTCTCTGACCAAATAATGTAAGTTGGTTTTGACTTTTCTGAAATTTCTGACATTTTCACAATCCATTATTCCACTGTGGGAATTTCATTATTCTTCTTCCATCTATTATTTTACCAATTTAGGGTAATGCATCTGAGGCACTGTTTACTCTTTACTTTTTCTGATTACTGTATTGCAGGCCACCTGGCAAACTTGGTCTTTAAAAGTGTCATAAAATTAAAACAAACACAAATAGTTTTTTTTTTCTTTGTTCAGAGATGATTCATTTCACCGCATATTCTTATAAGAAAGGTATATGTTGCAGATGATGGAATATATTCTCAAAATATATTATAAAGTCATGAAGAATTATTGATAAAGAAGTGTTTGAATCTAATCAAGCTGACTTGAATTGATAGATGTTGCAATTCTAAACACTTTCCCTGCCAAATAACATGCATTGAGAATTTAAAGAGGGCATTCCCCTAAAACACACTACTGGGACTATTTCAACACTTAAGATCATTTTATCTGTCCATTCTCAGAAGTACTTTCCATAATCCTAAAGGGGCTTTGTCATGGCCCAGTTGGAATCTGATTCCGAGGGAGAGGTGGAACAGCTGACGGGGAGTGGGAGTGTAGCTCGGGTGGTTGTGGAGGAAACTGGGGAAGGGCACAGGCTGGCTGGGCATTCAGAGGAAGACCCAGGTCCACCCCCTCTTCATCCTAGGGCACATAGGGAGGAATGGATAAGGGAGCCATGCCTAAAGAACTGGTAGTAAAAAAATTTGAATCCCATCACTGGACTGCAATGATTCACTTTACAACCGTGGCCAGAAAGGGAACAGAAAATGGGACCAAAAACTCACTCAAGAAATGTGAATTGTGCAGAAATGTTGGTCTCCAATGGTGGTTGTTAAGCCCAAGGATTATCTGTGCATGCAAAATCTGCTCCTAGTCTTTTTGATGTAAGCATCAGATATTTTTATTGACCTGGTCCCAGGCTGGAAGCATTTGGGCCAGTGGTGGGATTCAAAAAGTTTTTACTATGGTTCTGTGGGCAGTGGCTTGATGGACGTAGTTTGGTGGGCGCGGCAGGGGAAAGTTACTGCAAAATCCCATTCCCTCCCCACCCCACTAACCTGCTTTCCAGCTCCTTTCTCCTGTGCAGGGCAACAAAAGAAGACCCAGCAGATCAGCTGAGACTCAGGAGGCAGAGAAGAGATGGGGAGCAGGGCCAGTCAGAGGTGGGATTTGCTGGTTCTCCAAACTACTCAACATTTCCGCTACCGGTTCTCCAGAACTGGTCAGAACGTCTGATTTGGGCCTTATATTCTCGAAAGCACCACGGGTCTGCAAATGGTCTTTTCCTACTTCCAGTGCCAAGAACCTGGCTTGGAGGAAACCGTCACGTCAGCGGTCAGTGTCAATGCTTAAAAGCGCTTTCCCCCCAAAAAAGCTCTTTGCGTCTCCATCTGAAATATACACAAGCCTCGGCTGACATCCTGTTGCTGCCCAAAAGGACCCGGCAAATGAGTCAGATTTTTTTTTTACCCCCTTCCCCCCCCCCCTCGGTGACTTTTCCAAAGGGGCCGGGCTTAAAATGTGGGGCATGGAATTCAGGTGCCAAGAGAGCGAGCGAGAGAGCCAAGAGTTGCCCGGTTCCTTCAGCCGGCAGGAGAAGGAAAAGCTCAGCTCCGCGCCATGGAAAGCCACGAGCAGCACCGGCGGACGCCTCAAAGCCCTCGCGGTCCCCACGTAAGGCAGATCTTTAAGGGGAGAGGGAGAGAAGGGGAGAGCCTTTTGTCTCGGAAACTGCGGGCGGGGGACAGGGTGGCTGGGTGAGCTGAACGAGAGCCCGAGCGAAGGCAACCGGGGGAAGGCAGGCAGGCGTCGCCACGGATGGGCTCTCGTTGCGCGGGGTGGCTTTGCTCGTCTCGAGTCTCTCCGCTACGGGGGTGGGTGGCAGGGAAACCACCGGTCCTTAACTCTCTATCTACCCACCCCGATCCAGTTAAGGAATACGGGGAGGGAGGAGCTTTCCTTTCTTACTCTTTCGAATTGCCTGGAGTTGCAAAAAACCAAACCCACGGAGGTCAGTTTTCCTTCCGCACCACCAGGGAAGGGAGCAACGGGATGCCCGAGAGCGAAGGAGCGGCGTCGCTCCACAGCCAGCCGGTGTCTTGCTTTGGAGAAATGCAAAGCTGGAAGGAGGAAGCTCGTGCCCATCCTTAGGCGAGGCGGCTCCTCTGACGGGATTCCCACCCACCCACGGGGGGGGGGGGAAGAGAGAGAGAGAAAGAGAGAGAATTGCTTTCTGGATCTGATCAGCAGCCTTCGCATCTTGGATGGGCGAGGGCAGAGGTGAAGGGCAGGGAGGCCGGCAGGGTTGAACGCGAAGGGAAGGCAACCTCTGGCAGTTGCCTGATAAAAGTTCAAGGGTGCTGCTGCTTATCTCCGGATCCCCGCGACTTCCAGCCAGGCGTTTGTCCTCCCCACGTGCTTTTTACTCCGGTGTCGCCACGGCTCCGCTAGTTTTCCTTGGCGATCCTAGCCTCTCCTCCGGTCCATCTCTCTCATGTCTAGGGCTGAACTGGAAAGATTGACGGTGCTCTCTAATGGAAGGAAGGAAGGAAGGAAGGAAGGAAGGAAGGAAGGAAGGAAGGAAGGAAGGAAGGAAGGAAGGAAGGAAGGAAGGAAGGAAGGAAGGAAGGAAGGAAGGAAGGAA
>BLBF01000004.1:16006839-16052247 GCA_015471245.1 Laticauda colubrina | reverse complement strand
TTAAACTGACTTTGCAGCCTCTGGGCCCATAACCAGTGTTAAGCCTGGGTTCCCCAACCAGGGTTAGGTAGACAAGCTAAACAGAATGTGCAGCGTTAGTCAGATAGGCACACAGATAAATGAGTGAGCTAAGCTTGTATGTTTATTAAAAATAAAAATAACAGATACGCTTGTGCTATCAAGAATATATTTTATTCCAGTATAAGTTTATGGCATAGTCAAATAACAGTCCAATATTCATTTACCATGTAGTCAGTCCATTCAGGGATATTCAGTTAGCAAAGTCCATGTAGAATATCCGATGTCAGTTCACTTACAAAATCAGTCCTTTGTTGTCTCTCCCGTTCGAGCAATGCAGTCTTGATTCCAAGCAGTAATCAGGGATCATCAAAGCCAGAGAGAGAGAGTGAGCCGTAGTCTTGCTACTTTTATATTGTTTTCATAGCCACTCCTTTAATTGCTATTTCCACAGTTAAAGCTGCATACACTCTAACATACACTAACTATGATTCATAGTTATTATTTCACCTAAACCAGTTAGGGTGAACAATGTTATCCCTAACATTTTGCATCCGTCGGCCAGTGTGACAGGGCCTTTAACAACAGCTGTCTTTGTTTCAGTTGTAGGTATCAAATTTTTCCCCTGGTATTTTAACACAGATACAAACTAAAGGCAAAGTTATAATGAAAATTGGCAATTCTTGCTGTAGGACAACTATATCACATGTGGCAATAAGAACAAAATGTTGTGTCCTACAAATTTGTTGTGGTTTGAATTATTTGTAACACTATTTGCAACTTTGTAGTGGGATGGTACAGGCATAATGGCTTCTGTGCTCTTAATAGGTTAAAAATCAGATCTACTCTTAGGGGTATATTGGCTATATATTGGTTATATTGGCTATATATCAGCAACATTCCAGTGGAAGTATACTATGTGTATTTTTTGATACATATACAATTTTCTTCCCAAGAAGGAAGTGTGTGTAGACACCAGGATTCCCATTAATTATTTGCTGATCCTCCTGAGACATAAAGCCAACTTTTCTCTCACCTGTCCTTGGAGGAGATTAATAAACAGCATTGATTAAACCCGAACAGAGGGTGTCATAAAAAGCTGTTGAAGATAGATATATGCCGACATGGCTGTATAATTCCCTCCAAATTATAGAAGAGTCTAGCTTGTAGAATATTTGTTGAAATACAGTGGTGGGATTCAAATTTTTTAACTACGGATTCTGTGGGCATGGCTTAGTGGGTGTGGCAGGGGAAGGATACTGTAAAATCTCCAGTCAGGGGTGGGATTTGGTGATTCTCTAACTACTCAAAATTTCTGCTACCAGTTCTCCAGAACTGGCAGGTGTAATTACTGTATTTTCTGCACTATAGGGCACACCGTATTATAAGGCGCAGCCTCAATTACGGGGTCTATTTCTGTACTTAACCCCTATATAAGGCGCACCACATTATAAGACGCATGCTAAAACATACAGTCTACAAAAAAAAAGGTAATGGAAGCAAAACATCGAGTTTATTTGAACTTCATTCTACTATTTAACAATACACTCACATTATTTTTTCAATCAATCTTCTCCCACAAATCCATCAAAGTCCTCATCTTCTGTGCCTGAATTGAACAGCTGGGCAATTTCGCCATCAAACATGTCGGGTTCCCTCTCATCATTGTCGGAGTCAGTCTCGTTGCCAGGTGGCTGTTCAGCAATTATGCCGGCTTTTGCGAAAGCTCGGACAACAGTTAAAGCAGATACCTTAGCCCAGGCATTCACAATCCATTCACATATGGTGGCATAACTCGCCCGACGCTGCCTCCCAGTCTTAGTAAAGGTGTGTTTGCCGTCTGTCATCCATCGCTCCCATGCCGCTCGCAAATTCACTTTGAACGCCCTTTTTATACGTCCAGCAGTTGGAGTTCTTTTGTTAATCCTCCCGGAATGATGGCAAGCTCCGAATTCATTTGCTTTACTTGGTTTTTCACAGTAGCAGTGAGATGGGCGCGCATGGAGTCGCAGATCAACAGGGACGGTGATGCGTGGAAAAAACCATCTGGTCTCTTTATATACACCTCTCTCAGCCACTCTCTCATTTTGTCATCGTCCATCCAGCCCTTTTGATTGGCCTTAACAATGACTCCGGCTGGAAACTTTTCTTTTGGCAGCGTCTTCCTCTTAAAAATGACCATAGGTGGTAGCTTCTGTCCATTACCATGGCAACCAAGAACAACAGTGAAAGCCGACTTCTCATGCCCCGTGGTGCGTATCGATACCATGCTGGTCCCCTTTTTCTCCACAGTATGGTTCACGGGGATGTCAAATATGAGGGGGACCTCGTCCATGTTGGTGATGTGGTTGGGCTGGATCTTTTTGTCTGTAATCTTGTTACTGCAGTAGGTGCGGAAGATGGCCAGCTTTTCTTTGTAATCCGCTGGCAGTTGCTGCGCCACGGTAGTCCTTGCACGGATGGAGAGATGATGCCTTTTCATAAAACGAAAGCAGCAAGACGGACCCCTTGAAAGTGTTCGATCTTCATGTCTTGTGCTATCGTTATTGCCTTCAGTCGAATGGTGACTGTAGAGACGCTTCTCCCGGCTGTTCTTTGTTCAATAATCCATTGTTCAAGTTGGTCTTCTAACTGTGGCCACCTTGCTTTGTTCCCGCGGAAACTCTGTTTCGTCTTCTTAACTTGACGCAGTTCATTTTCTTGCTTCCTCCACTTCCGAACCATAGATTCATTGATGTTGAATTCTTTCGCAGCTGCTCTATTCCCATTTACAACCGCATAACTGTTAGCCTGTAGTTTGAATTGTGCCTCATACGCATGTCTCTTCATTTTCGGGGATCCTTAGACAAAACAAATATTGTTTTGCAGAGGCGTGGCGGAGATACTGGCAAGCGTACCGGTACATACTGTACCTATTTAGTAATGCGTACGTACTGCATGTATTAATGTTCTCTGATTGGTTTATTGCTGCCAGCGTACGTAGTATACGTATTACGTCCCAGTGTCAGCAGGAAATGGTCTGATAGTCAATCAAGTGGAGCGCTTACCAAAGTCGCACAGCAACATTTTTACAGATTTTGGAACTCAGTGCACAAACAAGGTGCACCAGATTATAAGGCGCACGGCCGATTTTTGAGAAAATTTACGGCTCTTAGGTGCACCTTATAGTCCGAAAAATACGGTACATGTGGAAAAAAAAAACACCTTAGGATCCTGAGCAAAGAGATGTGGCGAAGATAATGGCTGAACAAGAGAACAGCAGAGTCTGCAGCTAGATAGTGTTTGAGAAAAGAGACTCAAAAGACACTCTCCCTACGGTAGCTGCAAAGACTGAAAATATCCAGTGCAGTTTTACAATAACATAGAAATAGCTCATCTGGTTGTGGTTCCTTTCTGTTGCTACCACAAGGCCAGTATCGATCTTGCAAATATCGAAGTATAATTCTCAATCCCCATCTGCTTTACAGCCTGAGTAACTAACCTATGCCGTCTCTTAACTATGCCATGTTACCTTGGCAGCATCTCTATGCCCAGTCTTACAAGGCCTTTCTCACTTGCCATCTCAGCAGGCTAATAAGGAAAGATGGAAAGCCTTTCCTCACTGAAGTGCTATTCACTAATGCCATAATATTTGCTGCCTTCATCATCACCCTGGTCTGCTTTTTTGGGGGTGACTTTTTGGATAGAAGTGGGAGATGGGCTGGCAATGTGTGTGGAGACAAAATCAATATTCACTGTTTGTAGATTGACCACTATGACGCTTGGATAGCAAAATTTTTGCTCTTGATGTAAAATCATATGATGAATAAGAGGAAGCATTTTCAAAACTGCAATTCCAAGAGACTGTTATAGAACAGCTTTGTACTATTGAAGAACACACAAAGGGACTTCTTTTGCCTTTTACAAAGAAGATTGCACTGATATAATTCATAAATGTATAAATACACAAAAAGGGAATTAAATAAGGCACCAATTCCAGAACTGCAGAAAACATTAGGAATAGAAGTGTTTTATAACTCATGAGGCATTACATCATGATTGATTTTAAAAAGTGTGCGGGGAAAAGTGGGGGTGAAATCACCCATTTGCTCCCTATTTTTTAATTATTAATTTGTTTTGTTTTTCTTTTACAAAATGACCATCTTTCAATTCAAAGGTGTGTTAACTGGGTACATATATCTTGTGCACATATTCATATTTAATATACATTTCATACTATAATATATATATATCATTAAAGTTACATTCACTTTCTCTTTGTGGTTCCCTTTTTTACCAGATTAAAAATATTGAGCAATATTATAACTGAGCTGACATTATGGTTTATTCAATGTACAAGACCCACCTATGTACCTAGAGAAACATAAATTGGTTTTAGTATCATGGAAAAAACCATGACATGCTTTCTGTATTTGAGCTGTTATTCAAATTTATACATGTGTTTCATTTATTTTAAGAACTTGTATTATCAGTAAAAGTTTCAAGATGCCAGGTGCCTTTCCTCTTTCTGTATGATGAATCTCATTTTACATATTTTCCTCTTCATGAAATGTAGAAACATGAAAACATAAGGGAGAATATTAAATCTCTCTCTTCAAACATGCACACAGTTCTTCCTCCATCTAACAATGATTTCCTTTCTATGCATGCATTTAATAGAAAGTACAAAACTTTCAGAACATCACATGTAAATCTCTTGATATATTAGAAGTTAGTTTTTATGCAAAATATGGTATTCTTAGCCTGATTTTAAAGACTCCTAGACAACCCATTTCAGAAATATTTCCTTACCTAAACAGAGAAAAAGAATGACCAATGGAAAAAATACATTAGAAGTGGGAGTGCCTTCCAACTTCCTGCTAGCTGACTGCCCTGTGGTAGCCAAGGATAATCTGCCTCAGCTCTGGGCATTTTATGGCCTGTGGGTCATATCCAGCCGATGGGCAATTTTAATCCATCCCCCAGTATTGGTAGACTCAGCAATTGCGGGGAGGGGGGATTGGTAGTGGCGGGTGAAGTATCAGTGGCGGGAGTGAGGCATTGGTAGAGAAACGGAGCAAGAGCAATGTCAGTGGTGTGGCAGAGGCCCTCTACAAGAGTTCCTGTTTCATGTTTCTCATATGGCCCCTGAAGAAAAATAATTGCCCACACTTGGTCTACCTGGCCTCCAGAGAGCTAGAAAGGGGATCTACTAGATCTCCAGTGGCCAAAAGTGAGGCTGGTTTATCTGGCCTCCAGAAGACCAGGGTGAGATTAGTGTATTGAAATTCTGGTTGGCAATGTAGCAGTTTGGCAGCACTGAAGCAACTACAGATTTGCCAAATTTCAATCCCATGGGTATCATGGATCCTAGATTTTGGACACATTCTATTGGCTAGACTATTTTAGGTACTTTGATTCCAAAATGGTTGCTATTCTGTCACCTAGTTAAGGGTTAGAGTTTTACTAGTATATAGATATTCAATGTGTTAGTTTAAGGTGGGATTTTATTCTTAGACAATTTTATATTTGCTTACTTGGAAATAAGTCTCCAAATTCGAAAGGACTTGGAATTCAAATGCTTATTTGAAATTTTGAGAATGTGAGAATTCTCAATTTCAGATCCAGCTTTGCTTCTGCTGTAACTGCTTTGGCGCTAGTAAGGTATATTTTTGGCTAAACATGTACCAGGAGTCTTTCTTTACGAACTGACCAAGTTCAGATGGCTGACATTTACTGTAATATATACTACTATTGCTTATCTCTGGTAAGTATGAGGAAATAAAGCAGAGGGATTGGAGGCCTAACAGAGATTATGATAATAAAGTCAACTTTTTTTAAAAGGATAAATTCCACCATTTATTATTATTTTAGTATTTTCCCAGGCTCTCTAATTAACATCTAGATTATGTAAAAGAATCTGTAGCCCTCCAAATATTGTAGAAAAATTCCTAGCGTCCCTATTCATAACCTATACAAGAATATGGTACCTCTAAGTACCAAGACAATAGAAATCACTAATATTTTAGTGAATTATTTTACCTGCCTTCAAAAAATGATGACAAAAAGTTGATCAAGGTTCTTTTTGTGCCTTCAAGTCAATTTTGGAGTCCCCACGACTGGCAAAACTAGAACCTGCAATATTTTTGGAATTGATTTGCTCTTGCCTCGTTCTTAAAGAGAGAGAAGGACTGGCCCAAGGTCACCCAGTTGGCTTTATGCTAAAGACAGAACTAGAACTCACAGTCTCCCAGTTTCTAGCCTGGTACTCTTAACCATTATACCAAACTGGCTTATATAGAGAAATTAGCAAGTGAAAATTACAGTATATATGCAGCAATACGCTTGCACTGTAAGCAATGATTCAATTGCTCCAAATATAGCATGAAATGGAATCGAATAAGTCAATGTAACTTTACAATCTGCTATAGCATCTGGATTGCTCTTCGGGCACATGTACTTTAATTCACTGGCTGACCTTTTGACTAAGCGTACATTGCATCACTAATCAAATTGTCTGGGCATACATACCTTGAGTTAATATTTACTAGGAATTTTCTCTTTCAAGAATCTGGAATATCAATAAAGCTGTACTGCTAATTCATCAGTAAAACTTTCCTTTCTCTTTAAATACACCTTTCTTTATCTTGCCATGTTGTTTCTTGGTAAAAGATTGTGTGTGTCTGTGTGTGTGTGAGCCCCCTCTCATGCCTTTAAATCACTTTTTGGTCCTGGCAACTGCCTTGGATTATTCCCTGTGGTTTTCTTGGCAAGATTTTTCAGAAATGGTTTGCCACTGCCTCCTGAAAGAGTGGGACTTAGGTAAGGTGAATGACACCTTGCCTTAGGTGTCATCCAACTGGCTTTGGCTTAAGACAGGATTACAATCACAGTGCAGGATTTCTAGCCTGGCGCCTTAACTACTACACCAAACTGGCTTCCTTTTGGTAAAATAAAGGAGAATTTATCATTGTCTTCCAAAATGCAGTATGAAATAATTCCTTTGCCAGTATTACTAAAATGATCAGCTGCTTGCAGTATCTTCTTATATTGCTGCTGCCCCAAACTGTTCCTGATTTCTCTTAAAGCCTTGGGTGAATCTCTAGAAATATATATGCTTGGTGTACAGCCTTGGCATTCTTTGCTCATTCCTTCTCCCAGGGGAAACCTGCCACCATAAGGGAGCACAGCAAGGTTTGAGAAGGACAAAATAATGTCTATATGCATGGATATTGCTAGATGGAGTACAGAGAAATAAATTTTACTATAATACTGGCACAACAAGGTATAAATGGTCGGTTATTACAGCAAAAAATGGACAGGTTATTTAGAATTAATGTTAAAAGAGAATGAGAAATTGGAAAAATATTATTCCAGATGTTAAAAAATATTTTTTTAAAAGTTTAAAGACTGCTTGATTAGTTGACTTTTTTTGTAATTTGGCAGAGGTAGACTGCCAAAGTTTAAGAAACAAAAGAAAGCTACCTAAATATTAGAACAAATGGTGAACATTGGCAAGAAGAGAAGGAAAGCTGACAATGATCTCAGGAAAGAACTTACGAAGAACTTCTGAGAGATGTTAAAATCATAAGGGGCAGTTTTATAATAATATCAAAAATGGGGAAATCGGGGGGGGGGGGGGAACAAGTCCTGCAAAAGAAAAGGAGATTCCAATCTTGAATTAGAGTGCTAAAAGATGTCAATGGTTTTGAAGAAGTAATTTAAAAAAATGAAGATAGGAGTATGCTGAAATTTTGTAACAGTAGGGATGTCACCATCCAAGATTTCTGAGAAAATACTCCTCATTCTACTACTAGAAGATAAAATTAGATCATCAGTTCAATCATTACCAAATTGGAACATACAAGGATTGATGTATAATAGCTAATAGTTACATAATGCTGTGGAATTTACTTCATTCATTTCATTCCCCTCATGCAAAACCTACACAGGTAGTCCTCAACTTACAATCACAACTGAGCCCAACATTTATGTTGCTAGGTAAGATATCTGTTACATGGATTTTGCCCCATGTTACAACTTTTTTGTCACAGTTATTTAGTGAATCAATGCAGTTGTTAAATTAGTAACACATTTGTTAAGTGAATCTGGTTTTCTCTCTTGACTTTGCTTGTCAAAAAACCTCAAAAGGTGATCACATGAGCTTGGGACACTGCAACCATCATAAGTGAGTCAGTTGCCAAGCATCTGAATTTTCATCACATGACCATAGGAATGCTGCACCAAACATAACTGTGAAAAACAGTCACAAGTCAGTTTTCATTGCCATTGAAATTTCGAATGGTCATTGAAACTGTTGTAAGCTGAAGGCAACTTGTATATAGGATAGGGAACCACAGTCTGGAGGAACATAATGAACAGACTTGATTCAGATTGGCAAATACATAATATAAAACTGCATAGTCTCTCTATATGTATTTAACCTACATGCTGAATATATATTGAAGGAAGCTAAATTGTAAAGAGAGAACAATTTTAAAATTGGAGGACAGATCACCAGTAACCTGTGCTATGTGGAAAACCCCACTCTACTCGGATAGCTGAAAATGTAAATCATTTGCAAGTTCTAATAATTACATTTAAGCAGCAGTGGAAAAATGGTACTAAGATTGTTCCGTCCGGAAAAACGCGAGGTAGACCGGGTTCCAACAACAAAGTCTTTATTATATACAGCAGTTGAAAAACGGAACATTGGCTCCAGCCGCGGCAGCCTTTTTATAGGGATTTGCCTGCCGGCTTGTAGCCAATGACAGGTGTTTAGATTTGCTGCCTTTTGAGCAGCTTTGTGGATTGGTTCCTATTGAACCAATCCCCATTTAGGTTTTTTAGCCAATCAGAATCCTGTATTAGGAGTCTACTATTCTATATACAGAACAAAGATTAAATATAAAGAAGACCAAAATAATGGCAACAGAAGTGGTGGGATTCAATTTTTTTTACTACCGGTTCTGTGGGCATGGCTTGGTGGGCATGGCAGAGGAAGGAGACTGTAAAATCTCCAGTCAGAGGCGGTATTTGCTGGGTCTCCTAACTACTCAAAATTTCCGCTCCTGGTTCTCCAGAACTGGTCAGAACCTGCTGAATACCCCTCTGCAACAGCTATAACAACCAGTTTTTTGAAAATGAAGATATTGAAATCTTTCATGACCAACCTACCCACCCCTTTCATTGTTGGAGGAAATGTTTTTTTTTTAAAATTTATTCATTCATTCATTCATTCATTCATTCATTCATTCATTTATTTATTATTGAAGAGTGGGATATAAAATTCATTGCAAATGATGCAATTCAAGATGCTGGTTTCAACTCTCTCATTATTTCTCAACCCATCCACCCTTTTCATTGTTGGAGGAAATGTTTTATTTATTTGTTTGTTTATTTATTGGAGAGAGGGATATAAAATTCATCTCAAATGATGCAGTTCAAGGCACTGACTTCAGCTCTTTTGTTATGTCTTTTCTTCCATTTTAGTTTTATTTTTTGTCATCCACAGCATCTGTCACTTCATCCTTCTAACCAAGTGTCTTTTCTGCTACTTCCCATTAGCAGAAGTGATATTTCCATACGCTTCTCTGTGGCATAATCCTTTTATATTTCTTGTCAACATTTCCCACATTCTGTTTCTCTGTATCTACTTTTGTGAGGTTTGATGATGTTTGAAGTCTGGGCGGCTAACATCAACAGTAAAAACACAAGTAACAAAAATAGCAGCCCCCCCCCCCCTCGTTATTTTTCAACTCATCTAACCCTTTCATTGTTGGAGGAAATGTTATTTATTTATTTATTTATTTATTTATTTATTTATTTATTTATTTATTATGTTTATTTATTTATTTATTGGAGAGGGGGGTATAAAATTTGTCGCAAATGATGCAATGCAAGGCTTTGGCTTCACTGTCTCATTTCTTTACTCACCCTCACCCACCCCTTTCATTGTTGGAGGAAGCATATATTTTATTTATTTGTTTGTTTGTGTGTTTGTAATTCATGGTGACAAAGTACACACAGCAAGAAAGGGTTGAACGTGTTCTGTTTGCCTGAAGCCAAACCTTGGCTCACCTAGAGCCTCGAAGCGGCTAATCTAAGGGACGCCACACGCGTCGCCTTCCCAACCGCAGATGGCTGCGGCTGACTTTGGGATGGAAACACTGAGTGAGAAACGCCCGGCGAAGCAACTGCCTTTTCCTCTCCGATTTCTGTTCGCGTCGGCGGCGACACTGGCAGCGGAAGAAAAGGGGCCGATCGCTTCGCAGCCGGCGTGGTTACCCGGACTCCCATCGCCAGGCTCTCCTCACAGCGCCGCGTCCCTCCCTCGTGAGGCTTCAGAAGTCGAGCCAATTTTTTTCTCCCCCCACCCTCCCTCCTGCCGCCGCCTCGAGGCGCTTTTGCGGCGCGGAGGCTTCTTCCTTCACAGGCCGCGAGGACGGAAACGGCCGCTTGCCGAGGTTTGGGGAGGGAAGCAGGGTGCGTTGAAGAAAGGTAACAAGGAAGCGGAATGTGGGGGGAGGTGTGGGGGGGGGGGACGAAGAGAGGCGGGCCGCCTTTAATATGCTTACCGTGACGCTGGCGCAGCGGGGCGGGAATGAGCCGCCGCTTAACGCAGTCCTGGGGAAGGCGGGTCGGGGGGAGAAGGGAGAGAAGCATCCCTGAGCGGACGTGGCGATTCGGCGAGGCCTTGCTGGACCTCTGCGGGACAAGGGCAGAGGCCGCTTTTTTTTTTTTTCTTTTTTTTTTTTAAACCCCCCCCCCCCCCCCCCGACCTGGCCTTGTTGAGCAGCAGCCCAGGCGACGAGGGCCGTTTGTTGTTCCTCACCACGCTGTCCGACGAAAAATAAGAGGCACCGAGTATGGCCGCTTCAAGCATCTGTCGAAGGCTGGAGGCTCTTCCCCCCCCCCCCCCAAATTCGCTCCGTGTTCCTCCTCAATGCAAAAAAAACAAAAAAGCCCGATCTGATGCCGAATGTCATTGGAAGCAATGCTGTCAACCTGGAGCATTTCATTTCAGTCTTTATTTAACTGATTAATTTATATAATTAATAGGAATTAATACTAGTAGTCTATTGAAGAGAAGTCTAATAATAAGTCTAATAAGAGAAGACCTGGGTAATCTAATAAAGAGAAGAACCAGGGGAGACGTGATAGCAGTCTTCCAATATTTGAGGGGCTGCCACAGGGAGGAAGGGTTCAAGCTATTTTCTAAAGTGCCTGTAGGCCAGACAAGGAATAATGGATGGAAACTGAACAAGGAGAGATTTAACCTGGAAATAAGAAACTTTCTGATAGTGAGAACAATCAACCAAGGGAACAGCTTGCCCTTGGAAGTTGTGGGACTTTAAGAAGAGATTGGACTGCCCTTTGTTAGAAATGGTGTAGCGTCTCCCGCTTGGGTGGGGGGATTGGACTAGATGACCTACAAGGTCCCTTCCAACTCTGTTATCTAATTGAGCGATAGATTGAACGTCCTCCCCTAAAACAGATGTGAAGTCGGCCCTTTGTTTGTTTGTTTTTTTAGCAAAAGTGGATTGGTCTCCGAGAGCCCGCTTTAGGAGAAAAGTAGTGGTGGGTTTTGCTGGCATTTCATATTCAGCTGTGCTACCTGTAAGATGCTCTTCACGAAGGTTTTAAAATCTGAGGAGACTCGAGATGGAGGAATCAGGCCAAATAACTGCACACTACTATTCTGTAGGGTCTACAAATAATGTGGTAATAGTGCTTCAACATATGCCAACAAGAAAAAGTAATGTAAGGTAATTAGGTGAAGATAGCCAAAAAAATTATGATCATCTCAGGATAAAATAAAATGTATGTATAAAGAGTAGAGTACCGGTGGAGATCATCTAGGTCATGGTTGTCCCAAAACTGCTTTTTCAAGAGGCAACTGAATTTTCTGGTTTTTGTTTTGGAAGACATTTCACCTCATCCAAGAAGCATCTTATAAAGAGCAGGATATATTCAGTATTTAAACATAAGTGAAGCTTTTGATCTGCAAAGCTGATGGTTTAGGCTGTTGGAAGTCTTATGATACAGATTGTGGGAAATACTTTCTGTTCCCCCACCCCCTTCTCTTCCAGGCCTATTTGAAAACACTGTCCTTCATTCAGTGTCTATTTTAGCTTTTTTAAGCTCTATGCTTAAAAGGTTGTTTCCAGGGATAATTCATATATAACTGCATAATTAACCTTCATGAACATGCAACTCAGAGATCAGTAAATCAAAATTTTACAGTCCTAGACTAGTATAAGAAGGGTGGGATATAAGCAATTTTAAAAGCAAAAAATATAAAATACACAAAGTTAAAAACATTTTAAAAAGCAAATGTTTAAATCTAAAAAAATGTATAAAAATAAAACATTAAATACAAGCAAAACAAAAGTATATGGCTGACTAAATCGATCATAATACAGAATGTTCTTAATTGACAAGTTAAAACTTTTTTAAAAAAACGTATTAACTTGAAGCTCATGTTTAATGCTTAAATTTTCCTGGTAAGAGTAAATTTGTCAAAATAAAGATATTGACCAGAATATTTGAATATTGACCAAAAAAAAATTATTTTTTAAAAAGTGTTTTAAAATCTGAAGCCATATATTTGTGGTGGGTGGAGTCTAGGGCTCATATAGGATACTGGGCAAATTATTTAATCACAGATATCCCCATGAACCTTCTAAGTAGACTGGAAAACAAAAATGTTAAAAGTGTACAATGGGGTGTTTTCTCCGTTGGGACGGTTTACCCAATTATTGGGACGGAGCATACTGCTTCCATTTTCTCCTTTTAGCACCAATCCAGGGCTTTTCTGTATAACATAAATTGAACAGTGGAGTAAAACTAGAGGAATAAAACAAGTCAGTTATTTTTGCTTTCAATTCAAAGGCATGCAGTGTTTTCACTGCCCGCTTTCTGAAAGAATTCCACCACAGCTTTTGAAAAATACTTGGAAATGGCAAATGGTCCACAGTACAGCACCCATCTGCTTGCATCTGAGAGCAATGTAATCCAAATAAGCACGTGTGGATCATCAGTTACCAGTAGGTTTCTAAGTAGATTCACAGAGCTATATGTTGTAATATGGTCTAATATAGTTTTGATTTAAGTCTTCCCATCATACTCCTATTAGTGGGAGAGGCTTTCAGTTTCTTGTCTCCAAGGTTTAGGAAATAGGGATTAGTTATCCTTAGTGGCTGCCCCAGCTCAGTAGAACTCTCTTTCTTCCAAATACCACTAAGGTTAAGTTGACACCACCACCCCATTTAGGACGGTATTAAAATACTGTTCTGCTGGACTATTGGACAACATTATTCTGCTTTTTTGTGTTATGGTGGATTAAGTTAGATTCTACTGTTGTTCATGTAGATTTTTTAAGGGTTGTATTACAGTATAAGTTTTAGGAGGAAGTTGTTGGGTTTGTTTTATGAATTTTTATTGTGAACTATTTAGAGCAGGTATGTCTACCCAGCGGCCCATTGGCCACATTCAGCCCGAGACAAATAGTAAAGTGGTCCTTACAGGATGGTAAACTTTTAACATTATCATGTGATTTATATACGTTAATTATATTATATATTTTACTGGTAGTCTTTGTCTTACAACAGTTTATTTAAGACTGTTCAAAGTTACAGTGACACTGAAAAAAAGTGACTTGTGGCTGTTTTTGACCGTTGCGCCATCCCTGTGGTCATGTGATCAAAATTCAGGGGCTTGACAACTGTCTCATTTATGACCTTTGCAGTATCCTGGGGTCATGTGATCCCCTTTTGTGACCTTTTGACATGCAAAGTAAATGAGGAAGCCAGATTCACTTTGCAGCCATGTTACTAAATTAACAATGGGACTGATTCGCTAAACAAATGTAGCAAGAAAGATCATAAAATGGTGTTCCGACCCAAACCCTTTTCCTATAAAACAAACATGAACCAAAGGGAACAGAAACCTTTTAATGATTCTTACGAATCCCTGGTTAAAAGGCTGCTGCAAACTAATTATCTTTGATAAACACAAGCTTCACCAAAACTGTGCAAGGCTGCCAAGAATAACAGATAAGAAATATTTCACAACACAAGAGTCTTCAAATACCAACTTAAGATACTGCAATGTCCATGAAGCTGTTTCAAAACATCTTTGCTTCGTACAAAGAACATTTGCTTCACAGCTAGCTTTTATCTTCATGAAGGAGGGGCTATTACCTTGCAGCCTTACTCCCATGCTGCTGCAACTGCTCTTTCCTGTGAGCAATCCTGTGCGCACGAGCACTTGGAACAGGCTCTTCGGTAACCTCCTCATCGCTGCTGCCAGCCCTCACAGTTGCTGAAGGCAGCAATCCACTCCCTAATGGTCCTGGCCCCTCATCTGAATCCTCGCTCTCCTCAGCTGTCCATACCTGTTGCTGGCTAACCACAACACGGGGCAAAATTCACATAACAAATGTCTCACTTAGTAATATAAATTTTCGGTTCAACTGTGGTCATAAATTGAGGATTACCTGTATAGGTGGCCCAAGATCATTTCACTTCATTCAATGCAGCCAAAGCAAGCCAAAAAGTTGAGCAGCTATGAGCTAGATTTTGGGGTTTGATTAGGGTATATAGTACTGCATGGAAAACATGTAGGTGCTGCCATGGAAAACAACTCGGGTTTCCATCAAGACCTTTTAATTTTTTTATGATAATTAAACTTTTAAAACCTCACTTCAGATGCAGGCAGAGAGGAGTTATTCTTTCAAATATTAGTGGCCCTAAAATATGAGTAAACTTCATCCCTATGAATTAGCCTTTAAACAAGTTGGAAATCAGTGTAATTGATGTAAAGCCCATGTCACACTGCACCAACGGATGCAGAGAGGATGTAAAATGGACAAAAAAGCTTGCCATCCATTGGAAAACGCAATGCATCCGTTGTGTACTCACTGCGTACGTCTTTCATATGCTCTATCCATAAAACATCCGTCTACTGCTATTTCATCCGCTCAAAAAGTTTTGAGCTGCTCAAAACTTTTTGAGCGGATGAACTTTCCGCCGCGTACAATGTACATCCATGACACATACAGGCAACAAACGTTCTTCATCCGTTGTCATCTGTTACACATCCGATGTATCCTCTCGGCATCCTCTGGCCATCCGTGCAACTCACATCCGCTACAGTGGAAAGCGGAAAGAGGGAAGAAGCGAAAGGTACATGGAACGTCCACACAGCGTTAGTAGCATGGAAATAGAAAGGATATAAGCGGATGCATCTCGTATATAAAGCATTAAAACGGACAAAACGTTCGTATATGGGACGTATCTCAGATATTTAGGATGTCTGGAGGATGTCTAGAGTATGTGGAAGGACACCTAGCGGAAAACCGACTGTTCCTATAAAAAGGGGGAGGAAATCACCTGGATCTCATTTTCAGTCCAGCAGCCCTGGTGTGCAAACCTCTTCAGCCTTGCTCTTGCTCTTCCACATCATCCATTGATCTCCACCATGGATCATCATCGCACACTCCTTTTGGTAGCCGCCATCATTCAACACCAGAACTAAGCCCTCTTCAGACTGTTTCACCTTTTCTACGCGAGTAGAAGGAGACGTCCAAGAGCTGTCTGGGTCCGAAGATGGATCGGGAGAAGAGTGGAGTTTGGACTCTATGACAAGCTGATGGTGGAGCTGAGGAATGAAGACCCTCGTGCATTCCAGCACTTCATGAGGATGCCACCAGCCATGTTTGACGAAGCTGTGGAGCGTCTGAGACCCAGGTTGACCAAGCAGAGCACCAACTTCCGGCCCAGCCTGGACCCTGGACTGAAGGTGGCACTGACTCTGCGCCACCTGGCCTCTGGGACCACATACAGAAACATGCAGTATGCCTGGAGGGTGCCACACAACACCATCAGCATTGTGGTCAGAGAAGTGATGCAGGCCATCATCGAAGAATATGTGGAGGAGCTCCTCCCGTGTCCCACCACTGAAGAAGGCTGAAGAAAAGTTGCAGAGCAGTGGTATCAGAAGTGGAACTTTCCCCACACCGTTGGAGCCATAGATGGCAAGCACGTGGCCTGCAAAGCTCCACCCAACTCAGGGTCCAATTATTTCAACTACAAGGGCTTCTTCAGCATCATCCTCTTTGCCATGGTTGATGCTGACTACAAATTCATGGACATCGATGCTTCAGGCAATGGGTCAGCTTCAGATGCCCAGATATACAATGCCAGTGACCTCAAGGGTGGGCTGGAATGCAACCTCATCATGGGTTTCCCAGATCCAGACCCCCTACCCAACGACACACAAGATGTGCCCTACTTCATCGTGGGTGATGACGCCTTCTCCCTCAGAACCTACCTCATGAATCCCTACACTTCCAGATACCTCACCGGTGAAGAGAGGATCTTCAACTACAGGCTGTCCAGGGCAAGACGGGTGGTGGAGAATGCCTTTGGCATCCTGGCCAACAGGTTCCAGATACTTCTCACCACCATGCAGCATCACCCACATTCTGTGAGGAGTATCGTGGAAGCTTGCTGCATCTTGCACAATCTCATGCGCACCCGCTACCCAGTCTTGCAGAACAGGCTTGTGGACCATCAACAAGGAAATGGGGACATGGAGCCTGGTGAATGGAGGCAAGGACGAAACCTGATAGACACTATGGATGTGCAAGGCCCCAACAGAGCTTCACGAGAAGGGAAGAAGCAGCGCAACCTCCTGAAACACTGGTGCAACTCCCCAGCTGGAGCAGTGGAGTGGCAAGACAGGATGGTAGATGCTTAATGGATGCTTCCTTCAGCCTGTCTCATCACACTGATGAGATTGTGCCATGTATGTTGAGTGGCCTTGCAATGAATAGAGCATTAAAAAAGAGTTTTGTTTATGTTGAAATGTGTTGATCAATGATTACATTGTTATTGATAATAAAGGGCCATATGTGTGGCAGCTGGGAGGATTGACCATACAGTCCCACTATGCTTGCACTGGAGGTTTATCTATTCCACAACTATCCTTATCCCACAACTATCCTTACCCATCCCACAACTATCCTTATCCCACAGCTATCCTTACCAATCCCACAGCTATTATTATCCATCCCACAGCTATCCATCCCACAGCTATCCTTACCCATCCACATCTATCCATCCCACAGCTATTCTTACCAATCCCACAAGCATGCAAAGGCTTAACCCTTTTTTCAAAGTTTTCCCCAACACTTTATTAAGTAAAAGAAATTAACCAAGTGTGTGAAGCAAAGATAACCTTTATTAATAACAAACTGTATGCCTTTATTAAAAAGCAAAATTATCCAAGTAAAGTGTCTTAAGTAAAGATAAAGTGAGCAGGTAACAACTCATTCTCTGGCACTCTTCTCAGTCACTCTGAGGCGTGCCCATGGTCTCAGGTGTAAAGGGGACAGGGACTGTGGAGGTGGCTGTTGCTGGAGTGCTGGTCTGAGGTGCCATTGGGGTGCCTGGCCCCGAGAGTACAACAGGAGATGGTGTGTGCAGGAATCTCTCAGAGAGCTGACTCAGTCCCGTGAGGTTGAGAGGCCCTTTCTCAAGTACCTGGGATGTGAGGCCCAAGACTGATGACAGATGTTCTGAGGAAGGGCTTGGCTGTGGGGTGGAGGAAGGAGGAGTGTAGTGGGTCTGTCTGGTCTGCAGGTGGGTCAGCTGAGGCGTCTGTGGCGTCCAAAGAACTTGGGTGTGGACTGGGAAGGGTTGCCTCTGCTGTGGGAAGTCCTGGTAGTGGTAGGCTTGATTGGCGAGGGGCTGCTGAAATCCGTGGAAGGGCTGTGACATCGCCTGGGGTGGAGGAGCAGACCTGCAGTGGGTAGGAGCAGGTTCACCTGGGCCTGGAGGGTGGTGCAGAAGAGCTGTGATCCTCTCCTTCATCGCCTGGTACTGGGCCTCAGGCATGTCCATGAGGGTCTGGCTCACGTACGTGATGAATGGCTTGCGGTTGGAGGATGGTATCTTGAAGTGGACCAGCTGGGAGAGGAGATCTGTGCTGGCTTTGATTGTGTCCCTGATCTCCAAGAGGACAGTGTGGCTCTGTCCCTCCGGTCTGCCTCTCTGCCTGCTTTCTGTGGAGGTGGAGCTGGGGGTGGGGGTGGGTTGGTCTCTGGTGGCTGCCTCTTCTTGCTCCATCTGAGACAGGGGATCCTCCACGTCCTCTGGCATGGGGAGTGCAGCTGTGTGTGGGGGGGTCCCTGTCGTGGGGCCCTCCAAAGACACCTGCCTGGAAACGGTAGCTTTCTCCTGGCTGGAAGAGGAGTGGCTCTCTGTGGGCTTCTGAGGGAGAGGGTTGACAGAGGGGCTGCCCCTCAGTGGCGGATCTCACCCTCCAGGAAGCTGCACCTAGCCATGACATAGGTCTCCCGGTCAGTTAGCTTGACAGCAGCCTGCCCGCATTTCTTCAGGTGCAGCTTGCCATACCAGGTGTGTATATGCTTCCACCACCTCAGGAGGACATCTGAAGCGTAGCCCAGGCTCTCCGCCTTCTCTCTCCACGCTGCCTGCTTCTGCTTGGTGACACGATAGAGCCTGTGGCCCTTCCTCCACAGGTACTCGTTCTCCCTCAGCCATTCCAGCACCTCCTCCTCGTGGTCTTCGGAAATGGAGTAGTGTTTCCTCTCCCCCTTCTCCTTGCCTTGCCTCTTCCTCCCTCTGGCAGGGGCTTCAGGGCCTTCAGCAGCAGGGCTTTGAGGGCCTTGGGGCTGCTCCACCACAGCAGCAGCAGCAGGAGAAGCACCAGCACCAGCAGGAGAAGCACCAGCAGCAGCAGGAGAAGCACCAGCAGCACCAGCAGGAGAAGCACCAGCAGCACCAGGAGCACCACCACCAGCAGCAGCAGCACCAGCAGCTTCAGAGTCAACACCAGGGGGTGGGATGGTGGTTCTGTCCTTCTTGCCAGGGCTGGCAGGTGTAGGCACAGGCTTCCTCTTCTTCCCCATGGTGTTCTCTCAAGATGTCTCTGGCAGCAGGTCTTTCCTCTGAATGGTGACCTGCTTGCGAGCTGCCTCCTTTTATATCCGCGGAGCTTACGCAATTCATCCTCCCTGCATGCGCAGTGAATGCTTTGCATCCGCTACGCATCCGCTATGCATCCTATAGGCGGTGTCTGTGATGCATCCACCTCATCCTCTACGCATCCACTCCTTCCGCTTCGCGGCCGCTTCGCTGTTCTCCCCCAGAAGCCCTGCGGATGCGTCATCCGCTTCCATCTGCTTCCATCCGCTAGGCTTCCTACGAAAACCGCTTTACATGGATGGAAAATTTGCTCGTCCACTGTGTCCTTTTTACATACATTTTGATTAAATGATACATGTGTTTATCCTATGCTCCTTATTTTCCTTCTGCAGAGACATTATGTCTGACACTTAAGAAAACCCAAATGAAATGAAGGGTGAAAAACAGGTTCAGAAAGTATAAATATTTTATTTTCATTGTTTTTCTCTTTTATAGCATTTAATTTCCTACTAAGGTACTAGATGCGTTCCATTGCTTTTTCAGTGTTTAAATTGACCAAATTTTTATCATTCTTTGTTATTTAAAGGATTAATTTAATTATTTAGCATATATCTAATTAGAAAACTAGATAATACTAGAACAGTAATTTGTGAGTTAATTGCTCATTGGATACTTAGATGGATTAAATCTGAGGCAGATATCACTGAATGCTAATATTTAATCTTTACTTGCACAATAAAGCAGAGGTAAGTAAGGTTTCTTTGTATTAAAGCGGAATAAATGATTGAAGCAAATTTGACAGCCTTAAGTGTTAATAGAAAATTGTTCTTTTGAATGTTAAAAAGGAATTTTTCTTTAATTTTAATGACTGTTCTGGGGAAAGACACCACTCTCATTACAACATATAATCGGTTCTTGTAGCTTATTGTCACGTTAATCTGTTACAAAATTATGAATACAACTGATCTGAATTAGCCTGAAAAATACTAAATTTCTGGTGTTTATGTTCTTTATTTGAATAAAACCTCAATAATTTAGCTATACAATTATAGTGCTCTTGTGGAGGGGCTGTATGAATTATAGGAAAAATTATCTTTGGATTTCCAAAATTGTTATCTAGTTATTTTCATTTCATTTGGCATACAACAGTAGCCTGATATCTATCAGGTGGTTGTTACTCGGTTTGAACATCTAGGCAACTCAGGGCTTACGGGTGGACTCTCCTGTTCCACTTGATCCTGTTCTTCTACCTCCTCTTGCACCTGTTCTTCCTCCTCCTCCTGCGCAGCCATTTGCCAATGATACATGTTGCTTACTCGTGGACATTGTTACAAACCTCTCTCTATTTCTTGTAATGCACTGTCCACTATAATCCACTATCAACTACCCACAAATCATGGTTTACAGTTGAATTGCTAGACATAGCTAAAATAACATTCTTCTTAGTCTTCTGGTGATTACCAATACTCTGTCGTTTTCCCTTCTTACATAATCTAGCTATATGTCCCCTAGCCCCACAAGAAAAACATTTCCTAACAGATAGGCAGTTGAACACAAATCTCTTCTTGTGGTTGTTTCTTCCTCAGTTGCTCCCTATCCAGCCATCTTCTTGCCTCTTCTAACAACCTTCCGATTATGTCAGTCAATGTCAGTTTATCTCTGGGCAGGACTTCCAGTGAAGATACGTAATCATCATAACTTTCGTCTAATGAGGAAAGAATGATGTAAACTTGATGCAGCTCTGAAAATATCAGTTCCTTTTCATATAGCTCTTGAAAAGTTCTTTTCATGAAGTTCAAATGAGCTAACATATCTTCACCTTTTAGAAGACATGCTTTAAACAGTTTATGTGTAAGATGTATATGTGCTCCTACACTGTCACAAACATAAATCCTCTTCAAATTCTCCCAACACCTTGCAGCAGACTCTTTTCCACGAATTAGGACTAGCTACTGGTCACTCAGTGTTAGTCCAATTATACAAAGAGCTCGTTCGTTGTTCTGTTTAAAGTCAGTTAACTTCTTGGCATAGTCCTCATCATCTGGATCCCAAGCATTTACATCCAATGGATCCTGAACTACAGTCCATAACCCTTCTCTATGCAGAAGTAGACTACACTTCATAGACCAGGAAACATAGTGTGTTCCATCCAACCGGTTTATCAGTGATAGACTTGTTGATGGGTCTTGTGCCATCTTTACCAGGATAATAACCCACAATTAAACAGTAAACAGCTGTCTGTATACAGTACTGTGTATTCACACTAACTCTCAGTTATCTGAGTCTGGTATGGCCTGGGTCCACAACCAGTGTTGAGGTAATTCCCCATTAGGAGAATGAGCGCACACAGGGAGACGTAGTGAGAGTGGTGAGGAAGAACACACAACCAGCACACAGATACACTGTATAGTAAAATGTAGGTTTTTGCTTCTAGTAAATGGTTAAGCAAAGTCCAATAAGCAGTCCAAGTCATACATGGTTAAAGCAGTCAGTATTCAGTCCAGGGATAATCCCATAACAAAGTCCAGTATCAAAAACAGTTCAGTAATAGACTCACATCAATCCAAGAATAACGATGATCAGCAACAGTCAATAGGGAAATGCAGGAACCAAAAACAGCAAGCAACTAGCAACACTCTGGGAAACCAGGTTTCTGGCTCCATCTTATGGTCATTTGAAGAACCACACCCAATTACAATTTTAGCATTCCCTTAAAGAGACAATATTAAAATGTCTATCCTGGTTTATATATTTCCAACCCAACTGTTGGTGACTTACATTCCTAACAAGATGTACTTTTTAAAAGTAGAAAACACCTTATAAAATATACTGTAGTTTTGCATAGCAGTAACTGAAAAAGACTTGATGACATAATCCTGTCAACCAATTAGAGAGTAATTTAACTTTCTTTCCAAAATTTCCTTTTTCAACTGATCATATATTGTTTTATAAGAGAGTAACAGTTCCTTTTTTTCCCTTCAGCTTTCAATGGACAGATTACTGAAAAATCCCTATTCATTACTGTATTTAGAACCAATTACTTGAAATACTTGGAAACCTTTAAAAATATTGTAAGCAGCATACTTTAAAATTTCAATGACTACAGGTTTTAAAGTGAATTTGAGCTCAGCTCCTTATGATTCATCCATTAGTGTTACTGAAAGTAGTAATTCTAAGTCTATATCCTATATAATTTAGCTTCAGTTGGTCTAATTATATTCAAGTGGCTCATAGTTTTAAAAGTGTGGAGGAGAATTATGGAGCAAGTATTTCTACATCACTGGTGCAAGAATTATGTATGGGAAAAATCATATGTAATTATATAACAAATGGTATGTTGTGAACAAAAGTGAAATTCCATTTAACTAAGTTTTACCTCTAAATGCATTATGTCATGATTTTTTCTTTGAATATCTATTATCCTGAATGTAGAGTCTTCTCGATTGCAGTCGTTCCAAAGGGTGCCTGTCCCAGTTGATTATCTATTATGGAAGAATGTCTACTCCTGTGTCATTACAATTCTTTGACTTACATTGGATATAAAATTTATTTCTGTCCCAAATTCTTCCAGTTAATTTCTTGCCTAAATAGAAGGAAAAATTAAATTTTTAATGATATAAATCCATTACTGTATTCAATATACTCTACATGTTCCTAGTGTACTAATCCCTGTACAATTATATTCCAGGAGCTTTATTTCAAGACTCTTGCTAAGCAAAAACAAAAGGAAGTAATGGAGAAGAATGGAAACAACCGGAAACTTCGGGTTTGTGTTGCTACATGTAACAGAGCTGATTATTCAAAATTGGCCCCAATCATGTTTGGCCTTAAAGCAGAAGCACAATTCTTTGAACTGGATATTGTGGTTCTGGGCTCTCATCTGATTGATGACTATGGGTAAGAGGCATACTTTATTTCTTCAAACATACTTAACTGGAATGGTGGGGATGGGTTTTCTTAAGATTGTTTTCTTTGTTCCAGGTTGAAAGGTAGTCCTCACTTAATGGCCACAACTGGGCCAGGATTTTTTTTTTAAAGTTTTTCATTTTTGGACAAACATACACAACAAAATATAAAACATAAAACCATCTTCCAATTACGTAATACAGTGTGTCGGTTGGTTACAATTTTTTTGTGCATCTTCTCCATAATCCTTGCTTACAATTGTATAGATTCTCATCAATCAAATATATATGTATATATTAGTATCATTGATAATCATTTATTTGACTAAACTATTATTCATGTTATGCAAGTTATTCAAAATTTTAAATTGGTTTATAATATAATAATTCATATTATCATCCTAAATTCATCCAATAATAATACACTTTATTATATTCTGTATAATTCTATTCTCCTTATATTATAAAATTCTACGTATTTCATTACCATATTTTATTTTCTAATCATTGATAAAATAAATCCCATATCTTATAAAATTGTTTATCTTGTTCTCTAATTTCAAATGCCAATTTACTCATTTCAGCATATTCCATTATTTTCTGAATAACTTCCTCCTGCATTGATATTTTCTCATTTTTCCAATTTTTAGCAAATATAATCCTAGCCGCTGTTAATACATTTACAATCAAATATTTCAATTCTCTACTGTATATTTCCGGTAAAATCCCCAATAAAAATATCTCTGATTTAAAGTCTATATGTTTCTTTGTCATTTTTTCCAACCACGTGTGGATTTTAGTCCAATATCTTTTAGCTTCTGCACATGTCCACCACATATGGTAATATGAACCCAGTATCAGATGACATTTTCAAAAAATTTTGGATTTATTCTTAAGCATTCTTGCTATTCTTGTCAGGGGTAAGTGCCACCTGTAAAACATCTTATACAAATTTTCTTTATATGCTATTGACATTGTCATTTTATAATTTTGAGACCACAGTTTTTGCCATTTCTCTAAATAAATCCTATGCCCAAAATTTTTCCCCCAACCAATCATTGTTTCTTTAATTTGTTCTTCTTCTAGCTTAATCTAATAAATGTCCATATAATTTTTTGATCACTTTTTCATCAGTACCTGTCAAAATTTTATCTAAATCAGTCAATTTATCATAGAAACCTTCTGTTTTAAAATCTTTGTCATATCTAGAGTGTATTTGCACATATGAAAACCAATTCATCCTTATACCTTGTTCTTCTAGTTCTTGCTTAGATTTAAGTTCACCCTTTTCATTCAATATTTCACCATATCTAACTGTTTGTTCCTTTTTATATGTTATTGGGTATGAAAATGCTTCAATAGTCGATAACCAGACTGGAATTTTTAAATAGTATTGTTTTTTAATCTTCTCCCAATTTAATAACAAAGTCTCTCATATATAGCATCTTCTGAAATACCCTTGTGTTTTAGTTCCCTTGTACCATAAGAAGGTGTGCCATCCCAACAACAAATCATGTCCTTCTAGTGTCAATAATCTAGTATTTCTTAATGTTATCCATTCCTTAAGCCACTAAAAATTTGTTGCCTGATAATGTAACTCCCAATTAGGTAGGCCAAATCCTCCTCTTATTCTTCTAGAATCTTGTAGCAGTTTTGATTTTATTCTCATTTTCTGTCCTTGCCAAATATACTTCAACACTATTTTATTTAAATCTTCAAAATAATATTTCCCTAATCTAATTGGAATTGTCTGGAACAAATATAAAATTCTCGATAATATATTCATTTTAATTTTTGATATTCTCCCTATTAAAGATAATTGTAAATTTTCCCATTTTGCCAAATCTGCCACAATCTGTTGTTTGAGTTTAAAATAGTTATTCTCTTTAAGTATTACTATATCTTGCTATCAAGTATATCCCCAAATGCTTAATCTTATTTGTGACCTGGATCTTCAAAACATCCGCCAATTCTTCCTTTTGTCTTACTAACATATTCTTTGTCAAAATCTTTTTATCTTTATTTATTTTCAAACCAGCTACTTTTCCATATTCCTCTATCTTTTCTATCAATTTAAGTGCTGCTTCTAATGGATCCTCTGAAATATAAATCAGATCATCTGCAAATGCTTGCAGTTTAAATTTCTCCTTTTTAACTTTCATTCCTTTTATATCTTTTTCTTCTCTGGTATTTCTATTTAACACTTCTAAAGTTAACACAAACAACAGAGGTGACAGTGGGCAACCTTGTCTTGTCCCTTTCCTCATGTCAATAAAATCTGTCAATTCCCCATCATTACCTTTGTTGTTTGTTCATGATATATAGCTTCTATGGCTTGAATGAATTTCTTACCAAAGCCCATTTGCTCCAACTGTAATAACATAAATCGCCTTCTAACTTCTAATCCACTTCTAACTTCTTTTCCTACTCATTTCACAATAATTATAAGATTTCAAACAAAACAAAATATTCAGGTTCTTCTATGCCTTAATCCACTTGTATATTGAACAAATGTAATTCCAAGTAAAGATAAAAAAGGAAAAACAAAATAAAAAAGAGAATTCTTCAGGTTTTTCTAATCCAATTAATCGGAGTGGAATGGGCCAGACAATACCATAAACAATCTCCCAAATATAAAAAGAACAGAAAAAGAGCCACAAATATATCCAATATAAAAAAGGAGATGAAAAAAGGAAAAAGGGAGGGAAAAATCTTTTCCCTTCAAAAGAAAATAAGAAGAAGAAAAAGGAAAAGGAAAAAGAAAAAAAGAAACTTTCCAAAAAGCCAAAATTGCAGAAGTCCACAAAAAATAAGTAGCTGGGGGGGGGGGGGGGGGGGGGTGTGTAGGTAGAGGCTAAACACAAAGCAAGAAAGCCAACTTTCTTTCAGAAAAAAAGAAAAGAAGAATACACTGCTTCTGTATAATGTCCAAGGCTTTTTTGTTAGGTTCCAAACAGATTTTTTAACTCTCTTCCCAAGAGTCTTGTAATCTTCTTTCTTTCAATTCCAAACTTTCTTTCAACACCAGACTCCAGCCACTGATAGTAATCCAGAAGAGCACCTGTAATAACATTCTTCCATGCTCTTCCCTCTATCTTATCAAGCAGGCTCAAAGTCCTTGAAGAAAACCTTTTGTTCTTTCTCAGCTTTATCTAATCTTCAGAAAATGAAAGAAAACAATGTTTCCAAGCCTCTGGGTGGCAGTGTTACTTATTTTCCTCTACTTTCACTCCCCCCCCTTATCCAAAACAAAAGATTTAAAAGTATTTTAAAAAGCAAAAATTAATTAGAAACTTAAAGGAAAATTAAAAAAGGATCCCTAACATACAATATTATAAAAGGAAAAAAGATAAAAGGAAAAAGGAAAAGAAAAAAAAACAGTTTTAAAGTTAAAAAGTGTACATAAGCAATCCAGCAATAGAATAATTAAAAAACCCACTAATTTTGACTTCCTGTTTAAAATCGCCGCTTAGCCTCTTCTGTCTTCAATTTTTACAATTTCTTTCTTAGGGTGTTGTCTCAAATAATAAAGTTTAAGAAAATCATCTCACCAAACCAACACACTTTCTCTTCTATTCTCTTCCGTCCGGAGCTGCCCCAGCTTCAGCAGCTTCAATGGCCGCCTCTTTGCCGCTGGAAAAAAGAGCTTCTCTTGGATCTACCAGGGACTTTGCGGTGTCCCCTGGATCGACAGGATGTGCTCTTCTCTGTCACCGTCTCTACGGGACAGTTTAGGTCCAAAAGGACCGTCCAGCAGCAAAGATATTGACGGCGATCTTGGAGCTTCAAGATTGTGTGTCGTACCGCCGTGACGCCAGCCCCGCTTCCCCAACTGGGCCAGGAATTTTGATTGTAAGTCGTTTTGGTCACCACCTTTAGAACTGTTTTTATGATGCTTGTAAAGCAAGTCATTGGTTGTTAAGGAAATTGTCATTAAACAACCCACCCGGTTATTAAGCAAATCGATCCTCCTGAATGGCATTTTTTGTCAAAACGGGCAAAAAGGTCACAAATCATAGTCATGTGACCAGTACAATGTACATTGTACATTGTAACCATTTGTAAATGTGAGTTGGTTGTCAAGTACTCCAAAACATGTGATCATAAGGTGGCACGTGAAGTGAGCATGCAGCAGTTGTGAGTCATAAGTAACTTTTTAAAAAATCTGTCTTAATTTTGACCATTTGTTAAGCGGCAGGTCTTTAAATGAAAATTACCAGGAATCCATACTTTAGGTCTCTATCTTTTTAGGTTCAACAATGATACAATTTCCTGCTGTAATGATTCTGAGAATAGCAACAGAAACCAGTGATAATCTGTCCCAGTTCTTCATTTTTGCAACAGATACCTTTGAAGAGATGTTTCTTCATTTGCTGAAATATATGCATTTTTTAATGATTTCTGAAGTCAGTATTTCTTAATAATTGCGAACAGACTTATAGATACTTGCTATACCTATCTTGGAGGAGCACTGCAGATACAGATAGTTTTGGAGTTATAGCCATTTGTGTAGAGACCATTCAAAGTTACAACGGCACTGACAAAAGTGACCTAATGACCATTTTTCACACTTATGACTGTTGCAGCTTTCCTATGGTCACGTGAGGTGCTTGGTAACTGGCATGATTTATGATAATTGTGATGTCCAGGGGTTGTGTGATCACCTTTTACAACCATCTGACAAGCAAGATTCACTTGATAACCATGTTACTAACTTAACAATTGAGGACTCATTTAACAACTGTGGAAAGGTCATAAAATGGGAGTAAAATTCACTTTAATTGTCTTGCTTGGCAATGGACATTTGGGGGTCAATTGTGGCCGTAAGTCGAGGATTTACCTATACAGCCCTTAAAGAATGGTTTTATTAATAATATTTTATTATGATGATGATGGTTGGTTCCACAGTCAGCCAGAGGTTTAGATTAGATTAGACTGGTTGAGTCCTTCCCATGGATCTAGGAGAGGCAGATGTGGATGTTTAATGATGTTACAGGTAAGAGCTATTCTGAGCAAAGATGCCTTTTGCTATTGATGATGGTGATTTTGTCATTGTTGATAGTGTTCAAGTGGTGCCCCAGTTGTTTTGGAATTGCACTGAAGGCGCCTATTACTATTGGTACTACTTTTGCCAAGTCACTATTATTACTATTATTATTGATCATCACACACTCAGCCAGATGTTCAGTCTGGGTTTGGCAATTTTGTCTACCAATCAAGTCCTTACTAAGGACCTGGGATAGGCAAATCTTGATGTTTGACAGTGTTACAGATAGTCACAGGATGGAAGCAGTTCCAAGTAAAGCTGCCTTCTGCAATTGACTGATGGCAAATTTGTCAATGCCAATGTTCAAGTGGTGCTCCAATTGTTTTTGTATTATTATCATTATTATTATTATTGTTGTTGTTGTTGTTGTTGTTATTATTATTATTATTATATTTCTTGGGATCAAAATTGTTCATATTACCCATCGTTGTCAGAGAAATATTTTGACTGCCATTAATTTCAGTAACTAGCATACTGAATTATTTTGATGTTAAAGAATATGTCACTGCAGTCTTAAGCACTTTTCCTCTTCCCTCTTTCCAGGAATACCTACCGTATGATTGAACAAGATGACTTTGACATCCACACCAGATTACACACAATAGTAAGAGGAGAAGATGAAGCAGCTATGGTGGAATCCGTTGGTCTTGCCTTAGTCAAGTTGCCCGATGTGCTCAATCGCCTGAAACCTGACATAATGATAGTCCATGGAGATCGGTTTGATGCTTTAGCACTAGCTACTTCTGCTGCCTTAATGAACATTCGAATCCTTCACATTGAAGGTGGAGAAGTTAGCGGGACCATAGATGACTCCATCAGGCATGCCATTACCAAGCTGGCTCATTACCATGTGTGCTGCACAAGAAGTGCAGAACAGCATTTGATCTCTATGTGTGAAGACCACGATCGCATCCTTCTCGCAGGATGCCCTTCGTATGATAAGCTGCTATCCGCCAAAAATAAGGATTATATGAGCATTATTCGGATGTGGTTAGGTAAATGAGTTGTGTATGTATATGTCAGACTACAATTTCATGAAGCAGAGTACAATCCATCAAGTTCATATTGCCCCATAATCTTATTGTATAATCCCAGGCACATAGCAAAAAGAGGATTATTTGTCCTCTGTTGGGGCTTGCCTTTATAGTTGGTAGTTACAATTTGATGTACCAAAGATGTTTGTTTTTGGATTATATAGTAGAATTTATAATCTGTAAATTCTACAGTTGCACCATGAAACAGAAGTCTAGATTAATCTTATCAGTGTACTTTTCACATGAGAACGTGAAAAAGGAATCTTGTTCCAGATAGTCCTCAACTTACTGAGCCCGGAATTATGACTGTGTCATAAATTGAGGCATCATGTGATGAGATTTGACATTAAAACTTTTTTTTCTGACTGTCACCATGGTCTTTAATGAATTCTGTGCTTTTTTTTGTAACTCAATTTTGCCTTTTAAGTTTGCACATTTACATTGTCTTCACAGGTGAGGGCGTGAAGCCAAAAGAATATATAATCGCTTTACAGCATCCTGTGACCACAGACATTAAACATTCTGTAAAGATGTTTGAACTGACTTTGGATGCCCTCATCTCTTTTAACAAGAGGACTTTGATTTTATTCCCAAATATTGATGCAGGTGAGTGATATGACGGTTATGAATATGTTAATGTACTGTATTAGAAATGTAAATATATGTATAAAATTTAAGTGATAGTGCTATGATTATTACCCTTTCATTTCTTTGACAGAAATACAGGTATCCTTGATTAACAACTGTAATTGTGAGTGGGAATTCCACCACTAAACACTTTACCTACCAAGGTAAAGTGCAATGTCACATGATCGTGGAGCTTAGCAACAGCAGTTCTGGGACTTGTAGTTGATGTTATTAAGCAAATCCTGCGCTGTTGTTAAATCCTGGGAGCTTCCCCATTGACTTTGCTTGTGGAAGCCAGCAGTGAAGGTTACAAATGGTAATCGTGTGATTGTGAGATGTTGCAACGTCATAATTGTGAGTTGGTGGCCAAGCCTCCAAATCGTGATCACATGGCCACAGGGATGCTGCAGTGGCTGGAGCTTTGAGGACTGTTCATAAGTTCCACTTATTCAGCACCATTGTAATGTAGCTGAACAAGTGATGATTAAGCGAGAACTGTCTCCAGTGAACATTCAAGACCATTCAGCTTCCTTTCTGTCCTCTGAAGTTCTTTAGAGAACTTCCCCAGATTCCTATCCTCTTATGTAAAATGAAGTGTCATGTTCCCCATCTAAAGTTTAAATCATCTTTAAGCCCACATTTGTTTTGCTCATAAAAGAGTCACATTCATCCTCTTTAACTTTTATTCTGATGTCGAATATTTGATTAGTAACTAATCCAGGAATAAGATGATATGGTAGATTCCTTTTCTGTAGTTGTTGGGTTGCTTCATATTAACACTGGAGATTTTTAGAAACTGGAATGCATTTTTGAAAGCTAAAAATAGACTCATGAATTAAGTAGAAGCCTTTTTTTTTCTGCCCAAGTAGTGAGACATTTCTTACACAAATATGCAGAATGTGGTACATAAAGTGTCAGCCCTGAAGCTGGTCTTAGCAAGGCCATTTTCTAAGCTTCAGTGTTGCCACACTTGAGCTGAAGGATAGGGAGGGGCAATAGAGATAGATGGGATTTGCAGCCAAAACAAAATACTTTGTCTTGGGAACAAAGGACGTTCCCACAGGAGAGAGGAGGAATGAAGTTACCAGGCAATGGGAAGACATGATTGTACCATGTGACTGATTGCTTGGGGAAGGGGGAAAACCTTTTACTTTTAATTAGGTAAAACCACAGGAATATTTAGAGTGGATTTTCACCAGCCTGTGTACCAATATGATATATCCAATAAACCAATTCTTTGAGGAATCTACCTGCCTCGGAGTTCTATTATGGGTGTATTACTTGGAACCCTGACATAAAGTTTATCTTGAAAAGGAATTACAATAATTGATCAGCGCTAAGATTATCTTCTGATTTCACTAAGCAAAGTGGCTTGTAATAATTTCTGTATACCTTAACAGTTCTCTTACGCTTATTCAAAATACATTAAAAGTCTTATTGTCTTTTTATCCTAGGAAGCAAAGAAATGGTTCGGGTAATGAGGAAGAAAGGGATTGAGCATCACCCAAATTTCCGTGCAGTAAAAAATGTTCCCTTTGATCAGTTCATCCAGCTATTGGCTCATGCAGGCTGCATGATTGGAAACAGCAGCTGTGGTGTACGAGAAGTTGGGGCATTTGGAACCCCTGTCATCAATCTTGGAACCCGTCAGATAGGGAGAGAAACAGGTATTTAAAAACGGCAATGATGGTATAGCATTAGGTTTCTTTGTTTTAATTGAAAACTTTCTATAGCCATGTCGAATTCTTTAGTGAGACTAAACAAAAACATGTATTTTTCATGCTCGAGATAAGATTCTTGTGGTCATGCTCTTAACTAGAATCTGAAATCTGAAGGGTGGAAAGAACTATCTGACAAACTGAAAGGTACTGTTTATGTAGAATTGAAGCACTGTAGATAGTCCTCAACATACGACCATAGTTGAAACCAGAATCTCCATTGCTAACCATGACAGTTGTTCAGTGAATTATGGCTGATTTTACAATCTTTTTTTGCCATAGTTCTTAAGCAAATCACTGTAGCTATTAAGAGAATCACATGGTTAGGCAAATCTGGATTCACCCTTTGACATTGCTTTTCAGAAGCTACTGGGAAGGTGGCAAATGATGATCATATGATCCCCCAGGACAATGCAATTGTTATAAATACATGCCGACTAACAAGCTCCAAAATTTTGATCATGTGACTATGGGGATACTGCGGTGATTGAAAGTATGGGGACTGATTGCAAGTCCTTTTTTCAATGTCGCTGTAACTTTGAACGGTCTCTTAAGTGAATGGTTGTAACTCAATGATTATTTGTAGTTAACATTTCCTTGGCAATGTGGAAAAGAGGCTTTCTTCCTGAATATGACAAAACAAAGTTCTCAGCTGCGAGCCAAAATGTTGTTGATGTCCAAGCTAATTTCCACATTGCACAAAATCTGTCTCTTAGAACTTGGCATTTCCATGTTTGTCAAGTAAATGTATGCTGGTGCAGATGTTCCTGGTTTTATGATGGAGGGCTCATGGTTATGTCATGCAGAGAGTAGCATAGAAGCTCCAATTGTCAGGTGGCTAGAGAAAGATGGTTGATTGGACAGTACACAAGGCCTAAGTGAAGACTTCTAGTAGAATTTAGTTCCTGAATTCAGTTGTCATTCTCCCCTCTTCCCAAACTCTTAAAGCTGCAAGGAAAATGGAGAGGGAGAATTTGAAACTTGGAAAGAAGCACATCTTGCTCAATTTATTGATGGAAATTGAGGGGCAGGGTTGGGCAGTCATTACCACTGTATCTTTATAGAAGCAAAACATTTTCTGACTTGAACAGGGGGCTGATAAAAACTGTAATTTATAATCAAGAAGAAAAGTCTAGAAAAACGAGGTAAAATTAGAGGAAAAGGATGTTGGTACTTACCTGACATGCCCGTTCTCTTTGAGCTGTGAAGAGCATCCAGCAGTGGGAGGTGCTTCAGTCTCTGTATTCATAGTCTGAGCTTGATTTGTGGAACGCTCCTCCTCCTCCACGTGCCTCCTCCTCAGCATTCCCCAGTTTTGGTGAAGACGAGAGAAATAAGCGCTCTCATCCTCATGTTCTAAAAAGTTTATTGGCCGAAACAGGACCCCACCAGATGGAAAAAAAGGGGTGGGGCATGTCAGGTAAGTACCAACGCCCTTTCTCCTATGAGCTGTTCAGAGCATCAGTCGTGGGACATACCAAAGCTTGGCCTGTCCTACGGGAGGGACTCCGTCTGGTCTGGAATCTCCTCCTGGTCCCTATGGACCCGTTGCAGAACTCTTCTGCAAAAGGAAGCCTCAGCCGAGGCAAACACATCGATTCTATAATGTCTACTGAAGGGCAATGGAGAAGCCCAAGTAGCAGCCCGACAGATTTCAGTTATTGGTGCCTGTGTGGCCCATGCTGCCGAAGTTGCTGCCCTCCTTGTTGAATGAGCTGTTATGCCCCAGGCACCTGCAGAGATTGAGTCTGACATGTTTTTGCTATTACAGCCCCGATCCAACGGCCTATTGTAGATGATGAGATCTATGTAACTCTGAGTATTGGGCTGAAAGGACACAAATAAAGCCTCTGATTTCCTGAAAACCGCTGTATGCTTGATATAGATTCGCAGTGCACGCCTCACATCAAGCTTATGCAATTGTTTTTCCATCCCCTGCGATGGTCTGGGGCCAAAATTTGGAAGAATAAGCTCTTGTGCTTTATGAAAGGCTGAATTGACCTTGGGCATAAATTTGGGTTCGGGACGAAGAACCACTCGATCAGCATGAAAATGCAGAGATCTTGTCTGACAGACAAGGCTGCAATTTCCGAGACACGACGAGCAGAAGTGATCGCTACAAGGAAAACTACTTTGTACATCAGAAGAGGAGACTTGACGTTTTCAAAGGTTTGAAGGGTCCCTTAGTGAGAGCCACAAGAGCCTTGTTAAGGTCCCAGGTGGGATAACGGTGCACTGCTAGAGGGCGTAAATTGGAGGCTCCTTGAAGGAAAGACCTTAGGTGTGGATGATGTGAAAGAGGACTGAAGCCCTCGCAAGTGAGAACTGATGCCAGGGCCGCCACCCGCCTTTTTAACGTATTAAGTGACAACCTCTTATCAAGTCCCTCCTGTAAAAACTCTAGAATCTGAGCGACAGAGGGAGAGGCAGGATCAATTTGAAACTTACTACACCCTTTGCAGAAGGTGGACCATGTGGCGTTGTAAATGCGAATTGTTGAGGGGCGTCTGGCAGCTAGTGTCGATAAACCTGTTGGAGAGCTTTTTGCCCTTCAAACCACTCTGCTCAACCTCAGATGGTCAATTGTAACCATTGAGGGTCCGGATGTTGAAGGGGCCCCTGAGTTAATGAGATTCTGTCTGATGGAATTCTCCAGGAGGGGTCGACCAAGAGACTGTGGAGGTCTGCGAACCATGGCCGACTGGCCAGTAAGGTGCTACTAGAAGTAATTCCGCTCTCGTCTAACTTCTGGATGACCTTGGGAACTAGCGAAAGTGGATGGAATGCATACAGAAGACCCGGGGCCAACCATAGCAGAGCGAGTTGAAATTCTCCACCCCTTGGGATGGGTACCTGGAAAAAACAAAAAATCTCGGGAGCTGAGTGTTGAGAAGGGAAGCAAATAGGTCCACCACCGGCTGACCAAATGTCCATGCTGCTTCTTGAAACAGGGATGGGTGGAGGCGCCACTCCGATTGATCTATGGTGGCCCTGCTTAGCCAGTCTGCCTGTGCATTTGACAGACCGAAATGTGTTCTGCCTTGATGGAAAGTATGTTGTTCTCTGCCCAGGGACATCGGCGCTCCGCTTCCCGCATTAGCTGTTTCGATTGAGTACTCCCCTGTTTATTTATGTGACCTTTGACTGTTACATTGTCAGTATCAGTATGTGTTGACCGCATACCTGGGGGAAGAAGTTGCGAAGGGCCAGGTGTACTGTGCAAAGTTCCAGCCAGTTTATGCTGTACGACTGTTCTATGTCGGACCATCTGCCTTGGGTTGTGAGCGACTGAACGTGAGCTCCCCATCCAAACAGACTGGCATCTGTGGTGATGGTGAGCCCTTGTGGCTCCTTGAGGAGACAGCCTCTGTTGATAACTGGTTTGGACCACCAACCTTGGGTGGAACCCTGACTTTGTGTTTGAAGTTGCTACGGCCAGATCGCTGGAACAGTAGCAGGAACCACTGGAGGGATCTAGTGTGAAGGCGGCCCCAAGGAATAATAGAAATACATGAGATCATTTTGCCCAATAATTTTGATAGGTCCATACATCTACTTAAGCAACCTGATCTCCTTAACCAATTTTTGAATGCTATTTAGTCTATCTGGTGACAGATAAATCTTGCTTTCGACCGTATCTATGATCGCCCCTAAATGGATTGTCTGAGTCTATGGTGTTAATTGACTCTTCTTCCAATTTATTAAGAAGCCATGCTCTTGTAGGGATAGTAATGTGTTCTGAGTGTCTATGACTGCCTGATGAGCGGAAGGAGATAAAATCAAAATATCGTCAAGATAACACTGGAGGCGTACCGGGATGTTCCTGAGATGGGCCGCTAGCGCCGCGAGGACCTTATTGAAGGTCCTGGGGGTGGAGGCTAATCCAAATGGAAGGGCCACATATTCAAAATGGTGGTTATTGTAGCAGAATCTCAGAAACTTATAATGGAAGGGCCGAATAGCAATGTGCAGGTACGCCTCTGTCAAATCTATGGACGTGAGCACGTCCCCTTTCCTGATGCCCTGCAATATTGATTGGAGGGTATGAATTTTAAATTTGCGATATACTAAGAAACGGTTGAGGCGTTTCAAATCTAATATCGCTCTTCACCCCCCACCCCCCAAAAAAATTTTTGGCACAACAAAAAGATGTGAATAAAAATCTTCTCCTTGTTGATTGATCGCTACTGGTTGGATGGCTCATAAATCCAGTAGATGTTGGATAGTGGAATCCATGAGATTATGCTTGACTGGGTCTCTGGAAGGAGGGTTTGACATAAAGGAATCTGGGGGAGTGAATCTGAACTCCAGCACGAGGCCAAATCTAACCGTATCTCTGACCCAGGCGTCAGAGGTAGAGATATCCCATTGATCAGCGAATAACTTAAGGCGTCTGCCAATGGGAATTGGGTCCCAGCAGTTATCTTGGTCACCAGAAGGGCCTGTTCTCTGCTCCCCGAAAGGATCTTTTGGATTGACCACCCCTTCTACCTCTGTCCACTGGGTCAAACCTATCTGGCTGTTGTCATGGTCTAACTGCTGGGGGTATCTGGGGATATCTGGGGATATCTGGTATCTGGAAGAGAAGGATCCCTGATAGAAAGATCAAAAAGGATCCCCACTGAAAGGACTGGGGGCTTCTGGGATCTGACTTCCGAAAAAGGGAAGGGAGAATTTTCTTCTTGTTGCGTGTTTCAATTAGTAGCGGATCCAAGGAAAGGCCAAACTATCTATCTCCCACAATGGGGGATGAGGTCAGCTTGGATTTGTGTTTGAAGTTGGCTTGCCAGTGTCTTAACCATAGCAAGCGATGCGCTGTGACATGTGAGGTAATGGCCCTTTGCTGAAAACTTGACTGTGTGATAGGTAGCATCAGCAGAAAATTCAGCAGCTGCCGTAAGTTTGGCAAAATCTTGGTTTGCCCTAATGTTAGAAGAAGGAATGTGTTGTTACAAAAGATGAAGCCATCTAAGAGACGACCATGTGAAGGAGGAGGCGGCCTTAGCTGATCTGACAGCCCACGCGTCAGACAGATGAGCTCTGCGTAGGGCTAGCTCGACCCATTTATCCTCTGGCTTTAAGGCCTCCAGCTCCTCACTGGGAATGCAGGGGGATGCTAAAGCCACTATAGGCTTGTCTACCTCCGGAGTACTCAGTAACTTTGCAAAATCAGGGTCCAAGTTGAAATATTTCCTATCATGTCCAGTTGGGGAGGTGTATACTGCTGCAGAAATCCTCTGTTTCTGCACCCCGTCTGAAAATATGGGTGGAACTAGAATTACCTCTGCTTCAACTACCGGTTTGTTGAAGATCATGTCCTCTGGTGCCTCACCTGAAGGGTCAGGTAAGTCAGATGGTTTTGGCTTGATTAGGCCTGCAATGTTCTTTGCCTTAAACAAGAGAGATTTGAAAAGCTGTGGCCGGAATAAGCCTGTAAAAGCAGGCTGGTCAGGAATAAGACCCTCATCCTCAGAAATTTCCCCTTCTAAGGGGTCTGCCTCTGACAGGGGCTCGCTATCATGCATTGATCTACTTCCTCCTCCTTCTCCGGCCCTTGGAGGGGGGTCTCCCCCTGTAAATGTACCTGGGTCTGGTGTTGCTCCTACCTGATCAGTGACCTCTTTGGTTGGGGCTCTTGGTCGCTAGCCCCAGGATAAGGTGTGGACATTACAACATGTTGGAGCCCCACTGCAATCCCTTGACGACTAGCCAGCTCCATCCAGGCTTTCATCCTTTCTGGGACCTCCTAAATGAAACTGTCACCCTGGCAAGGAGCAGCGGCTGTCGGAGTGAATGTGGCTTTAAGAGCCCATCTGGTCGGTGTTCCAGACACTTGGACCTGTTGTCGTTGTGGAATCAAGCTGCACCTGGATGAAAGGGAGGGATCTAGTGGAGGAAGAGGGTGTGAAGAAACTGACGGACTGGGAGAGGAGACACCTTATGATACAGTGTGGGCCTCTCGAGTATGCCTGTCTATTTGCTTTTGTAAGGCCTTATGGCACCTTAAGGGGTCCCATTCTGAGGCTTTAGAATTTCTACTGTGTTTTGATATGGCTTAGCCTTCAAGCAAGGGACCTGAGAGGTGCTACCATCTGCCATTTTGATTAAATTAGAATAACAGTAATTAAATATAAAATGTAGACAAGGTGGTTGGCACGCCCAGGGTCCAATCTGAGTCAAGAATGGTTGCCCTGATCAAGTTCTTATTGCCCTCTTTTATTTTCTTATTTTTATTTTTACTGGTGTCTATATATATATATATATATATATATATATATATATATAATGAGTCGTATCTCAGGGATAATATTTTATTGAAATTAAAATATTATACTGTCAAATAGTCTATTACCATGAGTGATTATTATAATTGCAATAATTATATTATTGCTATAATTGCTTTGTAATTGCTCCTATGAGCAGTGATATATATATATATGTTCCGATAATGAGAGAACAACCAAGATTAATATATAATCCAATTAGTCAAATAGCGAATGTCTAAGGCCCGGTTTGATGATTGTTAAGGGCCTTCAGCAGCTTCCATGCACAGGCGGACACTGGCCTAGGTGCTTGCTGCTGTGCCACTGAGAATAAGGCTGTGAGGGTTAAGCCAACAATTTTTTTACAATGAAGTAATTATCCTCGAGTGCAGGTAGCCAAAACGAGGGTAAAATTGCTCTCAGAATCCTGAAGGGATCCTACTGCTTCGAGCAGAAAATACCTCACACAACTCAGGAATAGCAGACAAGGCGTGCAGCCACGAGGTGGCACTCAAAATGGCGTCCAGCAGTTAGGGTTTTTTTTGCACGCTTCTCAGCGGCAGCTTCCCGCCTTGCAAGTGAAGCCAGAGCTCGCAAATTAACAGAATGGCGGAGAAGAAGGGGGAATTAACTCTAATTAACTTCCCCACTGAAGGAACAGCGTTCGGAGGGGGGCAAAAGACGATACGACTCGGTTTAACCTCTTCTTTTTTATTTTATTTATTTATATATTTTTAAACGAAATTCAATCCACTCGCAAGGAAACTGAATTAAAGGCACAGCGACAATCAAACTGGCAGAGGTGAAAGAAATTTGGCTGTGGGGAAGTGGTGCAGAGTAGCCCAAAAGCCTCCCGCCACCCTTTTTTTTTGGGGGGGGGGGGGCGCAACAGTGCTTCCCTTAAATAGGACTTTCAAACTAGTCGGAAAGAAGGCTAAAGACAAACAAACCAAATTGCAATCAAACCTGCTGTGACATGAGCTAAGATTCCTGTTTCGATCAATGGAGCATCGAAAGCACTGCCTGTCTCGCATGAGGCTGAGCAAAAACTGGGGAACACTGAGGAGGAGTCACGTGGAGGAGGAGGAGCGTTCCACAAATCAAGTTCAGCCTATGAATGCAGAGACTGAAGCACCTCCCACTGCTGGATGCTCTGAACAGCTCATAGGAGAATGTATTTTCTGGGTTTATTTTTCTCTTCCTGTGAAACAGGGAGCCTACTTACTTGTATGATTTATTTAACAGAGCACACTTCTTTGGGTAATTGCCCTATGCAATTAAGAGACCAAATAAACAGGCTTATATTTTAATTTATGTTAAGATTTGTGAATTATATAATGAAATGCATTATTTGTCCATCAACCATTTGTTCATCTGTGCTTTTCATGAGTACACCCTTTTATTAATTCAGCTCTACAAATGATATTTTAAAATATGCATCTTGTCAACATATATGAAAACCAGAAACCGGATGTAATTTGTTTTATTATTTTTTCAACCAAGAAATCAAGGCAACTGACAATAATTAAAATACAGAGAAAGAAATGGATGTTTAGGTCATTTAATTGTTTTAATAATTTATTTGTTTTTTTTTATTTATTTATTTGATTTATATTGCTGCCTATTTGCCCATGGCGACTCAAGGTGGCTTATACAATGTAAAATCATATTTAAAACAGAAAATAAAAATAAAAACAACAACTAACAAAAAGAATTAAATAAATTAGTAAAGTACAACAGAACAAAATTTGGGAAAACAAAAAACAAAACAAACAAAACAAAAACCAACTCCCACCCCCCACCCCGACAACAGCGGATCACACTAGGCATCTGATGGGTTCCATCCCTCTCTGGGTTCCCCAGGCCCGCTGGCAAAACCAGGTCTTCAGTGCCTTTCAGAATAGTATTTATGAGGGGGCCATTCTAATCTCTAGAGGAATGATGCACCACCACTGAGAAGGCCCTTTTTCTAGGTCCCACCAGGTGTATCTCCCTCAGGGGTGGGACTCGCAGCATTCCCTGCCTCCTCGCTCTAATGGGTCGGATAAGAGATGTTTCCTCAGATAACCTGGACCCAAGCTGTGAAGGACTTTAAAGGTGACAACCAGCACCTTGAATTGCACCTGGAAGCAAATTGGCAACCAATGCAGCTCCTGCAGGAGAGATGATACATGTGCATACCGGGGTCTGCATAAAACAATGCAGAATGCTGCATTTTGCACCAACTGGAGCTTCCGGATGCTCTTCAAGGGCAGTCCCATGTAGAGCATGTTGCAATAAACAAGATGGGAAGTGACCAGGGCATGAGTGACTGTGAGTAGGGACTGGTGATCCAGGAAAGGGTGTAACTGAAAGGCCCTCCTGGCCACGACCGCCACCTGCTCTTCAAACAGGAGTCCTGAGTCCAGGAAAACCCCTAGATTAGACACAGGATCTGTTTGGGGTAGTGCCACTCTATCCAAGACGAAAGGTGGTAATTCTCCCTGAACCAATGAACCCCAGACCCAGAGCCACTCAGTCTTGCAAGGGTTTAGTTTCAACCCGTTGCTCCCCATACAGCCCCTAACAATCTCCAGGCACTGCGAGAGGGAGGACACAGCAACACTTAACTCACCACGGGCCGAGACATACAGCTGAGTATCATCAGCATTATGTTAATTATAATTGTAGCATTATTATTAATTATGCTATTTGCTGCAATGCAAGAGTAACGAAGTCGGATTATTAAACTATTTTTTTGTCCAGCATTTAGTTCTTTTGTATTAAGCAAGTAAGTTTCATTTTAAATTCAGTTTCTTCTAATACGATATTTAATGTCTGGGGGTATTTGGGGTTTTTTTTGGTTTTTTTAAGGAGAGAATGTCCTTCATGTGCGAGATGCTGATTCCCAGGACAAGATACTTCGAGCTTTGCACATCCAGTTTGGGAAACAATATCCTTGGTGAGTATAAGAAAAATTAAGGTACCAAGAGAAACTATCACTACATGTTGCAAATTTTTCAAAGCATCAGTTTATTACAAATAAGCTAATACATGGCATTGGGAAAGCAGTTGTGTGATAAACTAAATAGTATCATCTTTGTATTTAAAAATGCTGTCCTACAGAGTTAATGATAGTTTGCATAATTCATTTCGCTGATGTATATCTGTTTGCTTCAGATTTACAACTACCATACATTAAAAAAAATATGCTTGCCTGTTTTTTATCTTGAAAGATAAAGGGTGTACAGAAGACTGTGTCCATAGATACTGCCCTTGCCAAATCCCAGACTCCTTGCCCAGCTAGATGTTTTTTTCATCAAAATAGTAAAGCTGGCATCTTACAGAACACTAGTTTCTCGCACCATCTTGATTTTTGAGAAAACTCTTACAACCCAGATGGGTTCCAGGAGCTATCTTAGAGAATAAAAATGATGTGTGGCTGCATTTTGTATGGAAATGAATCTGCCTGTCCAGGTAATAACAAACATTGTTCAGGAAAAGAAGCAAAATGTATTTGGTGAATCTGGGCTTTGTAACTGATTATATCTGCCACTGCAGCATTTTACGAAAGAGCAATTTTTCCCCAGTAGTCATTTTACAGATTGCCAGTCTTTTTTGCTGACTTTGTATTTTTGGTGGTATATTTATTTTCATGAACACCCTTAAGGTAGCTTTATGGTGTATTAATTCTTGATTAGTGAATGGGTAAGATCTGGCATTGACAAGCTTACAGTTTCTTTACAGATACTGTCAGATACTAATTATTATTTATTTGTAATAAAAATAAAGTTTAGTTTAAAGTAATTAGCGTAACAAATTAAAAAGATTATAATAGAAAAGTTAGAACTTTGTGTTACATAACAATATATGATCTATAGTTCAGAAACTTTCTGAACTTCTTTGATTTATTTTTTGTTGGTAATAGACAGTCCCAAGAATTTGTGACTGCTATCTGACAATAGGATTGATAAAGTGTCTGTGAATTTAGAATTATTGATCTAGTTCATGTCATGCACTTGGCATCCTATGGTAGATAACTTTTTCTACCGTGTTTCTCACAAAATAAGGCCGGGCCTTATTTTTTTTTACCCCTGAAAAAACAGCTAGGCTGTCTTTTTGTGGGTGACTCAATTTCCTCCCCCACCGAGAGCAGCCTATACGCATGTACCTCACCACGAGGCTGCTTCTATTGGCCAACAAAAGCTCCCCGAAGGTAGACTCCCCAAATGCAGTCACCAGCCACTTCGATTGGCCGGTAGAAGTGGCCTCGTGGTGAGGGGAGTGTGTGTGTGTGTGTGTGCGCACGCGCACTCGCCCCGAGGCCGCTTCTACCAGTCGATCGAAGTGGCTGGTGACTGCATTTGGGGAGCTTCCATCGCCCGAAAGAGACTGCCTAAAGGCGAGGGGACACGGGCAGCCATGCCTCACCCCGAAGCGGCTGGGGACTCTGCTTTCAAGGGAGCTTTCATCTGCCGAAAGTGGCCTCATAGCGAGGGGAGTGTGTGTGTGTGTGTGTGTGTGTGTACACTTGCCCTGAGGCCGCTTCTACCGGCTGATCGAAGTGGCTGGTGACTGCATTTGGGGAGCTTCTGTTGCCCAAAAGAGACTGCCTAAAGGCGAGGGGACATGGGCAGCCATGCCTTGCCCCGAAACGGCTAAGGATTCTGCCTTTAAGGGAATTTTCGTCTGCCGAAAGAAGCGGCCACGTGGCGAGGGGAGTGTGTGTATGCGCTGTCCCTAAGGCTGTTTCTACCGGCCAATCAAAGTGGCTGATGACTGCATTTGGAGAGCTTCCATCGCCTGAAAGGGACTGCCTAAAGGTGAGGGGACACAGGCAGCCATGCCTCACCCCGAAGCGTCTGGGGACTCTGCCTTTAAGGGAGCTTTCATCTGCCGAAAGGAGCAGCATGGCGGCGAGGGGAGTGTGTGTCTGTGTGCACTTGCTCCGAGGCCGCTTCTACCGGCCAATCGAAGTGGCTGCTGACTGCATTTGGGGAGCTTCCATCACCCGAAAGAGACTGCCTAAAGGTGAGGGGACACAGGTAGCCACACCATGCCCTGAAGCGGAAATAGGCCTAAATTTTGGGGGCAGGGCTTAATTTCACCTCATGCCTAGAAATCATGCTGGGCCTTCCTATTGGTGGAGGCCGTATTGTTGGAGAAACATGGTACTTAGGCTCACAATTATAAGTAGTCCTCACTTAATGCCAGCAATTGGTACCAACAATTGGTCTTTAAATGAAATAGTCCCAAGTGAAAAAGTCATGTGATCACAACTGTGCTTACAAATTTCTTTCCAATTTCCTTTGCTTCTTGAAACTTCCTTCGGATGAAATGGGATTCTTTCTCTTTGAGGACACCTTAGCATAGGAAGAATAAGCAAGTTAAAATCAGAGCAGGTTAATATATGTTGCCATTAATCTGTGCATCGATGCTTAATTTAGAATTTGCAGGATGGCTACCAAAGCAGAAGGAAAAACCCAAATGTATTATTGTTATCAGATATAAACCAAGCTGATTAGCTGGCATAAAAAGTACACAGATTATTAATGCTACCATGGTTCTTTTAATATTAAAATTAAAAAGTAAGATGGCAATTCTCTGCATATTAACTTTGAAATCGATTCTATTAAACATAGTAAAAGCCTTCAGGAACTTGCAGAAGGATAGGAGGATGCATCTCTTCCTCTCCAATGAAAATAAATGCAAACATTAATTTCTGTCTTACTAATTATCCCAGCACCATGCTGAGCATTCCTAGCTTAATGTTGTAAATATATTGAAGGACAATTTTTAAATGACTTTTTCAAAATTTATCCCTCCTGGCATCTCTCTTTGTCTGCTCACAATCTGAATTTATAAATTTGGCTTGTAGAATACTTTCCTTCTGTTTTGAAATGTTATAATTTCTTTCATTTGATATTACAGTTCAAAAATATATGGCGATGGAAATGCTGTTCCAAGAATTCTGAAGTTCCTTAAATCTATTGACCTTGAGGAACCCCTTCAAAAGAAATTCTGCTTCCCTACTGTGAAAGAAAGCATTTCCCAAGATATTGATCATATCTTAGAAACCCAGAGTGCACTGGCAGTGGATCTGGGTGGAACAAATCTCCGAGTAGCAATTGTCAGCATGAAGGTAATTATAATTCAGAATGGTTTATATCCACAGGGGGGAGGTGTCTTGCTGAGAATAACATACTTATAATTTTAAATAGTATAATAATTTAAAAAAATTTAAATGATCCCTGTATGCTGTCTTCCTAAAATGTGGCAGCTTCTTGTAAGAAGGTAATAAATTAGATATTCAAAAGAGAAAAAAACCCTCTGATATCAGAAGAAAACATAGAGGAAGAAAAGAGAAAACAATACTGATTGGTATCAATTCTCTATTAAATAAAACATTTAAATATATATAAATAAAACATGCTTTGGTGTTCTGTATGCAAAGTGATTAAAGCTCATTCATTATCTTAAGGCCCGGTCCCACTGGCCGACGGATGCAAAATGTATGCATAAAGGACACAGCGGATGAGCAAAATTTCGGGGATGGCTCCATCGATTGTCATCGCTCCAAAAAGTGGTGAAAATTTGCATAAACAACGGAAAAGAACGGACGTGGGTAGTATGTAGCGGGGATGTTAAACGATGTTCATAGGAAGCCTAGCGGATGACAGCAGAGGGAAGTGGATGACACCTCTGAAGGGGTTCCGGGGGAGAATTTCAAAGTGGACGCATAGCGGAAGGGGCGGATGCATAGCGGATGAAGCAGATGCATCACAGACGCCTATAGGAAACAAAGGGGATGTCGCACGGATGTATATCGGATGCAAAGCGTTCACTGCGCATGCGGGGAGTATGAATTGTGTCAGCTCCGCAGATATAAAAGGATGCAGCATGCATGCAGTCAGCATACAGGGGAAAGACGTGCTCCCACATACATCTTGCAGGAGCACCATGGTTCATCAGTCAGGCAAGAAGAGGAAGCCTGTGCCTACTTGTTCAAGCCCTGGCACGGTGAAGAAGGCCAGAACCAGCATCCCACCCCCTGGCACTGACTCTGAAGCTGCTGCTGCTGCTGCCACTGCTGCTGTGGTGGACCAGCCCCAAGGCCCTCAAAGCCCTGCTGCTGAAGGCCCTGCTGCTCCAGCCCCTGAAGGCCCTGCTGCTCAAGCCCCTGAAGGCCCTGCTGAAGCCCCTACCAGAAGGAGGAAGAGGCAAGGAAAGGAGAAGGGAGAGAGGAAACAGTACACCGTTTCCGAGGAGCATGAGGATGAGGTGCTGGAATGGCTGAGGGAGAACGAGTACCTCTGGAGAAAGGGCCACAGACTGTATCAGGACACCAAGAAGAAGCAGGCAGCTTGGAGAGACAAGGCAGAGAACCTGGGGTACACTGCAGAAGTACTCCTTGGATGGTGGAAGCACATGCACACCTGGTATGGCAAGCTATACCTCAAGAAATCTGGGCAGGCCGCTGTCAAGCTCACTGACCGGAAGATGTTTGTCATGGCCAAGTGCAGTTTCCTGGAGGGTGAGATCCGCCACTGAGGAGCAGCCCCTCTGAGACCCCTCTCTCTCAGACAGCCCACAGACAGCCAGTCCTCTTCCAGCCAGGAGCCAGCTACCCTGTCCAGGCAGGTGTCTTCAGAGGGCCCCACGGCAGAGACCCCCCCCAACAGCTGCACTCCCCAAGCCGGCAGACTTGGAGGATCCCGTGGAGGATGACGCCCTGCTGTCACAAATGGAGGAAGAAGCAGCAGCCACCAGAGGCCAACCCACCCCCACCCCCAGCTCCAGAGGATGCAGGCAGAGAGGCAGACTGGAGGGCCAAGACCACAGTGTGCTGTTGGAGATCAGGGACACAATGAAGACCAGCACA